>OZ005659.1:13302884-13902884 GCA_963930645.1 Salticus scenicus | reverse complement strand
GTACCAAAACACGTGATCTCATTAAATACCAGATGTGTTTCTTTCCGTTCAAGACTGTAGACTATCGTCTGCAAAGCTAAGATTCTTGTGATTTGTTGCCAACATTTTTTTATAGTTTAATTAATTTTAAAATATCTAATTGTCCGATCGATAAGCCGTTTAAACCATCGGATTGAGAAAAAAAAACCCTTTCCAGTGGTCTCGTTTGTAACAATACGACTGATATTTCTAATTTATTTTCCACTTTTTCCGTAAAAATGTCGCTTTTTAAGCATTTAATCATGAATTCTGGGTCATTTTTCGGTAGGCATTGGCCGACATTTTAATTAATATCTCCGCTAAGTAGGGTCGCATCGCTTAGCGAATTATCGCGATGTCGAGATGAAGAAATTCTGCGTCTGTCGACACCGGTTTCGAGGCGATGCGACCATTAGCGCCGGCGTTTTAGTGATGACAAGGCATTTCTCACAGACAGACAGACAGATACGCACAGATTTTAATAATGTAAGGAGATGTTTTATTTGACGCTACTGAACTTTGAGCCCATAGATCATAATGATAAAGACTTTTTCGTTGTGTCCCTGTAAAAAGTCTATAAATGCTAGATTCACCAAAATGCTTATAGTTAGTGCAACAGTGGTTTACAATATTCATAAAAATTTTCAGCTCAATTGAATAAGGCGTTTAGATGCTATCACACTTTTAAAAATTTGGTGCTATAGGCCATAATGATACAAAAATTTTCTTTGTGTCCCTGTAAAAAAAACTGTAAGTGCTAAATTCACCAAAATCTATACGGTTCGTGCAACTGTGACCTGTAACATGTGTAAATTTTTTTGCTCGGATTAATGAAGCGTTTAGACGCTATCGCACTTTTAAAAATTTGGCCCCATAGGCCATAATGATAAAGAATGTTTCCTGGTGTCCCTGTAAAAATAACTATAAGTGCTAGATTGACCAAAATCATTTGGGTTCGTACTATGGTGACTTAAATATACGTACCAACTTTCAGCGTATTTGAACAAAGCGTTTAGACGCTAGCGTGTTCACTCACATACATACACTTACACATACATACACGCATGCATACACACATACATACATACATCATCGTAAAAATAGTGAAAACGGACTCAGGGGACCGCGAAACGCATAGAAATATCAAATTCTCAAATTCGGATTTTTGACATGATTACAATACTTTCCAATTTTCTCGGAAAGTAAAAAAAAAAAAAATAAATAAATAAATAAATAAAAAATAACACAGTGAGAAAAAATAGAAATTGAATTGTATTCCTGAATGGAGATAACATAAAAAAACAAAGTTAAAAGGTTATACATGTAATAAAAAGAGAGAAAAAAAATATTTCATTAGAAATTAGAAAATTTGTAGAACATTAACACACCTTTCCCAAAAATTTATTTTCTGTATCTAGATGTCAGTCCAAATTTTTTTCTCACTGTAGTACCCAGTTCTTTGGAATACTTTCGGGCGTCCCTGGCGCAAACCAGTGTTGGTATTTATTTCATTTTTGATTGGGAACATCCGATAGTAATAGTGAATAACATATTTCAATTTCATTGAGATTTGAATAAAAAAAAAAAAAAAAAGTACTAAGATATGGTTTATGGAAATATCGCTCATAGAATGCAATTCTTTGAGATAATTTTGGGTGTTCCTGTACAGAAACCAGTAGTGGTATTTACTCCATTTTCAATAGCTAATCCGATGAAAAACTTAAATAATATATATAAGATTCTAGAAATTCTAGTAATATTTACAGTCGTTAGAGCACGTATAGACAAACAGACAAACCAAAGTCTTTAACACTTCTCAGTCTTCTTGGAATATGTTAAAAAGAGAATTATATATATATATATATATATATATATATATTTAAAAAAAAAAACCAGCTAATTAGAAATTAAAACATATTTTACTAAAATTGAGAAAGGTTAAGCATAGCTTTACAAGACTCTGAGACAGACAAAAACTGGAATGAATTTTTAGAAATGATTTTATGAACTTTTATTTGTTTGTTTATTTATTTTAATGCAAGAACTCGTGAATATTGTTTTGGGTCGAAAGAAGTCTCGATCATTCGTCAGCCCAAAAAAGTAGGCACGAGTACTGCAATCAAAGGGGCAATGCGCATTGTCACTTTGTTTGCAGCATTCGTGCCTACTTTGTTCACCTGACAAAGTATTTTTTTTTTTACCTGAAATAGATGTTGCGAGTTTTTACATTTTATGGTGTTTATTAAAATTTTGCACTTATTACTTTTAAGCGCCAGTTCTGTGTTACTTTTTTATAATCCGTATAGAGTCGTATCGTACTTGATGGGTTGTCTTCAGCGACGACTCAATTTCCAATCTGGGTAGTGATGACACATTAGAAGCATCGTGATGAATATATTAATCGTGTCTTTGCTTTACAACGGCACACCGGCCCCATACCTGGTGTGATGGTATTGAACTGCTATTACAAACGACATTTGCTTACCTCTAATATTGATTGACAGACAATTGAAAGTGCAGCGGTACACTCATAGCAGATTGCACACATGCCACTCATACGCATATTGCACTCATACATCATTGAGCTCATACATCATTGAGCTCATACATCATTGAGCTCATACATCATCCACTCACACATCATTGCACTCAAGCATCATCCACTCATACATCATTGCACTCATACATAATCCACTCATACATCATTGCACTTATGCAGATACTGCCACTCATGGCAGAAATTCCAGAAGACATTTTTCAACAAAATAATGTTCAGCCATACACAATAAGTGTGTCATGGGAATGCATGCGGCATATTATCACCTTACACTGGCCATCTTGTTTCCCAAATTTATCATCAATCGATAGATGGCAAATTATAGTGTTTTTAAATACCCTTACATATGTTTTAAAAGAAATTCGTGAAGTTTAATCAGAGAAAACTGTTAAAAAGCATATCAAATATTTTTGTTAAAATTTTCTGGTAAAAAAAAAAAAAAAAAAAAAAAAAAAAAAAAATGGACAATTCTGTAGGGTGTGATACCTTTTGTGGCAATATTTGTAGTATCTTAACCTAACAATACACACAAAATTATAATAATATGAGGAAATAAAAATAAAAATGTTTGAAATGATTATATAATTACAAGCTTAAATCTGTTTATGTAATACCAAAAGACCTTACTAAAAAATTAAAATTGGGTATCTAATTTGAAATATGATTAAATAATTCAAATGTGTCAAAACAATTTTGGATTTAAGTCGAAAATTCTAATGTTTGTTTTACTTCAGCTTTCATATAATTTTCAATTTTATGTTTTTAAGAATGCTTATCAAAAAAATACTTACTAGGAATACATATATATTACGATCGACTCTACAATTGTATTTTATGTCACAATTAAGTTTTTTATGTTTGTTAGAACATGAAACTGATTTATGCGCATCTGTATCGAACCTACTAATTATAATAACCCTTTTCTAAACTCTCATGAGAAAAAAAAAATAACGATAATTTACTTCTAATGCTTTGAAGTTTCATAAAGTAAGTTAGATAAAAGTAAATTTATCATTTTACTTGTAGAAAATTTTTAAATTTTTAAATTTTAACAACTTAAACTTGCATATCAAGTTACGTTCAAAACTATAATAAATTTCGAAATAATTGACATTATAGAGAATAAATTAGCTATTTAGCTGTTCTTTGACAAAATTCTCCTCTCAAAAAAAAAAAAAGAATTGTTTTCTGAATAATGATCATTTTTAAGGCACTGTATCAACCAAAAATTTGTTGTATAATGCCAAGTAGTTTTTTAACGTTGATTAATAGCTTGCTTGATGAATGGTGTGGAAATAAGTAACAATTTAACTTTGTTTATAGTTAAAGTAATACATGAAAAAAAGACATTGGTAGATATATAGACGAGAGTATATATAAAATGAAATAAAGAAAGAAAATGGAGCACTTTTCTAGATATTAGATATCAGAAAATTTATATAAAAATGAATAGAAAACATATTATGAAGACGATTATTATACTTTTATGTATTTTTCAAACATTCTTGGAACACATTGTATGCAATTGCATAAATAAAGAAGGTTTTTATTTAGATACAAAAGAGCATATATATATATATATGCTTTTCAACATCCTAAATAATATCCCGTAGTATTGTTAGCCCCGCCTTCTTTTTCATACTAATATATTTTTACAGTATTTTCTCTTTTATTAAATCGTAATTGCATTTGGAGAATATTATTCTAAAAATTTACTGGTGTGAAAAAAAGGGCGGGATTGGCGATACTATGGAATATTAATAACGATGTTGGCAAGTATATGTATATCAGATCTGCCAACCTAATCCGGCAAATTGTTAGTACCGCCCCTTTTTCTAAACCACTTAATTTTTAAAGTAATTTTCTTCAAATATATTTGAGATGAATTAAGAAGAAAAAACCTCAAAGAAGTGACTGGTGTAGAAAAAGGGGCATTACACACAATTTGCCGGATTAGGTTGGCAGCTCTGGCATATATATATTAATTTAAAAAATAAATAAAAATACTTTGCTTATTTATGTATCCGTAGGTGCTAAATATCTGTTATTTTTAACAAAGATTTCACACCAGAATTTTTTATAAATGTTCTCAGTTTATGTAACTTTATTTACTCGTCGAATATATATCTGACGGATTCCTTTTTGAAAATTCTAGAGATAATATTTTTTTTAAATTAGAAATTGTGACACCTGTGTACATGAAATAAAGCACAATTTAGTTTATAATAATTTTAACTGTTATAATACAGTTGGCTGCAAAATTATTCGAGCACTAGCCAATAATTCCTATGTTTAAAAAGTACACTTAAGACTGTTTTGCTAAGTAAATCCTTGTCGAATCATGTTCTTAGACTGATTAAGAACATGACTCGACAAGGATTTATTTAACAAAGCTGTATTAAGTGTACTTTTTTTTGGCAAGGATTATTGCTAGTGCTCGAATAATTTTGCAGCCGACTGTAAGCATACATTTGTAATATAAATATAAATAAATAAATAAATAAATAAATAAAATCTTTTTTTTTTTTTTTTTAAGTAATGCAGCAAGTATAAAATAATGATTTATTTTTTCTTTTTTAAATTATGAAATTCAGTGTTTTGCCTTCATGAATAATATTTTTTTAAACATTGAAATGCATTAAAAATCAGTTTCTTAAATTTGTAGTATAAACATGAATAAATAGTACAATTTCCTAATCTATATATATAAAAGAGTAAACTCACTGATTCACTGATTCACTGACTCAACACGGTTGTGGCGATCCTATGGGAGATAGAGTCGCAATTTTTGGTGTACAGGTTGATTTTAGGACCCTGACGCTCACTAAGACGGGATTTTGCGAAATACCCCCCGTCCCCCCCCCCCCGGGGGGCAGAAGGCAAAAATCACCTTTATAAGCATATCTCGGCTCCAAATTGCTTCACGTCTAAGAAATTGCTTATAGGGAGACTAGACTTGAATACAAAAAAATCATTTTCTGCGATTTTGGAATTTTGGATTTTTAAGGGGGAAAAGGGGTGAAAATGATTTTCGGAGGCGCAGGAGGCAAAAACACCTTTATAAGCATAACTCGGCTCCAAATTACTCTACGATGAAAAAATTGCAGATGGGGAGACTAGACATAAGTACAAAAAAATCATTTTCTGCGATTTTGGATTTTTGGATTTTTAAGAGGGAAAAGGGGTGAAAATGATTTTCGGAGGCGCAGGAGGCAAAAACACCTTTATAAGCATAACTCGGCTCCAAATTACTTCTCGATGAAAAAATTGCAGATGGGGAGACTAGACTTAAGTACAAAAAAATCATTTTCTGCGATTTTGGAATTTTGGATTTTTAACGGGAGAAGGGGTATAAATGATTTAGAAAAATACAGATTTTCGAGTAAAAGTAATAGCTCAAAGATGTTAAAAAAAAAAAAAAAAAAAAAAAAAAAAACGCCAAGCGTCTTCTTGAAAGTATTTCCAAAAACTTATTTTTTGATTTTTTTCCGATTTTTTTTTTTTGGGGGGGGGGAGGGGGGGGCAAAAAAATAAAAATAGTGTCAGATCGTTCAAAATTGGTACATAGAGGTTTTCAAAACTTACAAATCGATTGCGGATATTTTCGAATTTGTAAAATTATTAGAAGAGGTGGGAAGGGGGGGCAGTATGGGGGGGGCTATGGGCAAAAACAAATAGAAATACAGTTAGGCCGTTCAAAATTGGTACAGATAGGTTTTAAAGGCCTGTAAGTCGAATGGGGATATTTTCGAAAGTGTTTAGTTATTAGGAGGGCCGGGAAGGGGGGGGGAGGGGCAAAAAAATAGAATAGAGTTAGAGCATTCAAAATTGGTATATAGAGGTTTTCGATACCTACAAATCGATTGCGGATATTTTCGAATTTTAAAAATTATTAGGATAGACGGGAGGGGGGTGAAGGGGGAAAATAATAGAAATAAGAGTTAGAGCATTTTGGGAATTTTTTCCGAAGGCAGTGAGAACCCGGTGCGACATTTTTCCTAATAAGATTTTTTTTCTGCTTTTTTTTTTTCACGTGATAAAAATTAATGCAATTTTGAGAATTCAGTAATTATAGCGATTCATTTAAAAATAGGGACCAGCTAAGCGGGCGTTGCCTGCTAGTAATCTATAAAGGGGCAATACTACGGATTCATTTATTTATCTAACAACGTCAAGTCAAATCTTTTGAAGCTAAAACCTATATATTAAAAGCTACGCTATTAATACGTAGGGGTAAATAAATAAAAAAAAAAAAAAAAAAAAAAACATTAAAATAATTTTAACATTTAGGAGAGAAATATCGTGATATTTAAAATTTTTCATCATTTTGTGAAAATTATGAGAAAGCAATGCAGAACTGCCGTTTAAAAGTAGTAAGTTATTTATTACTTTTCATCGTATTTATGCAGTAGTTTTTAAAAGAAGCGTGGTTTATTCTTCGGCCCCAATTTAAGTAATATTTAAGAATCCTATGAAAGCTATTCCTTAGAGGTGTTAGTAGTCAGATTCCTTCTTTCTACTTTCCCATATAATCCGGTATGAATTTTTATTGTTTTGTATTAGGATAGTTTCTCATTCAAAAATGAAATTTTTTTTTATTCTGTTTTTAGGATTCTTAAATATCCTCTCTTTCAATTTTATTAAGCTTTTAAAACTTAAAAGAAGTTTAAATAAATTTTTAATTGAAATTTGTAGCCCTAATGAAGTACAATATTTCAATTTATAATTGAAAAACTGCTCCCTAAGATCCCCCCCCCCCCCAAAAAAAAAAAAAAAAAAAAAAAAAAAATCAAAACTTTTATTTTTGTATCTGATATCCTTATAAAATTCTACAAAGCAATAAAAATTCCACAAGATACAAGAAAGGAAAAAGCGAAGGAATATGACTATTAACCCCACTTAAGGTAGTTCTATGTTTTTGATCCTTTTAACAGTATATTTTGCATCGGTTTCTTGTACGAGCTTAACAATCTGCATAAGGTCTTCTTTTAGGCCTTAATTATGGTTAAAGATAACGACTTTCTAAAATTTAACTATTTAAATGTAGAAAGGAATTGTCGAAATGTTCTTTAATTATAACCTCGACGTGTATCTGCAGTGATAACCTGCAGAAGTTTTAAAATTATAATAATATCTCCTCAGAATATTGAAATATGGTAAAAATTATTGATCTATCGATAATAAATTCCTAAAAGAATGAAAGGGAGATACTGGAATAAAAAGGAGATCGTATTGTAAAAGCGTGAAATTTTGCAAAACAAGAAAGAAAGCCCAAAACCAAGGACAATACTCCAGGGATGTTTGTGACCCCGGAATTTGCTACAAGAATTTTTTAACAGTGATATTACTCATAGTTTTCCAGTGAATTTTAGTAATTGACTATAACCAAAATTATAATTTGTAATTTCTGGTAGAAAATAAAATAAAAAAACCCGGAACGCAAACACCCCTGATACTCTGACTCTCAAATTAAAATGTTTGAGTATTGAAAAGTATTCACATTTAATAAAAATCTAATTTTATTTGATGCATCTATCGGATTATTTCGAAAATTTTTATCGGGAGTCCGTGAAAGCCCACGTTACTATTTCCTAACCTAATGATCTGGGAATTGGGAAGTTGTGATAGTTTCAAATAGAAGTTTCCAATTTATCAAAATATCTCTTATTGGGCCCCATATAAAGTAAAAGATCAGAGACTTTTGAAATCCAATTCTTAAAGAGATGGGTGGGTGTCAAAGCATAGATGCCAAAATTTTAATTTATTCTGGAGTATTTTTAGCCCCGCCTTTATTTCGCTCCAAATTATTTATAGAAAGATTTTCTCCAATATATAACTTCGATAAAATAAGAAAAAATTATCTTTAAAAATAAGTGGTATGAAAAAAGGCGGGTTGAAAATACTCCGGAATAAATTTAAATATTGACATCTATGGTGAAAGTTATTAAACCTTATCAGTTTATCTCTGTAGTACTTTCCAGTAAAAGGTCAAAACTTATAAAAATATCTCCTCTTTGACCCTTATTAAAATAAAAGTAAAAAAACTTCCTAAATACAATATTTAAAGTGTTAAAAAAGAGTATTTCTGGGTCTTTTTTTCTATAAATCTTTATCTTTTAGTAGATTTAAATAAAGTTTAATCTTCATTAGAATTTAGAATAACCAGACTCTTGCCAATGAATTTATCTAATTTGCTTTCAATATCATACAGTAAATATTTTTCCAACATGCGTAGAACTGCTTGTACGACATAAAAGTATAAAATTGTGAATAAAGCTCTGCTTTAGTATAAGAGAACAAGTGGCATATTATATCATTGTAGAATACTATTGTATTATAAAGTGATAACTGCAAAAAAAAATTACTTATCATATAGTTTTTAAAGATATTTTTTTAATAATGTAGAAGTTTTGTGAAAGAAAATAATAAAAAAGGATCTACATAGGCAGATACTAACTTTTGATAGAAGTTTATGAACAACTATAAACCAAACTAGAAGAAAAAAATCTGGAGTGACTCCACTCGACTTTCCGAACATTGAGTAACTAACAGTTTTGTAGATAAAATAAAGAAAGAGGAATTGCTAAACAAACAAAAGAGAGAAAACCATAATAGAGTGTTTTTTTCTCCATATATCACACGAGGTTTTATTTAACGCTACTGAACTTTGAGCCCTTAGATCATAATGATAAAGCATTTTTCGTTTTGTCCCTGTAAAAATCTATAGATGCTAGATTCACCAAAATGCTTATAGTTAGTGCAGCAGTGATTTATAATATTCATACAAATTTTCAGCTCAATTGAATAAGGCGTTTAGATGCTATTGCACTTTTAAAAATTTGGTCTCATAGGCCATAATGATAAAGAATTTTTCTTTGTGTCCCTGTAAAAAAACTGTAGTGCTAGATTCACCAAAATCTATACAGTTGGTGCAAATGCGACCTAAAACATGTGTACAATTTTTTTGCTCAGATTAATAAGGCGTTTAGACGCTATCACACTTTTAAAAATTTGGCCCCATTGGCCTTAATGATAAAGAATTTTTCTTTGTGTCCCTGTAAAAAAACTATAAGTGCTAGATTCTCCAAAATCTATACAGATTGAGTATCTGTGACCTATAATATGGGTATAAAATTTTTGCTCAATTGAATAAGGCATTTAGATGCTATCGCACTTTTAAGATTTTGGTCCCATAGGCCATAATGATAAAGAATTTTTCTTTGTGTCCCTGTAAAAAAACTATAAGTGCTAGATTCACCAAAATCTATAGGGTTCGTACTATGGTGACTTACAATATACGTACCAACTTTCAGGTTAATCGAACAAAGCCTTTAGACGCTAGCGTGTTCACAAACATACACACATACACACATACACACACACATACATACATCATCGTAAAAATAGTGAAAACGGACTCAGGGGACCTCAAAACGTATAGAAACATCAAAATCTCGAATTCGGATTTTTGACATGATTACAATACTTTCCTCACTATAGTGTTCGGAAAGTAAAAATTGTCTTTGATTAAATGAAAAGAAACCACGTATACATTATACATTTATATATTAAATTTTAAATCTGAATTTATAAATTGTCAAAAGGCTATTATAAAGAATTTTTTAAACGATTCCATTATACGTTATAAAATAAATTGAATAAAAACGTATTATTAACATCTAACGACTAATACGTGTTAACAAGTTAATAAAATGTGCTAAATCCAACGTAGCTGGTTGAATACGATGTGTCTAATAGAAAATGACTTTTTATTATGTATAAAATTTAAATTGCCTTTTTAAAAGTTCAAGTAATTAAGGCAAATGACATTTTTCTTTTTCTTAAATTTATTTTACAATCATAATGGCATTTTAATGTATATTAAAAAATAATAATAATCGGGTGTGTCACTCACACGACTTTCTCTTACCTTGAAATTTAATACTATAAATACAGGTTGCAGATTAATAGGTAAGGAAACGAGTACTGTTATGTAAACCTATGTTAGACAAGTCATATTAGGCTTCTGAAGAGTTTTATATCATAATTAGTTCTGAATGAGGGGGGCTACCGCCCACCTCAACCCCCCGTTTCATTAATACTCCTACATTTATATAGATTTTAATTCGGTTATTAAAAAATACTTCTCTTTTTAAAAAATAATTTATTAAAATTATTATTGAAAAAATTATCTTTTATGATAAGGCAGACGACTTCCATATTAGAGAAGTAGTATAACACTAAATATCAAAAAAAAAAAAAAAAAAAAAAAGTCCATTTTATTCTCAATATTAAAAAAAAATATATATACGATTTTTTTTTCTAAGTTTTTTACTTTCTCTTACCCATAAGGTAGAGAAAGTATTGTTTTTGGGTCAAATTTTCGAACGCGAGATTTTGTTATATTTACACGTTCTGAGGTCCCCTGAATACGAAAATCATGTTTTTAGCAAATGGTCTGTGTGTCTGTGTGTGTGTCTGTCTGTTATCAGCATATCTCGAAAACAAATTATGGCAGAAAGTTCAAACTTGGTATTCTAAATGTGTATCATATAGGGATGCTACAGTAAGCTTTTCGTTAAGATCAAGCAAATGGTTCGTGTACAGGGACAATCAAGAGAATTTTAATACATTACGTCTATGGGGAAATTGCAGGTAAGTAGAGTTTAACGTCTATAGACTGCACTAAACCAAATGAAACGGACATATATTTTTTGTAATAGAGATAGTTAACTGGGAAAATTTTTTTGCGTATGTAGGAGCCTCGCCTCCCCCCCTGGGGGGGAAGTCCCCCCCTCGAGGGGAGTAAATTTTCATGATGGGTATCATTCAAAAGAGCTTGCAAATACCTTTAAAAAGAATGGTTGAACTATAAATCTGTGATAATTTAAAACAAAGTTATAGATTTTTTTTTTTATTTTAACGAAAAAAAAACTTTTTTTTTTAAATATTGAGAGTAAAATGGACTTTTTTTGGATATTTAGTGTTACACTACCTCTCTAATATGGAAATCGTCTGCATTATCATAAAAAACAATTTTTTTAAATAATAATTTTAATAAATTATTTTTTTAAAACAGAATTATTTTTTAATAACCGAATTAAATTCTATATAAATGTAGGTGCATTAATGAAACGGGGGGTTGAGGGGGGTGGTAGCCCCCCTCACACAGAACTAATTATCGTATAAAACTCTTCTGAAGCCTATTTTGAATTCTTTAGCATAGGTTTACATGACAGTTCTCGTTTATCTTACCTCTTAATCTGCAACCTGTATTTATAGTATTAAATTTCAGGGTAAGAGAAAGTCGTGTGAGTGACACACCAGATTATTTACATTAAAAGTAAAAAAAATCGATAACTTTGTTTTAAATTATCGCAGATCTATGGTTCAAGTATTCGTGTTAAAGGTATTGGCGAGCTCTTTTGAAACATACCCATCATGAAAGTTTATTCCCCTCGAGGGGGGACTTCCCCCCCCAGGGGAGGAGGCGAGGCTCCTACATACACAATTTTTTTCCCAGTTAACTATCTCTATTACAAAAAATATATATTCGTTTCATTTGACTTAGTGCAGTCTATAGACGTTAAACTGTACTTACCTGCAATTTCCCCCATAGACGTAATGTATTAGAATTCTCTTGATTGTCCCTGTACACGAACCATTTGTTTGATCGTAACGAAACGCTTACTGTAGCATCCCTATATGGTACACATTTAGAATACCAAGTTTGAACTTTCTGCCATAATTTGTTTTTGAGATATGCTGATAACAGACAGACACACAGACACAGACACAGACCATTTGCTAAAAACATGATTTTCGTATTCAGGGGACCTCAGAACGTGTAAATATAACAAAATCTCGCGTTCTAAAATTTGACCCAAAAACAATACTTTCTCTGCCTTATGGGTAAGAGAAAGTAAAAACTGTGCCTGTCCGACACAGGGAAAAAAAATTTTGTATATGGAATACTCAGTTGGTTGTATTGGAATTGAGGAACTGGTTTTATAGTCGTCAAAATCTCTAAATCTGATACATTTGATATCTACTTCAAGTGCCATCTGTAAGAATTAGTCTATCGAGACCCAGTTAGTAAAGGAAGTGACTTAGTTGATCGTTTTCTTGTTGCGTGCTCTTTGGTGGAGCTCTTGCTACTTCAAGTTACATTCAATACATATAAATAAAAAATCCCGCTAATCATTTAGATATTTTTAAAATAAAAGTAAATTAATTAATATAAAAAGACTATCATAAAACTTTCCACATCTTACTCTCTCTCTCTTTTTTTTTCACTTCACCCGATATTTCTCTAAGCGCATCGTAATTTTACAATATTTAGTTGTTTTCGAAAAATGTACCCAGCTTCTTATTCCAAATATTATTTAGAACACAAAATGTTTTTTGTATATTTATTGATGTACACCACTGTTTTCTTTTAACCCATTTTAGGCCAAGCATAGAAATTTTATAAAATGTGGTAGTATTCTCATTGAAATATGCTTAAATTACATTCATTAAGACACAAAAAATGTTTCGTGCATGAAAAATGATATTTTAATTAAGAAATAAAATGGTGCATATTTAAATAAAAATTTTAAATAAAAAATAAATTTAAATGAAAATTTCTAAAATTTTTATGACATTTGTTTTATTTTTATTATATTTACAGAACTTACAACATTAATCCATTATAAAAAACATATGCTTAATCTCAATTGGAATAATTATACATTTTCAAAAAGTTGAATTTGTCAAAATCGTTCCAAGTTAGAACACTTGCGTATTTTGAAAATTTCTCGGGAGAAAGTATTTACTCCAACTGAATTACGAATAATTTATAGATGTCTTCAGAACCCTTAAAAATAGCAGAAAAATAAAATTAGTGAAAAATAAACGTCACATTGTTAATAAAAAAATATTTATTGAAATGGTGCGTTTACGCACCTTTGGCTGAAAATGGGTTAATTGCACATGGCGATTTTGTTTTAAAATTTTAGATGGTTCCTTTCAGTTTGGTGTTATGATTTATATAAGTCAATGCTTTTTTAACAATATATATAGTTTTATATGCGTATAAGGAATGCATATGATGCACATATACAACGAAAAAAAAAAATATTTATTGTGATTAATATTACACTATTTCAGGTCTAAGAACACATACAAACAAACAAACAAAGAGAATCTTAGGAAATATGAATGAAAGTTTATAAATTAACTTTAGTTTTACAAACATAAAATTGTTTATTTATAAAATACCAAAACATCCTAACAAAATATTTGATACTTATTAACCTTTTCCCAAATTCTACTAAAAAAATGCAAAGTTTTAATTCAGAACACTAAGTTTTAAAATTTCTTAAATTAAACCAGTTAAAAAAAAAAAAAAAAAAAAAAAAAAGATTATTATTCTACTTGTTGTAAGTTTCAGATTTTAACGCCTTTAACATACATACCAAATTATGTTCGATACTACAATAAACTTCATAAATTTCGAAATACATGACATTATAAAGAATAATTTAGCTATTTAGCTGTTCTTTGGCAAGAGCATGCCTTAAAAAAAAAAAAAAAAAAAAAAAAAAAAAAAAATGTTTCTGATAAATGATCCTTTTTTTACGACAAAGTATCAACGAAAAATTTGTAGTATGATGCGAAGAATTTTTCCCTAACTTTGATAAATAGTTTGCTTGATGAATGGTATTATAAAAATTAACTATCTAAACTTTGTTTATAGTTGAAATAATACAGGAAGAAAGGTGCCCATATTTTTATAGAATAGCATTGAATAAGATGAAGAAAGTGGGCACTTTTCTAGATACAAGAAGTCTTATAATTTTTAAAGAAAAAGGATTAAATATTATTCTATGAGAAAGATTCATTTATTTTTATTAAACCTTTAATAGACATACTGTATTGGAATGTATAAATATAACAGGACTTTTATTTGTATGTAATAATATTATAATTAATTTGTTTACAACACAATTATATTTGTTTATATAATACAATTTAATACAATTGTTTATTTAATACAATTATATTTGTTTATTTAATTTGTTTATTTTGTTTAAATACAATTATATTTGTTTATTATTTCAATAACAATACTAGTTTGCTTATTTATGTATTTAATGTTACAGAATCAGCTAACAGAAGCTAAAATAAAGAAAAACATTTTGTTGAATAATTCATTAAATAATAATAATAATAATAATTATTATTATTATGTTACTTGCTTAAGAGATGAAAATTACAGGTAACTTCTTAAAAAAAAAAAAAAAAAAAAAAAAAAAAAATATGGAGTGACTCCACAAAACTTTCCGAGCATTAAGTAATTAACGGTTTCTTAAATTAATAAAAGTAAAAGAAGTCATTATATAAACAAAAGAGAATATTATATTACGGTACTTGAAAATTTTTCTGTATATGTAGAATGTTCTTAAATTATACGATACTGCCTTTCAAACGCTTTGAGCAAGTATATCATAATGACAAGTAAATTATCGTTATGTCCCTGTAAAAATTGTTAAGTGCAATACTGAACGAAATCTGTACAGTTCTTGAGCTAATATTTATGTACTAGAAAAGCCCCGGTTCGGGAACGAACTGAATTCTGAATGCGGGAAATTTTTTTAAATCAAACTCGAAATGCACAAATCTTGGTCAGATGTTGCTTGCGTGCCTGTACTCAAGCGAAGTGTGACGTCACTGACCGTCCGTGGATGTAAGAAAAAGATTTCCTATGTTAATCGCCCATTGGATTTTTTTTTTTTTTTTTTTTTTTTTAATTATCAAAAATCAAGGAAAATTATTTCCGATTTTAATCCCCGTATTTGGGTATAAATATGTATTAGTTATCATATGCATGTGTTAGATTTAGTTATTTTGCTGTCAAATTGTCAAAATTTTGATTTTAAATTTCAAAACTCCGTCATCCTTGGCGTTTTTTTTTTTTTTTTTTTTTTTTTTTTTGTATTTGGCGATCAGAAAAGTAATACGAAAATATACATGCCACATGTATATTTTCGTAATATGTATTGTACGAAATATTATTTCATATTATTCATTACTCTCTTAATATAAGTTTTAACAAATTATATTAAGAGAGTAATGAATAATATGAAATAATATTTCGTACAATTTTTCAATCTGTTCTATATATATATATGTATGATTAAAATAATCTATAGTGTAAATGCAATATATTTCATCACATTTTTATACAAATTCTATTCACTATCGCAGTGATTCAGAATATTGTATTTTGAAATAACCAATGAAATAACATTCCAAAATAACCATGATTTTTGGAAGGAATTAAATACATTCGTCAGATTATTTGGCGATATTATTATTATTATTATTTTTTTTTTTTTTCGCCGAGGATGACAGATATGAAATCAATTCCGCTACAACATATCAGTATCTTATATCAGGCACTTTATTTAGATATTTAAAAACGAATTTGACTTCAAATTATGATAGAATATTTATGATTTTCCTTTTAATTCGTATATTAGTTGGATATTTATTGTGTAAATATCATCCTTTGAAATGAAATGCTTATGTTTTCAATCGAATATGGAAGTTTGCCATTTTTTCCCCTAGAGTTTTTTAATTTAAAATTCAAATTTTATCAACTTTACAGCAAAAACAACTTAATCTAACGCATGCACACGAAAACTAATACATATATATACCCAAATAAGGAGATTAAAATTGGGAAAAAAATTTCCTCGATTTTTAATAATTTTTTACAACAAATCCAATGGGCGATTAACATAGGAAATCATTTTTTTGCATCCACGGACGGTCAGTAGCGTCATCACTTCGCTTGCGTATAGGACAAAGGTTGTTAATGAAATCATTTTTAAATTTATGAAATTAATGAAGGTAGGGAATAAACTATTTAATTCTAAATCAGTTAATGTAACAGTTACGCTACCAAAAAAAAAAAAAAAAAAAAAAAAAAAAAAAATCGATTCTTACTTGTAAAAATAAGTAAACATATAAAGTATTCTTAAAAATTATTAAAATCACAAAATTATTCAACTGTTTACAAATGCACAATATTACTTTTATTTTATTTGATACTGAATATTAATATTTTTGCTTTTAAGAACAATATTTACTGAATTCGATTCTTTGTTTTTCAACATCACGTGATTGAGCAGACGACTATTTTATTTATTTAACGATCATTTCCATTAATTTTTGGAACTCTCGTGCAACTTTATCTAAATTGTTTTATTACTCCATTTTCCTATTTTCATGTTTTTATGTGCATGAGCAAATTTAATATTTTACCTATAATTTTTTATTTTTGCGTGAAGACATTTCATTTTACGTTGGAAAAAAAATTAAAAAATAAATAAAGTAATTTTTTTTTTTTTTTTTTTTTGGCAATAATTAAAAATTTAAATGTCCATTTTAAAGCTTTTACCAAGTTATTATTTTCATATTTTAATTAATTTTAAAAAATCAATTTAAATTTCGTTACAAATAAGGTACAAAATGAAAGAGGAAATTTTTCTGAATCCGTCGAATAAATTAACTTACCGATAGAACAATTAGATTTTTTAAAATTAACTAAAGTATGAAAATTTGGTAGCAACTTGCGTCAACACACAGATAAACAAAGTCCAAGAAAATCTCTTAGCCGTTTATATATATATATATATATATATATATATATATACAGGGTAGATATTACGGAAAAGTATTTGATACTAAACAACTAGTGAAATGGTAAACAAATATAAAGCTTTTTTTTTTTTTGCAGCAATAATATCTAACAGTTATTTTTTACTATGAGTTTTCGAAATGGTGTTCATCGGCTCTGAAGCAAGCTGCGATCTTCTTCGGAAGTGAGGTGACGGTGCGGCGCCAGCAGTTTGGATCTAAATCCTCCCATATTTTGTTCAGAGATTTCTTAAGTCTATCCAATGTATGATTTTCTGTGTTCGCAATTGCTATTCTAAGAACCCACACACTGAAAAACCCATTGGATACAAATCAGAGCTGATAGAAGAACACAGATTTTTGGTCAGATACTTTTTCACTTTGACATCGATTAAAGCAAACGTTGATTTGACTCCATGGGCCAGAGTACAAGCTTAGCGAAAGATCATAGCCGGGTGATCTTGCTTCAATGGAATTACAGCTTTCTCTAAAACATTTTTTTTATAAACTTTTCCATTATTTTTTGCGTTTTCTTTGAAAAAAAAAAAAAAAAAAAAAAAATAGTTGAGTCTTCAAATTTTTGGTAATATCAGCTTAAACCATCAAACATTTTAGAAACAATGACCTTGTTGCATCTTTTCGTTTTCTGGTATTCTTGAGAGCTATAGATCCAAAAGTTTACGATGATTTTGAGAGTTTTTAGTGAATTAAACAGTAAAAACTTTTTCATCGGACCACAAAATATCTTAGATGCGTCGTACTTTGAAAAAAATCACGAAACTTTTGGTAAAGATTAAATAGTTACTATAATATATATATATATATATATATATATACGCACATAAATGTATAAAGAAGGAGAAGACGGATTAGGTTTCTGCTTTTAATGCAATTTATTTATTTATTTTTCTATTACAATGACGAACGAGAAGTAAATATCTCACAGATGAAAGTTAATCATATATATTAGTTATTATATAGAAGCCTGTTCTATATTTTGATATTTTAAAAATCATTTTATAACCACAAGTAATATCTTATTTTTTATAATAGCTTAATTAAAAAAAAAAGCTGCTATTTATTTAAAGAAACTCTTAAATCAAATAATTTTAAAAAATAACTTCTAAGTAAAGAAAAAGAACAAAAAAGAAAAGAAAAGAAACACATCACGAACATTTGGAAATCAGAATAGTGTTGAGAAATAACTGTGTGGAATACTTTTTATAAAACTTTTTGTTAATTTATTGATTTTTAATTAATGTATCGGAATTTCTTAAAAGTTTTATGAAAAGTAAAATTATTTTCTCTTTAGAAATTTAATGTTGGAACAATTTCATTTTATTCTTTCTTTCAAGCTTTTAAGTTTGCTTCTAAATTCGAAATTTTTGAGAAAACGATAGAGATTAATAAGCGGATTAGAATCATTTTCATTGTTTTGCAGTTTTTGCTATATAACTTATCATTTCCATTGTATGTTTAGAAATAATATTGAGCAGATTAATATTTAAATGTAAAAAAGTGAAATAATGCACCTATTTAAATTTTTTTAAAACGCAAAATAATATATTGAATTGAAATTCTTCCCAGAATGATATTAACCAGCACTACATAAATCTAAATATTGTGTTCCACTATATAGCTCAATTTTCTTAACAAAGAACTCATTTGACACATATATAAATGAATAGTTTGTTAATATCGTTAGAACTTGTTAATCTCGTATTCTCTCGTTTACAAGAGCAAAATGTAACCAAGAGAGTCTTATACATATACTTGGTAATGCGTCGGCTGATGAGTTGGCAATGTCTGGTTCCAGAACAATCTTTTGTGGCTTTGAGCCTGTTCTATGTATTCCTCCCACTATTTTCAGGGCTTCTATCTTTAAGCTCCTAGGTGAGAAACACTATAGGCAATGGTGTAATTCAGATGGCAAACGAAATTAATCGTGACTGAGCTGGTCTTATCATAAGAAGCTTTTAAATCTTAACAGAAATGGTTTGAGGAAGATTGTTGGACTTCTCACTGGTCACTGTATCCTGAAGAGGCATTTGAAGATTATGGTGTCAGTTCTGATCCCATTTGTCGTGGCTGATGTCTGGAAGAGGAGACTGCTTGGTATGCTTTTAATGTGATTTTGAGGCGTTTTCTGTGGACAGGTTTGAGTATCTTGGTTGGCATTTCATTGAGCTTTGGGAGTTGCAGGATATAACTGTTAGCTGTCTGCTAATCTTTTCTTCAGCTACGAGACTTTTCTCGTCAAAATGCATTTCGGTCTGGGTACAATAGACCTCTGGTCGATGCGCCTTAGATCTCAGTATCCTGCAGAAGGCTGCCCTCCATTTCAAGTCATAAGCCATAAACAATACAATGATTGATTCTTGGTCTTCACCATAACACGCCAACATATTCTCATCTGAGCTGTTCGCTTTACATCTGGCCACCATTTTCACCTCAGAAGTACATATGATGTCATAGACTCTTCAAAGACTGTTATTTTTCGTCGATGTTCTAAAATTCTAAGGAAATTGATATGTACACTGATCCTTAAAAATTAAGGTGCTACACGTTTATTGAGTATCTCATTCTGGAAATATTTAAGGTCGCTACTTCGTTAGGTCAGTTTTATGTCTTTTGATTATAATAACTTTTCTGCTCACATCTGCAAACTAGTTGGCATAGGTGGACTCTGCTCAGTTCCCCATCATATATATATTCTCATAAATTTCTAGTGCGAGACATATTATAATCATGTTAAAAGAAATGAATTTGACCAAAGCTTAATACAGTAACAGAGTGAAATCCCCGCCTAATAGGCTATCCACTTTTCACTTCGATATATTTATCTTATTCTAATCTATTAATTTATTTCATCAGGGTCAATTCCGTTGTTTAGTTTTCATGCTGCTATTTCCAATGCAATCCTCAAAATTCATATTTATATGAAAAATTTACAATTTCGCAATGTTGATAAAATCGTAAATTACGAATAATTTACGAAATTTTCCTTTTAGAATTTTTGTATTCAATCATGTTCAAACAAATATCATAAATATAATTACGAAGTTGCCTAATGTATTTATGATCCTCAAAATGGAAGTTTATGCTCAATTTGGCCTTTTTCTGACATGTTAAGTAAATCGTAAATTCCAAATAGTTTACGATTTTTTTTAAATTGGAAAAATCATGGTCTATGATATTCAAGCCAGTATCCAAAATAATATTTAAAAATTGGTTTGACATCTTTACGATGAAAATATCCCTCAAGATTGACGTTTATGTGAAATTTTGCTCTATTCTGCCATGTTAAGAAACTCGTAATTTTCCAATAACTTACGAAATTTTTATATTGGAACATTCATAGTCATTAATATTAATGCCAGTGTTCTAAATAATATTTCAAAAGTAGTCTGATATCTTTACGATGAAAATATCTCTAAAAATTGACGTTTATGTGAAATTTTGCCCTATACTGCCATGTTAAGAAATTCGTAAATTTCCAATAACTTGCGAAATTTTCAAAGTAGCATATTTATAGTTACTGATGTTCATTCCGGCATCAATACTGATATTTTAAAACTGGTCTGACATTTTTACAGTAAAAAGTTTCCATTTAATGCACGTTTAAGTGAATTTTTGTCCTATTCTCCCATGTTAAGAAAATCGTAAATTTCTCATAACTTACGAAGTTTTTTATTCGAATGTTGCAAACGAATAGGGTTCTTGCCAGTATCGAAAGTAATATTTTAAAACTGATCTGACCTCTGTGCGATCATTTGTTCATGAGATATCGTGTTAACAGACTAACAAATACTAACGGACTAACACACTAACAGACACCCTACAGACAGACACCAGAAAAATTTTGTCATTTTCGGATTCCTCACACCTGAAAACGTATAAAAAAGTCAAAAAACCTAGGTCGAAATTTTTCACGATTACCTAAGTTCCCCATACCTATAGTATGATGGGGAACTAATACCTAAGTTCCCCATACCTATAGTGTGATGGGGAACTAAAAAATAGTATAAAAAATCTAAATATTAATTTTCTGCTAAGCTATTGGTGCATAATTTTGAATTGATCCTTTTTATATGCCTTTTCATTGCTATTATGTTGCTCTGTTATAATTTAAAACAACTGGAGCAATAAAACCAAGAGTGCTATTTTGCACAATCTCTCATAGAGGGTAGGAGTGATCGCGCACATGGGTAGGAGAGATCACGCTTAATTATAACTACAATTACATTATCAATAATGATAATTCACTTAAATGACATTGTTGTAAGGTATTTGTAAACAAATATTTTCGGGATATTTCATTTCAATAATTAAAAAAATCAGAAAAATAAAAGATATTTAAAAAGGACTGCAAAAATTTATTTTAAGAAAAAAAATATTAAAGAAACAGAACAACTAGATATAGAACAAGACCAGAAAATAATATTAAGTTACAATTTAACACGTTTAACTCAAAATTAGTGCATTACGTTTTCAGCTATGATGGTTTCTTGTTTGATGACCGAATCTCGCGTTGTTCACAATCCTTACATATTATTCTATATGTCAATTTATTGTGCAACCACCTGCCACAAGTTAACCTGTTCGAGACGGTGTATCCTTCTCGAACAGGCGTTTCCGAGCAAAAAAAAAAGTTAACACACATTGCGTACAATATGTAGCTAGTCCCGCCCATTTTTAAGCGCGGAATCCACCCACCATTTACTATTTATTACAGTTTTTTTCCCTCAAAATCTTCAGCCGAAAAATCCTTTATGTTTTAAAATTCTTTAAGCTTTAAAATCCTTTACGTTCATTTAATATACTTTATTTTATTGAAATTCAGACGATTACATTACTTCAAACAAGAGTCATACTCTCCGCCCTTTTTTCAGGACACTATCACAGATAAGAAATTTTCACCTTTCCAGCCACCATTACTTTCATATAGAATTATTCTGGATATATTTACAGTGATGTGCCACGATTATATAACGTAGAGATTATAGTATAAACATAGTGGTACAATACATTTGAAAATTTCTTATTTCTGAAAGTGTCCTGAAAAAAGAGCGGAGTGTACAACCCCTGCCTTAAAAAGAAGATTCAGTTGACTGATATTTTTTGCTTGCATTTAGTTTTACCTCTTCTATTTAAGGAGCCGACAGCTGCACTGAAAACCGAAAACGTGAGTATCATATTTGAAAGTATTGCAAAACTAAATAGATGTACAGTCGGGGGGAAAAAAAACGCAGCACTCGACGTAACTTCGTTGCTAATAGATGTAGAAAAATGTAATAGGTATCATTCGACGGAGAATCGTGAGTAGTTTCAGAAAATGAACTGAAAATTTTAATTGGGGGTCGTCTACATATTAAAACGCGCACCAACTTTGTTTTTTTCAATGCTAATGCCCCATTTTTATTTTATATTTGAATTCCTGGGATCGCGACAACGCGAAAAAGTATATTGGTTGTATATTTTACTTATTTTTTTCACATAGTTATAAGCGTTTAAAGTTTGAAGGTGCTAATGTTAAATTCATATTTCAAACTTTTATTAATATCTTCACAAAAAAAAAAAAAAAAAAAAAAAACACTTGATCAATATAATTTTTTTTTTTACGAGATACAGTGAAGAAACCCAAACATAATCCATCATTACTTTTGATTCTGAAAGATATTTTTAATTTTGAAAAATATTAATAAATTCATATTCATAAAAATTATGAATTATGACCTACATTAATTTTTATATAAAATAAATCCTAATGCTGAAAAATATCGGTGTGCAAATTTGCAGCTCATTCCAGTTATTAGTTTTCGAGATATAAATAAATCTTTCTTTTGGAGTGGTTTAGGGGGCCGTCTCTTATAAAGTTTTGCATGGGATACAAAAATCAAATCTTAAAAAATAACAAAGAAAATTAAACAAAATATTTTTTTTTTTTTTTTTTTTTTTTTTTTTTTTACGGGACAAATTATATAACAACAACGTCAAACGCAAAGAAATGAAACAAAAATGATGATTTTTAGACATTAGTGTTAGCATCAAGAGTTCCTGTTTTCTAAAGACGACAAGCCCCGCCTTCATCGTTCTTCAATAAGAAAAGAAAAGTAAATGTGACATTGAGTATTCGTGTTAAATTCCTTATTTTATGTTGACAAAAATATGCAGAAGTGGTATTTACATCATCGATTACTGGTGATAAATTTCGAATCTGTTAAACGAACACTAGGAGAAAAAAAATAACTAAATAGGCGGGGTTTACTGTTTTAAATAGAAAAATTGGTAAATGTAAAAATTGTCTATTGAAAAAACGAATGGAATTGGAATGCAAGACAGATTTGTAAAATTGTTTCTTAACTACCGTTAGTTATAGTTAAAGGCTGAATCATTTGCTTCATATATTGCTTTAGTTTTATGTATTTATTTTGTAGGAGGGGGTGGGGATTACTATTTTAAGGATACTTTAGTCTTTAAAATTTTAATAATATATTTTAACTTTACACATATGTTTTTAAATATACTTTTACTTTTATAAAAAAAAAATTTAACACTTTTTGCGACCGCAGGATTTTGTAATTTTTTTAGAAAGATCCGCCTATTCACTCAAAATAAAGTATTTCAGAACAAATTTTCTGTATTCACAATTATATTACAAATGGATATACAGTATAATTTTATTCTTTCTATTTAATATATTTCTATCCATAGTATATTTTATTGCAAAAATATGAACACTGGGTACACACTTAAGAAAAAAGGAACACACAAATTACGAAAGAAACGCCCACTAAGAGAGTTACAGATTTTCAAATGACGTGAATCTGCGTCAGCAGTCGCGAAAGGGTTAATTAAAAAATTATATTTTTATAGAAATTGTAAAGCAAATCGTACATTTCCAAAGAGTTCAACTGACCCAAAACTGGTAATTGAGATTAAAATTGTTTAATATTTACTTCATGAACCCTTACAATAATTTATCCGAAAAGATTTAGTTTATGCGTTGTTGTATATATATATATATATATATATCTATATTATTTCATTTCGTGTTTTATGTTACACCTACGAAAGAAAATTTAATCTTTATTAGTGATCCCTACTGACATAATAGACACTTTTAATTGAAAACCATTGCAATTTTTTTAAAGAGTACAGTCTGGACAAAATCGCAAGTGTAATGTATTTAAATATGCCTAAATTATTTTAAAAAGTATTTTTCCTGAAAGATTTCCGGTGTAAAACATTAAAATTTTGTCTATTACTTATAGGATCTTAATTTTATTTTTCTACATTTACAGATAACCCCCTAACACATTTCTTATTATAACTCTATAAATACTAAAGATAAAGTATACAAACAGTATACTTTTCCGCACTGCCAGACTCTCAGAAAATCGAATATGAAGTCAAAATTGGGTGTTGCTATTGAATAAATCAAAGTTGGCGCTCGCTTCAATATGTAGATAACCCCTAATTCAAAATTCGACAGTATTTTTAAAAAGTGCATTTAATTTCCTGTTGAATGGTGTCTATTAAATTTTTCTGCGTCAATTAATAATGAAATTACAGCGAGTGCTGCGATTTTTTCCCCCGACTGTACAATAACATTTAAATCCTTTGCCATAAATTTCTCATAGGCTAATAGAATTCTAGAGGTAAATCCCATCAGAGGTGTGGCTAATGTCGATTGTGCCACTCCTGAATAATGTTCAATTTCAGATTCTGTGGATAGTCTCTATAAAGTTGGTGCGCCGTCTCGAATGGTTTGAAGTAGTCAAATCACTTGTCGAAGTTAGGTTTTCGTAGAGTCCCAAGCATTGAACAAACTCATTATCATTGTCTTGTTATCACCAATAAGCTGCAAAATCCCTGCTAGTACAGAATTTTAAAAGCGCAATCTCTCCTAAACAGCTAAAGCGCAAACTCTCCCATTTTGGTAGGAGAGATTGCGCAGTGTTTTATTAAATAATTATTCATCTTTAGAAGAAATCGTGGTGCTTGTACCGTTAGTTTAGGTCAGTAGGTTATGAGAAATTGTTCAATTCAAACATATTTTGTACTACTTCCATTGTATTGAAATTCTTAGAAAGGGTTATGAAAATTCAGGCATTTATTTTTGAGGCAAAATAACCACGTTTTCTTTTAAACTCTTAAAGCAATCAACATGCAAATTGAAGTCGGCACTTCACTATTGATGTTGTACAACACCTTAAAATTTCAACTCGCCCCTCTACTATATCCTTCCGATCCCCTATGTGCGCAATCTCTCCTACCACGCAATCTCTCCTAGCTTTACCTGAAATAATTGTATTATTAGGACTTTTCTAGTTGGAATAGCAGTTTTTCATTTTTTTTTTCTTTCGTGGTTCAAACTTGCCTGTTTATTTATGATTCAGTTACCTCACAGAAAAATACCAATGTTTTCATAACAATATGTATATTCCAATGGGTGTATAAGAAAGTCAAGCGGTTGGTTGGTTGGTTGTAGGATTTAAGGCCGATTGACTCCTGATGTGTCCTAGGCCTAGGGGGGAATGCCCTCCGTGGGGGTCTTTCTAAGGGGTCCTAGCCCGTATTTACGCGAGTTTCGGAGGAAACCACGGAAAACTCCGAACGGCTAGGTCGATGAGCGCGACCTGGGATCGAACCCGGCACCTCCCATCTACCAGCTTTGAGCGCAGAACCGCTCGGCCGCTGGTGGGCAGAAAGTCAAGCGGTGTTCACACCAGAATTTTTAAAAAGCATTTTATGAATCTTTTTTATAAAGAATAAAACACAACACAGATACTAAGAGAGATTGGAAATAGGATGACTGAAAAGTTAAAGAAGGAATTTGAGTCGTTGGCCCGTATTAAGTGTACGACTATTACAGGTTCATTATAATCATATATAACTAGTGCGTTTAAAGCAGTGTTGACAACTGATTCGAAAGCCAAATGAAAATTAATATTAAGGTGTTGTATAAAATCGTTTCACGTCAGAGTAAAAATTTCTTTAAAAATGTGAAAATTTTGAATATACCAGAAAATATCAAATTATTTGTCGAATGGTTGCATTTTGAGCTATAATGAATAACTTGATATATTTGCGTTGATGAGAATAGGACAAAGATAGAAAGTATAGAAACGTATTTTATAAATTGGGGTGTTAATTTACTTTTAGCAGCTCAAAAGTAGTTTCGTATAATGATAATGTATTGTTTAAAAGTTGCTGTACGATAACGCCCCAAAGTATTAACATTAGACCATGGAAGGATGCTGCTTCTAAATTCGATTTTATAAATATGCCTAGTAGTATCTCGTGTCATGTAACTTCCACGTAAAAAGTTAATTGCCTCTGTTTTGCCAATATTAGGTGCTAATTTCCATTTGGAGAACCAGAGTGGAACAAGTTTTAGGTGATTCGTAATTGCCAAAATATCAAAACGCCTAATGTTATGAGAAGGAATAATATGAGCACCGTCCCCATAAATAGGCAATTTGTTTTTTGAATAATGATATGCATCGATATAAATTGAATAATTTGGGACTGATTTTACTACTTTCAGGGATGCCAAATAAAATGAAATATTTTTGGAAAAAGTAGATCTTTCACTCTAGCGTGTAATTTCCTGCACAGTATATACCTATAAATTTATTTGATCGGATAAGGAGTCATTTACGGCAGGTTTTTTTTTTATTATTATTAAGTAGGATAGTGATTAGTATTAGACAATTTTGGTGAAAGTAGCATTACGTCTGTCTCTGAGTGACTCTACATATACAGGAAATTGCCTAGTAGCGTACTACCTATCATTGAGAGACTTTAAGGTTTATGAATAAGTTATCTTTCCATGTACAGGAATTCAGAAAAATAATTTCAGCTCATAACAATGTACAAGAGGGATTTATTATACAGTAGAACTTGGATAATTCAAAGTTGAAGGGACCAGAAAAAAATTCGAAATATCCAAAAATTCGAATTACATATACTATTTTGTCAAAAAAAGTGATAAATTAAAAAATTAAAACTCTACGATCAGAGATTTAACACATAAACTTTATATCTAAGAATACCGCTACATTACTCCTTTCACCCCCACACCCCAATTAAATCAACATTTTTTACGAGCTTAATTATTCAACACTTTTTAAAAAATAGTCAAATATATTTTTTTTTTATTTCTTTTTTAAGTATAATCTTTGTATCATATCATATGACCTGATACAAAAATAGAATCTTCTACATTACACATGACTTTCAATTCACAAAACCCTCGAAGTTCATACATATGCACCATATCTTCTGGTGCACTAGCTAGGGGCTTCTATTGTATTTCCTTATCCTTCTTTTGAAAGACTATAAAAATTGATAATGCACTTCAGATGAGTAAAATCTCGGTAACAACTTTTACTGTAATAGTTTAAAGGTAATCGTATGAAAAATTCGAATTATCCAAAATAGAATTCGAATTATCCACGATTTTTTAACATTATTTTAATACAAAATTCAAGGGACCGTGTAAAATATTCGAATTATCCAAAATTTCGAATTAAACAAGTTCGAATTATTCAAGTTTCACTGTATATTATATCTTTATATTGCACAAAAGAAAAAAGAAGAAAGATACATTATTCAAATTTATAAAAGTATTTGTTTATATAATTTAATCTGATTAGTCATAATGAATAAGTCACATGACTTAAAAAATAATTAATTAATTAAATTACAGTTATCTTGAGTGTTTGTGTAGTGGTTGGTGTTAAGGCCGATTGGCTGCTATGGGGTTCTAGGCTTGAGAGGGAGTTCTTTCCATGGAGGTTTTACATGGAGGGGTCCTTGCCCGTATTTACGCAAGTTTCGGGGGAAACCACGGAAAACTCCGAACGGCTAGGCCGAAGAGCTCGACCTGGGATCGGACCCGGCACCACACGTCTACCAGCTTTGAGCGCAGAACCGCATGTCTACTGTTGGGCCTTACAGTTATCTTGAGAACTGTACAAAAAATGGTAGGACACTATTGTAGACAAAAATCTTTGTTGTATCTTCTTCTTGTTCAATCATTGAGATACAGCCAAGATAGATTCCTAAAACAACAAGACTTACAGACCATTATTTTGCTAATTAAAAAATTAGGAATCATCCCGTTATATCATCATCGGTGCCGGCAAACTTTATTCTTGGCGGCAAGGTAAATTTACCATAAATATTTTGAGCATTTATAGTAGTTTTAATATAATTATATTTTAGTACATTAAAGTAAAACTCCATGGTTAAAGTAAATTTCCAAATAATTGATTCACATACAATACATAACAATTCTTATAGTTTTTATACAGTTTTAATTAAAAATCATTTCCGTTGTTTGGTTTGAAATAAAGGTTATATTAGTATATATTTTAGCAGGATATTGTAATAATGATTTACTGCCCTAGCTTATCTATGGCAACTCTACTATTATGGTTATTCATATAATGCAAAACTACTATATTTAACCTGTGGTAACTCTACTACTATGGACTACTATGATAAGATTATCATAGTAGTCCATTGTAGTAGAGTATTTATCTTTATCTCATTGTATGATCTTTATGTTATTGTGTAGAAGTCTCAAAGAACCTATGGACAGAAACAACATGCGCTGCCGCGGAGCCCTCTATGGTGAGCTGAGGTAGGTACAGAGATTCATGGGGCAAAAATCACTGGTTATCTCATGAACATTTTCAGTGTTTCCTTTTGTTGTCGTTTGTCTCTGTTTTTCTTTTCTTTTTCTTTTTTGTTTTTATAGGTTACGTACACCACTATTGATTAAAAAAAAATACAGCAGTTGAATCACCTATTCCTTTTTTATCTTTGCAGGATTGATTTAGATATTTCATTAGCTAGTTTATTAAGAAAATTCTTGACAACTAATAGAAATAGTATCAGCGATACACATTTAGAACGAACGAAACATTCCTTTTGCAAACAATTACCTTGGAAGAGCAATCAAGAATATATTTTTGCAATGAATTCAGTTTTTTAAGATGATTCGGCAAATTTCATTTATTCGTTTTCGGTGTACTTTGAATATTAATAATGTATTTTGTTTATTTACCTTACTGAACCTTTTAAATTAGTATTTTTTTAATGATCTTCTGTTTGAATAGGTAATAAAGAAAGGAAAAAGTCTTATTGAGTATAGATTAAAAAAAAATAATAATGTATTAAAATATGATTTTTAGTTGTCTTCTAATATAAATTTAATAACTTCTTCTTGCGTGATTTTTTTATATGATTTAAGTTTGAAATTTTAGGGAACATTAATTTACATTTCAATAAAAAATCCTGTTTATAAAAAATATTTAAATTACTTTATTAGATTATTTTATTAAAAACCTTAAAGAATTAAGCGTGTTCTTAGAGTAAAAATGAGTGAAATATTGGTTTTAAATCATAATAAGATGTTACATCTTCAGATTAGCACAATTTATTTTACAAATGTATCTATGACTTTTTTGGAATGATAAATTACTACGAGAGAGAAATTTATTTGTTATATTTTAAACAAACCATAAGTTTCAGATTAACCGTAATCGTGTTTGGAAGGTGATAAATCTTAATATTAAAAAGAAGAAAAATAAACAGTTTTGGCAAACAGAAAAAAAAATGTATAAATACGATTAAACGTTGAAAAATGAATATTTTTATTTTATTTCATTTTTATTGCTTTCAATTTAAGATGATTTAAAGATTAGTTGAAATTGTCTACGATAATAATTTTTTATCACACTACGTGATTTAATTAATAAAAAAAAAAGAAACTGGGATGTTATTATTAAAGGATAAATGGAAAGAAGGATAACCTAAATAGACACTGAATTATGGTTTTTCGTACCTAACTGCTTTGGGAATGTTTCTACCTCATTTGTCTCAGCAATGTTTTAGAAAAGTCATTTCCCCCTTTATAGAAGCCAACATTTCCAGATGATCCTTCTTTATTTATTCTTTATAAAAGAATTAATGAAAGTATTCATTTATACAGTTTTTTATATTATAACAGAGTAGATGTATGGTGGGTAAGGATATTTTACCCAAAGAATTTTTCTTTATAACAAAATTTAAGAAAGAAAATTAATTAGAAATGATCTTAAGTGTGTCATTTTTTTTTTTTTTCTTAAGTTCTATTTTTAGATCGGAATATTGTTAGAGTCTTTCTGTTTTTATATTAAGCAAATCTTATTATTTTACAATATCACCACTTATAATATACATTTATAGAAAATATTTAGTTTATTACTTAAAGGAAAAAAAAATAATAATAATGTGCGTTACTTTCTAGATTAATGCAAATTTTCAGCAGATAAAAGAGTTTTACGAAATTCAACCATGTAATTTTTCCTAGTCATGAGAAAAATTGGTCTCTTGTACTGAAAAAAGAAAAGAAAAAGAAAGAAAAGCTATCATTTGTGCTGAATAAAAATTATAGTGGTGCGAACTCAGTTCCTTCACTATTTTTTTTTTTTTTATTATTTATCGTATAAGCCTAAAAAATGTAAAGACTGTTACACATCTGCCCAAGTCCTCCATTTTTCGCGGAAAAGTTTTTAACAGAAAATTTTTATAAAAACATTCACTTTATTAAATCGTAGAAAATAAATAATACATCAAATTTCTACAGTCATAAAAAAAAAAAAAAAAAAAAAAAAAAAAAACTATTAGATTACATGTAAATTTGCTGTATTTTTAACTTAAAATAAATAAATATATTAATATATAATATTAATAATAATAACATAAAAAAAGTTCTAAATCTTCGTACAATATTGTAATTGAACATTTGTAAATTATAAACAATATTTATTTATTTATTTATTTTTTCAATTACATAAAAACCTGGGAAAATCTTCTAGAATACAGTGTTTCATACAATCGTACATTGTTATAATGGCTCGTTCAGTTTTTTTGTGTGTTTTACATGTCGTGTGTCTTCCTGTTTCGTGCGCATACCCGGCATGCCGAAAGTGATATTTTACCCTATGCTATTGAAATAGCAGATTTAAGTTATCAAAGAGCTTATACAACATGACCTTTTGTTTCCATAAATTTTGATTATCTAAAAATAATAGTGAAATCAACATTACAATCTTGCAATTTTCAAAGGCGGTCAGTGGGTTAAACAACATGAAACACATATTTGGGTAGTTTTACGCATGTTCTAACCGACTAATCTGCTAGTTTGAAATACCTAGTTTTAATTTTCAAACATGACTATTTTAATTTATTGCGGTTTACCTGTTATATAAACAAGCGGTACACTGTAAAAAAAAGATCCCGTAAGATTACGGGGAAAGCCCGGCAGCAGAGATTACAGACAAAGCCCGTAAAAAGAAACGCTTAGACCGTAAATTAAGTATATAATAACCTTAAATTACGTTACATGCCAGTGAAAAAACATTTTGACCGTAAAACCAATGTTTTTTTTACGGGCTTTTTCAGGAATCTCTGCTGCCGGGCTTTCCCCGTAATCTTACGTTTTTTTTTTTTTTTTTTACAGTGTACAGTATTGTTATAGCATATAGAAAACACGCATGTCTTACACACATAATTGCGCATACCGCTTTTCAGTAATCTTACAACATATTTAATTTAAAAGTAGCATTTTATATTTCAGTTCTTAATAAATGTAGTTTATACACGTATGTACATGTTAAGGGGTACAAGGAATCCATATACTGTCTACATTCTTTTTTGTTTTAACTTAGAGAGAGAAAATTATTTATTTTATTGACTATATATAAATATTATAAAATATTTAAGCAGTGGTGTTAGTATTCGAGTAATTTTTTTAGACTATTATGACCATTATGTATATGCGAATTGTAATTTTGTTATAAATAACAGTCGAAATTTACAACTATCTCACATAATGTTATTACCAAATAAGGTCTGAAAAGTATTGCCACATAAACGCACTTGACTTACATATTAAATATAAACATACACACATAACTTTAGTCCATTTACAAATTTCACTTTATCATAAAACGCACTGAAAAACTATTTATATAAAGTATTTGTGATTTAAGAAAAGTAACTAACTGGAAAATTTCTAAAATTTAACATATACATTTTACTTTCATTACACATGCATGCTATTAATGATCCCACATCAGATAATTAATTTCAAAGGTTTCAGTTTGCTTCATTTGAATGAACAGAATTCGTTAATGCAAGCTGAATTATATTTCAGTGAGCTTTTGAAAGCCATTCAAAGGTAGGCTTTTGAAATTTGAACTGTAAGAACATATTTTAAAAACACGCACTGATGTTCCGTTGAATGAAACTGTCTGATGAATTAGAAACATCTTTCATTAATTTCTTAAATAAATAATAAACTTAAAGTTTTGGTTTATCCAAAAGCTTCAATAAGAACCCATATACATGCATAATTCAACTTAAGGAGATCAATCGAGAATAGATATTCTGATTTTCAGATTTATTAGCGATAGAAATAGTTCCATTTTTATAATTTATATGCCGAAATTTTAAATAAGCTGTTAGGGAACTAAGCTATTGGTTAAATAGTTAAGACCTGTAAACACACTTAGGATTATAAATTATCTATTCTAATTTATTTTTTCTTTTTACATTAAAAAGCTAAATTTGTGGATTAATGTACCATTAAACGGAATGTAGATGAATTGGTATTTAGTAGAACTCAGAGTAAAATTCGATTCATTTTGTACAAAAAAGAGTTAAAAAAAATAATAATAGAATAAAATATACCGCCTTTATTTAAAACAAATATAATTAGTCATTTTCTGAATTCTGAAACTAGAAAAACTAGAAATAAAAATATCTAAGTTATGCATATAAGGTAAACAAATATGCTATGGATAAAAAAAATGATCGGGAATTTTTGGTCTACGCTTTTCTAGATGGTTAAACAATATAATAAGGATTAAGAATATTACCTACAAACTTTGACATTGCCGCTTTGACTGCAGCACTCGTGCTTACTTTATTCGCCTGATGAAGGGTCGTGTGTTTTTTCGACTTGAAACAATTGTTGCGAGTTTATTGCATTTTATTGTGTTTATTCAAAGTTTGTAAGTAATATTTTTTACAACGCCAGTTTTGTGGTGCTTTTTTTATTAAGCATTAAAAATCCTTTGTACTGCGAGAAATTATCGCTTCATTTCCTAGAACTGGGTCAAAAACCTAGATTACAGTTACCAAAACTCATCTCTTGTGTTCACATTGATTTTCAATGATTTTTAAATAAATTTGACAACGATAGTGTAGGAAAACGCTTTGAAATTATAATAGAGGCTTTTAGAAATCACTAGCAAAAAGAACTAATATTTATGCAGATGACATGGAACTGTTTCTTGGAACTATTATCATGGAACTTTTACTAGAGCCACAATTTAGATTCTACACTGTAAAAAAATAGTAGTCACATAAGGATCTATTTTTATCTGAGCAGATAAAATCACAGAAAAAAAAAGTGCAGTTTTAAAAGTAGAAAATACATTTCAACCAGCAGTATTTTAAGCCTAAAAACCATTACAAATATAAACAAAATATGAAAGATTCTTATAAATTAGCGAAAAGATGTCCGAAAAAAGTATTAGCAAAATAGGATTCCCCTTTTTATACAAGAAATTAAAAAAAAAAAAAAAAGTTGATTGTTAATATGGCGACAAGTATTCAGAAGCCTTCAAGAGATACGAGTATAACTATGTATATATACAATATATATATATTTATATATATATATATATATAATTTTAACAAATGAAATAAAATAAGACATCCCAAAATCACAGAAGTCTTCATCAGGGAGGACCAACCGTGTAGGGGTTAAAGAGAAGTTTCTGAAAGGATAGTAGCAATTAGCTGATAGCTATCCATAGCCCCTAACTTATCACCAAACAGAAAACCACCTTTAACAGAATAGAAATCTAACAGATCTGAAATAGAACAACTTTAAAGTGGAAAACACTGAAACATTCGGTTAAATGTTAAGACGAAACAGTTAATTTGCAAGGATTTTAAGAGCTATTTTTAAATCACAATCATTATTGCATAAAATGCGAATTTTTTAAACTTTGCAAACATATGAAAGGGAAAAAAGGTTAGTAAAGAAATCCTACAGTCAAGGTCGTTAACCAAAACGTTTAAAGCCATTTTGAAAAAAGGGGGGAAAAACAAACTTAAAAATTATTATAATAATGCGTAAAACAGAGAAAGCTACCGCTAAAAGCTGCCTTGCCAAACAATGTTTTTGAAATAAGAAATTTTTAAAACGAACATGTGTATTTTAAAAAATAAACAGTTTAAAAAATTCGCATTTTATGCAATAATGATTGTGATTTTAAAACAGCTCTTAAAATCCTTGCAAATTAAATGTTTCGTCTTAACATTTAACCGAATATTTCAGTGTTTTCCACTTTCGATTTGCTCTATTTCAAGTCTGTTAGATTTCTATTCTGTTAAAATACACATATTCGTTTTAAACATTTCTTATTTTAAAAAACATTGTTTGGCTGAGCAGCTTTTAGCGCTAGCTTTCTCTGTTTTACGTATTATTATAATAATTTTTAAGTTTGTTTTTCCCCTTTTCTTTCAAAATGGCTCTAAACCTTTTGGTTAACGACCTTGACAGTAGGATTTCTTTACTAATCTTTTTTTCCCTTTCATATGTTTGCACAGTTGAAAGTATTCGCATTTTATGCAATAATGTTTGTGATTTAAAAATAGCTTTTAAAATCCTTGCAAATTAACTGTTTCGTCTTACCATTTAACCGAATGTTTCAGTGTTTTCCACTTTCAATTTGTTCTATTTCAGATCTGTTAGATTTCTATTCTGTTAAAGGTGGTTTTCTGTTTGGTGAAAAGTTGGGGGCTATGGATAGTTATTAGCTAATTCCTACTATTCTTTCAGAAACTTCTCTTTAACTTCTGCACGGTAGGGCCTCCCTGAGAAGACTTCTGTGTTTTTTGGGGTCTTATTTTATTTCATTTCTTAAAATTATTCATATATATTCAATTTTTACATTTCCTTTTGCAGCAATTTTGCGCATTGGTTTGTAAATTTCCTGTTGGTTTTTCTAATCTTTAAACTTTTATTTTAATCCCATATACATAAATATTTGTTTTAAAAGTTCCTTATTTAATAAAAACATTGTTTAGCTAAGCAGCTTTTAGCACTAACTTTCTCTGTTTTACGTTTAATTATAATTTATCTTTAATTATGTATCATTTTATATCATACACATATACGTTTAAAAATTTCTTATATATATATGTACATAAAGATGCGAGTATAATAAAATTGTGTAGTAAGATAATGTTTACTTATTTATTTATTTTTTTCATATACCAATCACTACGCTAATTTATCATAGAAATAAATGAGCTTCTGTAGGTGGCTTCTCTTGCACGCTGTCGGGCATAAATATTTAATTAATTCAAATTAATATTTAAATAAATAAATAAAAATAATATTATGTTTAATGGGAAATAGAAGTTGTCTAAAATAAGAAGATTATTTTTTAAAAATACGGCAAAAATAGTGCTCATAGCATATTGCTACAGAGGATTAAGTCCTTTTCCTGCATCAATTGTACTGTTGCAATGAAAGGAGTTTTACAGGCAAAGTGAAAATAAAAAAAGCTATTCATTCACTTTCAGCGGTGTCAGTCTTGGCAACAAACTTGGTGAGCGGGCTACCAAATTTGGTGAAAAATGGTATTTTAGGGTGCTTGAATTTTCGAAGCTCTCCGACACGCGGGAGCATAGATTTCGAGCTTTTCATAAGATGCTCGATGGAATTTTCGCCAAGCCCCATCGCCTAAATTATAAATAGGACAGAGTTGATTTCTGAGAGAGAGTCTGAGTCACTGCATTTCAAAGTTATTCAGAGACTTATTCTGAGTGATTGCACTTTAAGGATTGAGCTCTAAGCGAATTGAACATTTTTCGTAAGCTAGCGAAGATTTCTGCTCTGGAGTTTTTTATGTTATTTCCTTAACCCTTGTGGAACTTGTGACTGTTTTCTGGAGTGTTCAAGGACATTCATCGTATAGTTATTTTTGCTGTACAAGTAACAGCTTCAACTGATTCCAGAATATTCGAAGAATTAACACTACTCTTTGATTATTTTAGAGAATATTCGTTTTAATAATAGTTTTGTTGCACAGGTTCGATAAGTTAAAAAAAAAAAAAAGTAGTATTTTATAAAAGGTGTATATTTTATAAAACGAATATTAATGTAATGCCAATTGATATCACATAAATTATTTACAAATACTTTTTTTTTTTTTCTTTTTTTTGCTGTTGTTGTTGTTGTTTTTCACAAACACTACTTCTTTCTTTCTTTTTTTTAAATATTTATGAGTTTTTATTTTTGTTTCATTTCATTTTATTTTATTTCAGTTTTACCTGTAAGCAAAATTATGAAGACAAAAAACAAAGATTCACTATTGAAAAACATCATTTTTTAGTTAATTGTGAGTTTATTTTTTAATTAGTAAATTCAGATTGGCACATTTGACTCTCTCCACATTTGAAAGTCATCTCAATTTCTCTATTTCTTAATATTGGAAAATATAAACAGATTTTTCTTCTCATGTTTGTTTTTTATAAATGTGAAACATTGAAAAATCAATTCCAATATATTAATGTCAAAGTTAATTTTTTATAAGTTTTTTTTTCGAAAACTGATCTATATATATATAAATTATTATTGACGATTTCTTAGTTACCGGAAATCGAAGAATTAAATGTGTATTATTAAATCAAATTGTTATAATAACTAATTTAACTATTTGGTTAAATAATTCAATATTTTGTAAAATAAAATTTTCTAAAATCTATAATCAATTAATAAAGATTTATATAATGTTGAAAGAATTAAAAATTAACTTATGTAATCCTTATTATCTTATTTGCCCTGATCCATGGAAATATATAACAAAAAATTATTATTATTATTAATCGATGTACAGTGTTTTTCTTCTCCATTATTTTTTCTAAACGTGAAAATTATATAGATTTTATGTAAAACTACCTTCAGATAGTTATATAAAAGAAACTTTCTTCACATAGAACACTTAATTATGAAACTTTTTAAAGCATTCATACAAGTATTTCATTAAAAATTTGTCTTTTCTGAAAAAGCAATTATATTTACATTAGGATATCTCCGAATGTACTTTTTGTTTTGATTGAACTTTGTGTAAACTTTTCTGCATTAAAGACTAAAAACTAACAATTATATTATTTTTATGTTTTTAATAATAAACTAAGTAAAAGTAAATGATTGGATATGTTTTGATCAGTTATAGTATAGAATTTTGCAAGACGTATAATGTAAAAATGACATACAATTTTTTCAATATTTCGGTGTACTCATTTGCTTATAAAATATAAAGAAAATAATATATGTAAAGAAAAATTGACGTTTTCGGTAGCAAAATTCAAGTTTGCAAACGTTTAATTATAATAATACTTCAAATTTTTGTTAAAAATATCAGTAAGATGCCTAAAATAATAATATGAAATAATAATAATAATAATAATAACGTTAACTTGCTTACAGAATATTTTCTCTCTTTTAAAAAGATAAAACATTTACTTCAAAATTATATTGCGTAGTATACATGTTTTATGCAAGCAGCTGAAATCTGTAACCTTTGATTCATATTTTAACTGGTCAGTGGATACATTTTTCTGTTAAGAACACATAAAACTCAGCGTTGAAGTAGCAAATAACTCGCTTGGAACATTAACAGAATATCCCAGTTTCAAATTATGATGTCTTTTTTTTTTTTTTCCCTTTTCTTCGCTTTTGCAATTATGAATTTGGTTATTTTTAAACAAGTTAACTTATGCAGAAATCAACAGAAACTTATCAAACATTTATTAATTTTATGTTAATTTAAATAATGCTGAAGTTTTATCGTTCCTTGCAATTAAATACATTTATTTCAATACTTAACCCTTTGCCGGCCTTAATGTTCTAAAGCGCTCTAAACAGTGTTGCCAGATATAAAGATTATTTTATTTAACTAACATCAATAATTGAGATTTAATATTTCATGTGCATATTAGACGAATAAGCTTTGGAGGGATTAGGCAAAAGTTACAGATCAAATTTAATGCTGGTTATTCAATAAAAAGGCCCCTAATTTTGTAACAGTGACCAAAGGAGTTAAATTAAATATGACCAGCAAAGGGTTAGTGAAAAAAATACTGGAGACTAAGATGCTACGTGAAGTGAAAACAATAAAATGATTATAGTTGGTCCTAGCACTGGTTTTGTGAAACTAGGGATACGAACATAATTCGTATTCTTTGAATAAGAAAAAAACATCCAACTCCATTATTTCATTAATTAAAGTTCTAAGGGCAACTTTAACCCTTTCCGGGGTAATGTAATTACCTTGCTATATAATTTAAGCCGCAAAAATTTGAAAACAAAGTTAAAAGAAAAGAAATAAATGATTTTCTTTGGTATAAAACTATTATTATTATTATTATTGTAGAAACTTAACTACAAATAATTAATTTTCGACGGACCATCTTCGTTGTTTTAATATTTTTAATTTGTACGATCACATACATCAAGTATTTACACTATATACAACGAAGAAATAATAGGTAGCACATAAAATAATAATTGTGGGCGTCAATAAATTTAAAGTTCTGTTGCCCACGTCCATTGTGCTTGGCTTCTCATAGCCTTCTGCCCGGTGATCCGCGACGGGGTGGCGCGCATGCGTCAACATCCCGCCCGGCCTTGCTATGTTGTCATGCAAGAACTTACAATATTTTTTTTTTTTTTTTTGCAAAACCTTAAATTTACAATTTCACATAACATAAATAGATAAAATAATAACAAATAAATGAATGTAACATAATATCAATATTTCGCACAACACATAGAATTAGAAAAAAGATTAACTGATTATAATAAACAGAAATTTTCATAATTAACTAACAAATTTAGAGTAATATATATAATACAGTAAATTAATATAATAAATGTTCATATTCATTTTTACTCCTCGATAGGCAGCACACATAATCTGGAGATGGATCTTTTGTAAATCCCTTTGGTAGTTTTTATATCTACCAATCTAACTTTATTATCCTGACCAGGATATAGCTTTATTACACGCCCTAAAAACCACTTGCATGGTGGAAGATTTTCTTCCCTGACTAAAACCATGTCTCCGATTTTTAAATTTTCTTTATCAATTATCCATTTTCTGCGCTGTTGTAAGTTATTCAAGTAAGAAAGACTCCATCTTTTCCAGATTGCCTGAACTGACTTCGTAATATTTTGCCAAGCATTTAGGCGATTTTTTTCAATATTGGTTAAAGAGGGTTCAACAACAGCCGTTATTGGCCTTCCAATAAGAAAATGGGCTGGAGTTAAAACCTCTAAATCTTCAATACTTGAAGTTAGCGGAGTCAGTGGTCTCGAGTTCAAGATCGCTTCCACTTGAGTAACAAGTGTAAGCATTTCTTCAAATGTAAATTTTGAATTACCCGCTATGCGTTTAAAATGGTATTTAAACGCTTTGATATTTGCTTCCCATAGACCACCCCAATTTGGACTCCTTGGAGGAATAAAAACCCATTCTATTTTTTCCTCTGCAAAAAAATTGAATAAGGATTCTTTCTTATCTCTTACCAGTTTATACAAGGCATTTAGTTCCCTGTTGGCGCCTACCATATTGGTCCCATTATCCGAAAATATTTTATGACACTTGCCCCTTCTCGAAATAAATCTTTTTAACGCAGCTATCAGAGCTTGTGAAGTTAAATCACTAATAAGTTCAAGATGTATAGCCTTTGTTACTAGACAAATGAAAATACAAACATAAATTTTGATTTCTGGACCTTTCCTTCCATATTTATTTTTGATTAAAAAGGGTCCAGACAAATCTACCCCAGTTGAATTAAATGTTTTATCTGGCGTTATTCTTTGTTTTGGCAAGTTTCCCATTTTTTGTACACATACTTTCGGATTTGCTTTAAAACAGACTAAACATCTGTGCACAATTTTTTTACAAAGATTTCTCCCATGAATGGGCCAATATTTTTGCCTAACCTGAAACAGAAGATGTTGGGGACCAATATGAAAATATTTTTCATGATAATATTTTACAATTAATTCCGTTAATTTATTTTTTGAAGGAAGTACATAAGGATGCTTAATCGAATAAGATAACTGTGAATTTTGCAGTCTCCCCCCTACCCTTATTAAACCATTGTCATCCAAAAATGGGGATAAATTAAAAATTTTACTCTTATGCGATACATTACCTCCACTTTTCAAGGCAGCTATTTCAGTAGGAAATTCTTCCTCCTGTGGCTGTTTCAGTAGGAAGTCTTCTGCCTTTGTCAGCTCTTCAGGCATCAGCGGTCCTTTCTTCTTTTCTAAAGGATTTCTTAGATTGTGAAGAAACCTGAAAAGAAAACTACATATACGTAATATTTTTAAAAATCTATTACTACGATTAATCAGATAGTTCAAAATAGTAAAGTCCTTTTTCAAATTTAGAGTCACTGAATTTTCAGATTTTAATTCAGGAGTGTAGTCTTCCTCATTTAGTTCTGAAAAGTCAATAAAAGATTGTTTGTTTTTCGGAAATTCAGGATCTTTCAGAAATTCAGCACCTGTCCACCATGTGGCGCTGGTTGTTAGGCTTTTAGCAGTCATCCCTCGAGACAACAGGTCAGCAAGATTTTCTTTACTTGCACAATGGAACCAAGAGTTAGGGTTTGTCAGGCTGGCAATTTCTTGAACACGGTTGGCGACAAACTGCTTCCATCGGGTTTTAGTACCCTTTATCCAGAAAAGCACTATCTGCGAATCAGTCCAGTGATATTCAACAGAAGGTCTTTTAAGGTTTACAGTATTTTTCACTTTGGTGATCAGACGAGCTGCGACCAGGGCACCCAATAATTCAAGGCGAGGTAGTGTAACACCGCTGAGGGGAGCTACACGGCTCTTGGAAGTCAAAAGTTTTACTGAAATACCATTTTTTGATTTTGTTCGTACATAAATGGCAGCGCCATATGCTTTTTTGCTAGCATCGCAAAAACTATGTAATTCAACTACATATTCTGGGGAAGCGGCATCAAGGATGAATCTAGGGACTTCAAGCTCTTTTAACAAGGGTAATTCCGAACACCATTTCATCCACTCTTTTTCGATATTTGGTGATAATGATTCATCCCATTTGGTTTTAGTTGTCCAGATATCTTGAATGATAATTTTTGCCCTGACAGTGAATGGAGAAATTAACCCTAAGGGGTCGAAAATTCTCCCTACGGCTTGAAGAATGGTACGTTTTGTAATTTTATTTATGGATATAAAGTTCAACAAACTCTTGATATCTACAATCAAATTATCTTTATTAGTATCCCAAGATAGTCCCAAGATCTTTGTCTGATTTATACCTAAGCTGATGGTAGATTCTACAGGGTATGTATCAAATTTTTCGCTTTTCCACTGCTCTGTTAATTCGGTATCGTTACTTATCCATTTTCTAAGGGACATTCCTGCGGCTTCCATAATATATTTTGCACTTCGTGATAATTCAAGTGCTTCGTTAAAATCATTACCTCCAGAAATTAAGTCGTCTACGTAAAAACATTTATCTAAAAGTCGAACAGTAGCGGGAAATTCTTCTCTATACTTCTCAATGTGATGTCTAATAGTAGCAGCGAGTAAGAATGGACTTGAACACACCCCAAAATTAACTCGATTGAAACGATAAATCTGTAATTTGGGTTTTTTATGTGCATGCGGTTCTTCATCACTCCAGAAAAAACGAACAGCGTCTTTATGTTCATCAGCGAGACAGATTTGTAGAAAGGCTTGTTTAATATCAGAACAAAATGCTATTTTGTTTAATCTAAAATTAATTAAAACATCCAAAAGATTCGGATTTAAATTTATCCCCTGCCATAGGCAATCATTCAGTGACAGCTGATTATTTTGATGACTCCCTGCATCAAATACGATTCTTGTTTTGGATGTTAAGCGACCTTCCTTTCTTACTGCCTGATGAGGCAAATAATAAATAGGTTTGTTTAAATTATTTTCTGCTGTACTGGGTTCAACTATTTCTATTATTTTTTGATTTACGTAATCACGAATAATCTCTCTATACTGTTCATATAATTCTCTATCATATTTAAAACGTCTCCATAAACTTAAAAATCGTTGTTTCGCTAACGTGTAATTATCGGAAAGTTCATTATAGGGTCTTCTAAAAGGCAAGTGTACAACGTAGCGTTTGTTTTTAAACTGAATCGTTTCATTAAAAATTTCTATAGCTTTATCACTTTCTTTTTGAATTGGATCGTCTCTTATTCCAATGCTTTCTAGATCGAAAAAGAGTTTAAGAGTGCTACTAAGGGAATCGTCTGACAAAACGAAACACTGTTTCGAATTATTCAGTTCTGTTTCTTCAACCTTTCCACACGCTAGCCATCCAAATTCGGTTTCCTTAAAAAACAAATCGTCATTTATTTTATAAGTATTATCCTTTAAAACTTTGAATAATATATCTGCACTGATTAACGCTTCTATTTCATTCGGTTCAAAAAATGTCTCGTCACTCAATTTCAAAAATTCTGGAATTTTTATGTCTGAAATGTTTAATTTATTGCATGGTGTAAGCCCAGTTATTTTATCTACAATCAAAAATTCTACTGGTTCACTAAAAGAACAATCTTCATTTGAAATAAAGGTATCTAATTTCCACTTAATATTTTGGGTCAATCCATTCAAACCTGAAACTGGAGTTTTTATTTTTTCTCTTTTAATTCCTAAACATTCACTCATCTTTTCAGTTAATACGCACACATTTGAAGCGGAATCCAGAACGCATCTTATTTTTATTCTTTTTTTGTTTTCGCATTGAACATAAATATAAGCTGTGGAAAACAGAATACTTTTTCTATTTTCTTTTAAATATCTGCTATTATTACTCAAAACGGAAGCATTTAATTGCGCAACCCGTTTGTCTATATCTGGTAATTTGGATGAATTTATTTCATCTGCGTCTGGAACCGGGGTTTTGGCGCCAGAAGAAAAACATATTAATCTGTTGTGCTTCATTCCGCAGGTGCATTTGAATTTCGATAAGCAATCATTTTTCTTATGGTTTTGCCTAAAACAAACCTCACAAAGCTTGTGAAGGCGTATTATACTTAATCTTTCGTTAATGTTTAATTTCAAAAATGCATCACATTTATAAATAGGGTGATAAGTATTTTTACAAACGACACAATTTTTGTTTTTATTTTCATGCATTAAAAGAGTTTTAGATTTGTTAATAGCCGGAAAGTTTTTGTTAGTATTTTTATTTCCGCTAGTCATATTCGTTCTATTAATAGATAATAAAACTGATTCTCGTTGTTCCAAAAATTTGATAAATTCTTCAAAGGTGGGAACATTTTTGGATTTATGGGACAACTCAAAATTCTTCCTAGATTCTCTGTCTAACTTTGCTACGAGAATATTTATAATGAAAACATCTGATAATTTATTCTGTACATATTTCAGAACTTTCAAGGCACGCAGATTTTTCTGAATACAATCAATCATGTTTCTTATCTCTTTGGGATTTTCAGTTTGAATTTTCTCAAAATTCAGAATATTTTGTACATGAATATCAACTATAAATCGCTCGTTATCATAGCGATTTTCTAATGCATTATATAATGATTCAAATGTATCAAAATTACTAACTAGATTTTTAGCGTCATATTTGAGACAAGATCTAAGATAATATAATTTCTGCGACTGATTAATATGAACATTATTGGTTATTAAATCATCAAATTGTTCTTTAAAAGAACTGAATTCCTCATATTTTCCTGAAAATTCAGGTAATACTAAAGGAGGAATTTGAGTTTTAATTTCAAAGGCATCTTGAGATGCATTTTCAGTCGCATTTATTTTTTTATGAGAATCAAATTTCTTATAAGAATTAATAAGAGTATTAATTCTTACCTCTAATTTTTCCAGACTTTCTTCACATGAGTCAAGGTCGTCATCTATGGTTGCTTGTTCAGCATCTTTCAAGTCTTGAATTTCGTAGTATTTTTGTCGTAATTCATCGATTTTTGTTTGTAGCAGTTCTATGTTCTTTAATTTCACTTTTAGTTCCACTACATCTATATCGTAATTTTCGGCATTCGTGCCTTCTACATAGTTTTCAATTCTAGTTATCTTCCCTTTCAAGGAAGATTTCAATTTATTATTTTTATCCATAAGTCGCTGATTACAAGCTCCGGCTCGACGGACCACTTTTTTGTAGAAACTTAACTACAAATAATTAATTTTCGACGGACCATCTTCGTTGTTTTAATATTTTTAATTTGTACGATCACATACATCAAGTATTTACACTATATACAACGAAGAAATAATAGGTAGCACATAAAATAATAATTGTGGGCGTCAATAAATTTAAAGTTCTGTTGCCCACGTCCATTGTGCTTGGCTTCTCATAGCCTTCTGCCCGGTGATCCGCGACGGGGTGGCGCGCATGCGTCAACAATTATTATTATTATTATTAATTTCCAGTACTAAATTTTGGAGTTTAGAATTAAAATTAGGTGGTGTAAAATATATTCCATCTCTCCTCAAGACGTTTTTCATTTTAACATTTTTGATTCAAATAACATTCAAAGATCCAAATAACCCTATATATTAATATAAAAATATCTTTATTTCGCGTAATACATTTAGCTTTTTTTTTTCACTAACACATAGAACTAAAAGCTAGTATTCTGTATTTTTTGAAATAAAAATATTTTGTAAACGCGAATTTTAACTTCCTTATTTTTATTGCACTTAATAAATATAGCATTAAAGGGGAAAAAAAAGTGAAATCGTCGCACACGCTAATGCATGTTTTAAGAAATAAATCTCTGTTGTATTTCTTTCAAAAGGAAATAATTCGTATATGTGGAACTTCAAAAGATTCACTAAGATAAATATTTTATGTTCTTTAAACAAAAATGCAAATTTCCGATTTTTACGAAGACAATGTATTCCTTCACCAGTTCCTTTTTTTTCTTTCTTTAAAATACAATTTTATAAAAATTTAATAATCTCTGAACGTTTATTTTAAAATTTCTGAATAATCTAAACGAAAAAATTTAAAATCATTCTTTCTATTTTTATTGTTAGATATATTTCCCTCAGAATAAGTTGTAATAAACGTAAAGTAACTATTTCTTTACATTTAGCTATATTGTTTATTATATATATATATATATATATATATATATATATATATATATATATATATATATATATATATATAATCAAATATAGCGATTTTAAGTTTCTAAATTTTAAATAATCATATTATAAAAATTTATTATACATAAATTGATTATGTAAATTAATTTTGTAATAAATAAAGATTTGTGGATTATTGCAATAGCTTTCCTAATTTACAAGAAGGAACTATATTTTAAAAATCACACAGAACATTGTGAATTTGGATATATATTCACAACATTTTTTCTTGACATGCTAATTCAGAAACATTGTAAAATTTATTCTTTATTGTACAAAGACTTTTTATTCAAGTATTTTCCTAGAAATTTAAAAATTTCAAATTTGAACTTTCTGCAATAATTTGTTTTAAATTTTAATGGTAAGAATCATAAAAAACTACCAACTTCGGAAAAAAAAAAAAAAAAAAAAAAAAAAAGACCTGCTCTGATTATTTAGGAAATTTAGCAAAATTTCAGTTTAGGCTCCAAACGAACACTTTGTTTATTTTTGTAACAGAAATAACTTTAATAAAAAAAAAAAAAAATCTTGAACATGATACATTTTAATAAAGCACTTTTATCATTTACTTCCAAATGAATAGAATGAATCCACTTATCTATAGTCAGTCTGGTATTATCTAAATTATATAATTAAATCATTGCGTATCTAGTTTTAGAAGATTAAGAAAAACGCATAGCACAATATGAAATGCACTGTGAAGATGTTTCATCTAGAATGATTGTTTCAACTGCACTTTGAACATGTTTCTATACAATATATTCGAACACTTTTGTGCGTCGTTCTAAACGAATAGTGAATGGTTTACTTCCCATATCAGTCATATTACCACTTTTATAAAAATTGTAAAGTAGTTTTCACTGTAAAGTTTTTATAGGGAATAAAATAAGCTTTATTATTATTATTATTATTATTATTATTATTATTATTATCATCTGTATAATATTTCTCTAACGTGGATATGTTACCGCTAAAATTTTGTAAAAATGATACGATAGTGACGATCTGACTAGTTAAGCCAGATTAGAAGTCATTAAGCGCATTACAAATGCGTATTACAAATTAAGCGCATTACAAATGCGTACTTTGAGTTCTTCAATTGTTTTGGGCATGGGAAGCACATACACCCTGTCTTTCACATAAACCCATAGATAAAAATCGCAGGGTCTCAAAGTACGCATTTGTAATGCGCTTGCGTCGGTGACTGCATACATGCTTCAGAATGTATGGCGTGAAATGGACAACCGTCTCAATGTTGTCCGTGTGACAAAGAGAAGTCACATAGAACATCTATGACGTATGTATACAAAATTTTGAAGTTCCGTTTACATACTGTGTTAATATTATCGATAAATTCTTTTCCATTAAATAGTTATAGCCGTTTGTAATCGTTATATTCATTTTGACTTACCCTGTGTGATTTACGCACACAGCTGAAAGAGTACTTTAAATTATAACTTTAACGGCGGGGTGCGTCCCTAGAATTTTCTACTTTTAATTAATAAAAATTTAGTTAGTAAAGATTAAAATATTATTTACGCACCCAGTTTTAAAAGTGCTTTAAATTATAACTTTATAACTAGCCAAATAACTAACACAGATAACAAGGAATGTTGAAAGACATTAGGATTTATTAAAAAGATACATGCAGAGTTATTTCGAAATTTTCATTAAGTAAGGCATTGGTTTCCCAGGAATCAATAGCGGTGCGAAATTTGATATCAATCCTTTTTTTTTTTTTTTTTTTTGGCTGTGTAAGATAGGTAAGTTTTTACTGTGTGGGGTGACTTTTACAATAGAATTGTTTTTTATGAGATAATATATAGACAAATATTTAAAATATTCTACATGTTAAATTAAAATTTTTAAATTAATTTACATTGTAAATTAAGTTTGTTCTATTATTTTAAATTATTTTTTAAATTAAATCTATTCTCAATTAATTTCTGTCGTTAAACTTTTTAATCGAAAAATTTCTAATCTAGAAACAATTTATACTACGGAAATTATGAGATTAATTTTTAATTTTTCCCTTTGAATAATTTTAATTGTTTAGTTTAGTATTATGAAAATACGTGCGATAAAAAAAAAAAAAAAAAACAAGATTTTTTTTTCTTTTGAGGGAATAGAATATTTCAAGCAATATATATATATATATATATATATATTAAACGTGGAATCATCTATCCAATTTCCTTTGCAGGAAAACTTTTAACCTATATTATCTTTATATTTGTTAAAATATTTCAATGTAAATTAGCTTCAAATGTGTACAAACTTTGCTGACATAGAGATATGAAATATGACATTTGAATGATAAAGAATTTTTAGTTTTATTGAATATATTGATACATATTTTTATTACAAATTTTAGAAAGTAGAACTTCTTGTGCAGAAATGGTTTTATAACTTTAGATCAAGAAAATAATTTTTCTCAATGTTCAAAATTAATACACCAGAAAGAGGGTTTTTCTTTTTTTTTAAATTATCATCTATTCTTAATTTATTTTTTTTTATTATTTTGATGTTTAAAACAGATTACCTCTAAAATATAACCCCTTAAATGTCTGATAAATTTTTAAATCAATTTAAAAATATTTTATTCTTACCTCTATTAAATAAATCACAGGAAAGATGCTTTAAAAAATCATACTTTATTTTAACTGCGGTTTCCAGCTAAAAAACAATTTGTTGTGAATCGGCAAAAGGCATTAGAGCTTCAATATTATTCTAACAATACTTTAGAAGACAAAATTGGATATGTTGCCGAACATACGGCATTTAAGGGTTAACCTGAGTAAATTTTACTCAAATAATAAAAGAATGTGCAATCAACGTCTAAATTAAATACCCTACATGAATTTGTATGTTTAAAAATTTATTTTAAAGAATTATTCGCACACATGATATTTGTAATGACTTTGCTTTATAAGCATAAAGAGACTTTTCTACTAATTAATTTTATAAAAGTCAGCTTTTTTGGATTAAAATTAATAAACTATTAAATATATATGTCCTGGTGAAAATTTACTGGTAAAAAATAAATTTATAAAAGTTTTTCTTGTAAGTTTGTTACTTAAATCAAAATTACATAATTTATTACTTTTTAAGTAACTTTAATAGTGAAATTGGATCTTCTGAAATGATTAAAAAATTTTAAATATAGGAAGAATGTATTCATCATATTCAAATTAAATTCTTTCGAAAAATTTAGATGATATTTAAAACACTCGTACTTAATGGTTATTTAGAACATAATCTCTAAATTCTAAATTGAAATGTCATTAACAGGTATGAGTTATATTTCAAAGGAAATCGAATTACCTTATTCAAAATTTAAAATAGGCAATTGTTACAATGAATACGTTTTATAAGTAGATAGAGCGATCGAGTATGTTGAGGCTATTATTATTATTTTTTTCTTTCTAAAATTACTTAAACAAACTCAAGCAGTACAATTTACTTATTAAGATTACACAGGTCTACATCTTAGATTTTCATTTAATAATTTTGAAGCCAGTTGCTTTCTATCACGTATTTTTTTTTTTTTTTTTTTTTTTTGAAAATGACACAATTTATTTCTTGACTCTTCCAACAATACAGCTATATTAATAATAACAGGAGACTTAGCGTTGGAATATTAAAACTCGAATAAACTACTACGTCAGAAACGCCAAAAGAAAAATATTTGCGATGCATACAGCTGTTTCGGTAGCCTTAAGCGTACCGTCTTCAGTGCAAAAAGAATTCTGAATCTGGAGAAGTACTCGTACATATAGGAGAGGGACCGAATTTAGTTCAACCAATAGGATTACTGGAAAGGTGTAATGTGTGGCCAATAGGAATTTAGGAGTGGTCGCTGTGTAAACAGTAGAAAATTTAAGAAAATGTGGACTGAATGTAAAATTTCCAACAATCAGACAAATAGGGAACAGCGAAATCACAATTAACAAGGTTTTTAAAATTTTTATAAATATGGAAAGCTCCAAAGAAATCGAGTTCATGAATGGTTTTGGTCTGCAAATTATTTTAGCTGAATTAAATTTAAAATTATGATTTTCCTCCCAGCGATGCTTAGAAATAGTCGATTTACTGGTTTCTTGTTTGCGGACGTAATTCATATGTTCTTTTAGACGAAATTTAAGACTGCGTTTAGTTTGGCCAATATATGATAAACCACACTGACAGGAAATACTATAAATGCCCCGAGAATTATGCATATCAATGGGATCTTTTAACTGAGAAAAGGTGAGTTTATTGGAAGGCGAAAATATTATTTTAAAATCATATTGCTTGAGAATTTTAGCTATGGATTGACTGGATTTTGGAAAATAGGGTAAAACAATACTGATATTAGAAGAGATATATACGAGTACTTCTCCAGATTCAGAATTCTTTTTTCACTGAAGACGGCACGCTTAAGTCTACCGAAACAGCTGTATGCATCGCAAATATTTTTCTTTTGGCGTTTCTGACCTAGTAGTTTATTCGGGTTTTAATATAGCTATATTGTAACTTATATAGTATGTTTTCAATGTTAATGATAATTAATGATGAACAACTACTAGAAACTCCAGAAAATGAAGGAATTGTGTCGGCATGTATCCTTGCATCTGCATTAACAAAAATATGTATGTCACAGAGAAAAGCTGGCTTCATTCTCGGTTTCGGCGCATCAAGAAACACATGTATGAGGTAAAACTATCAAATAAAATTTTGAAAACATTATTTCTGTACACCTGTGTTAATTATCAAAATACTTTTTGACGATGAGTGCAGATAAGTTTCATCTTAGCCTTTTATATCCCATATTACCTTATTTTTTGGAAAAATAGTTTGAAATTTTTTAATTATATTTCTTTATGCATGAGAAACATCTCATATTAAATTTAGCTGAAACTATAGCTTAACTATAGGGAAAGCTTAAGCTATAGGGACTTTGAAGTTCCAATGAAATCCTGTAATAAATTTAGGCTATATTGAGATTTTTTTTTTGATGGGACTTTAAAGTCCCGGTGGGATACAAAGGGTTAAAATACTATACCTAATAATTGAAAAAAAGTAATTATTGTGCATTTTCGAAAACATCTTTGAAAATGCGTTTTTTCAGATTTTTTTCTTACTGTTCAAAACAGTAATAATAATAATAATAATAATTAAAAACAATAATAATAATAAATAAATAATAATAATAATAATAATAATAATAATAATAACTTTATTTTTTAACTATCACAGATACACGTCTAACTTTTCGTTTAACAGATATTGATGACTTCTTTTGAAAAAAAAAATATATATCTGTATATATATATATATATATATATATATATGATGCAAATTTTCAACCGTTAGCTCCTATGAATTTAAAATTATATACTAGTAGAATATTACTTTTTTTTTCTTTTTTTTTTCACAAATACTGATTTAAAGTTTTTCCCCCAAGAACATTAAAAAGAAAAAAAAATCTATTTTTTTCCCCTTCAGATAGGAATGAAATTTTTATTTATTTATTTATTTATTTATTTATTTTTAATCGCACGCATTTTAATTGCATGTAATGTGTCAATGTGTGTAAACCATGCATGTAATGCATGTAAACCATAATTTTGCAATTATAAAATTATGTTTTAAAAATCTAATGCATGAAAAAATTATAGAATATATATTAAGGGAAGTATTAATGAACATATTACTTTTTTTTAAATCGTAATATCCCCAAAATATTTTAAGTTTATATTTTGTAAAACGAATGTTATTGTATTAAAAGTGTACTTATTGAAACATTGCTAAAGAAAGGGAAACAGTGGAAAATTAACTTTAAATTTCAAACAAGAGGGGAAAATCCAGTGATTCGCATTGAACATTAACTCTCTCCAACTGTACATATACGTTGTATCGTTTAATCTTCAATATTGTTTGGCCAAGTTACCATATAACCAGCAGACATAAGGACAGAAAGGCAGACAGATAGACTAATTTAGTTGGTAAACACGAAAAGTTAGAAAATGTAAAAAATGCTTAATACAAAAGCAAATTGATCCTTTAGGTTCTAATTGCAGCCCTGAATGTATCTGAATAGTTTTATTGTAACCTTTTAAATGTGAACGCTATACATATCATATTCTATAAAAAATATTATTTTAGCATATTAAAAATAAATGTCAATTTCATTATGATTTTTGCAGTAGAAAGTTGTTTGCATGAAATTTATAAAAATGTGTCTTATTTATATAAGGTAAAGTTTATAATAAAAATTTCATTGGCAATTTTTGAATGTCCCTGTACACAAACCAGTTGTACAGAATTTATTAATGCATTCTGAAATAGAAAACATTCCATAGTGAACATAAACAACATGTATCATTTTGAATAAATTTTGAAAATATTTAAGGACACCGAAGTTGGGCAAACGGATAATTGGCAAAAGGATGGACTAATTCAAACCATATTCATAGTTAAAAATTGTTAGAAAGTGTGTTAAAATACTTGATAAAAATGAAAATGCAGTGTCTTGATAGGTCTAGATCCCGATTTGATCATTTTTAAAAAATGTCTGCCTGTCCTATTTTTTGTGTATGTGTGTATGTGACTAAAATTTTGTAGCAACTGTATCTCCAGAACTAATCCACAGAATTTCATACAAACTGATATGTAGTTGCACTTTACATAAATTAGTGCGTAGCAACTTTTCGTAAAAAAACGTCCAACTGGTTGCGCTGCCATCTGATTTTTTATAATTACAATATATAATATTTGTATTTAGTACGCGATATGGGGTGAAATTTCATATAGATGTGCAAAATGAAAATTAATTAAAAAAAATTATGAAATAAAAAATATATATATAATAGTAATAGTCAACTAGAAATAATTTTTTAACATTCAGCAGAAACGCTTTTACCCTGGAGAGGAAAGTTCACTTCAAGAGAGCAAATTTTCAATATGGGCATCTTTCGAAAGAACTAGTCAGCATGTTAAACCGAATGTTGAACCACTGATCTGCGACATGAAAAAAAAAAAAAAAAAAGAAAGTTGTTTGTCAATTTTTTCATATTAGGCACACACACACACAAAAAAAAAAAAAAAAAAAAAAGAAAAAAAAAAAAGAAAGAAAAAGGAAAAGGAAAATACAGAATTCCTTTTTATAATAGCCCCAACATACTAGTTATTATTATTATTATTATTATTATTATTATTTAACACTATCATTTAAAAAACACATGAGTAGCTTAAGCATGTTTCTAAATCAAAACTATTTTTGTTTGGTATTTTGTGATGAACTGCAATCAGTAAAACATCATAGGTAAAGCAATTTACAAGGCATAGATGTGTTATTTATATTTCTTTGAACAATTTTTTTTTCTCTTTTCACTTATTCAGACAAAAACATTACCTTAAAGAAATTAATAGTCAGTTAACACATTACAAACGTCATTTAAATTTAGAGAACCTTAAATTTCCAGAAAATTATAACAAATAAATATAATTGGCATGCATGTGTTTAACAACATTAAGTTAAATCAAGTGTTATAATATACTATCTGCAAATGACTTATCCAGTTAATGAAATTTTGATCTAGTATCAAAATATGAGTTTAATATGCACATATGCAGTATGATCACTCTTAATGCATCTAATTATTATGTTTAATTATCTACAATAACAGCTAATTTTCAACGTACTTGTAATGGTGCTGAATGCTATTTAAATTCGAGAAGTAACATTTCAAATGACATTTTGAATGAGATTTTAGTCACTAATAGACTATATTCCACCATTTAAAGCACGTATATAAGTAAATAAAGTGCAATTAGATATTTAATCATTTTAATGCAAGTGTCGATATTCATTAAGTGTGTTCTCCAGGACATTGATAAGCATCTCTGTCATCTCTAATATTTACAAATGTACTGGTAACTTTCTTAAAGGTTATATATACACCATACGACAATCTATGTATGAGACACAAAACTAAATAATGATAATAAACTGTTAATAGCTCAAAAAATGTCTTAATTAAAATTCATGCTTACTATATAATTTGCTATCTTAAATATCACCAATTATTGCAAACTATAAATTATCTCTTTGAAATAGATTTTTTTTTTTTTTAATTATTAAAGTTTACCTTTTTTACTATAATTAATATTCACATTAAATTACGACCAGTGATTGGCCAATTTATTCTAGACGCTGACAATAAAAATAAAAATAAAGTAAGGCATTTAAATAAGTCACGATTTTTTTTTTTCGGAGAAGGGAAATGACCTTTAATAAACGGTGACTATTCCGAAATTTAGAGAAATTTGCTGGAAATAATAATGCAGGACATTTATTATATATTTATTACAGGACATTTGTTATTATTATTAAATAGAATTTAATGATCCACTCTTCGAAGTTCACAAAAATTTCTTAGTGCACTATAAAGTAATGCCAATCAATTTTAGGACATTTTGAGTTATCTGCAAAATAATAATTCAAAACGCATTATAATTACTTTTTTTTTCTATTAATATTTACTATTAATTTTCTATTAAAATCACACAATCAACTGTGGAAGAAAATCATATTTATTGAAATTTTATTTTTCCGACTGAGTGAAAATAATGCCTGGACCGGGAGTAATGCTGATCGGTTGTCGGCCTAGATAGCTCAATTGGTAGAGCCTTGACCTTGTAAGTCAAAGGTCCGGGGTTCGACTCCCGGCCCAGGCATTATTTTCACTCAGTCGGAAAAATAAAATTTCAATAAATATTAGTTTTCTGTTTATGAAGTTAATGTTTAGCAAATTTATTTATAGTTATTCAAGTTTGAGCACTGTTTTATTACATGGTTTCTCTAATGTGTTATGTATATCAGTGATCTTGTTTAATATTGTAATGTTCAAAGCATGTATATAAGGATGTTATGTGCATTTATATCCCAAGTAATATCGAAGTAACTGTCAGTATTCATTAAAGTGTTCCGTAAAATATTGGAACGTTTCATAGATTTACCTAATTGTTACAAATGTTCAGGCAAATTTTCTAAAACACATACCCACTATAAAATAATCTATTATGAGATATACAAATCTACGTTAAACTAATGGAAATGTAAATAGTCTTAAAAATATCTTAAACACAAATTTGTATGTGTTATATCGTCTATTTTCGAATAGTATAATCTATTGTTGAGTAATATAACCAGATTTCATTATTCAAAACTTACAGTTTTTCCTTATATATTTATAGAGCAGAAAACGCTATTATAAAAAGAAATTCTGCTTACGCATCTTTATATTTTTTTGCCAAAATATTTCGTAACTCAACTTAGAAAAATAAACCTTAAGTCAATATTAGATATCCATTTAATATTAGATTTGCATATAATATATAAATATGCGTTGGTCTGTTTAATGTAAAAAATTTTGATTTACCAGGAAAATATGATTTTATTATGTATTAGAACTATTTTTATTTGCTATTTTCTTAACATGTAACTTTTAAACGTATTTAAGTGTAGTTATCTTACGTTATCTGAATTTTAAGTGGGTTAGGCTTGACACTGAAATGTAATTTTTTTGTATTTTAGTTCTTATTCAACTCGGACATCCTACTTTTCAGGAATAACTTTTGGTATTATTTGTTCAATGCAGTTTTAGTTACTGATTGGACTTTAGTATATTGTAATATTTAAAGCAAGTATTTCCGTTTTTATGCTTAAAGTCATCTGAAAACAACTCTCAATATTCAATAAACCTCTTCTGTGATACATTGGTATGTGGTTTGGTTAATTCTATTGCTTACAAAGGTTCAAGAAATTTTCCTAAATTATATATGCGTCACGATATATTAGGTTTTACGGGCTGGAAAACTATTATAAGATGATAAAAGTCTAAATATACCTAAATTGTCTTAATCAGCCGCTTGCACCCGACCTATTTTATTACCCTAAATACCACATATTTAAATATATATATGCCGTGTATTTTATTATTATTATTATTATTATTATTATTAAAAATTACTGTTTACTTCTTTACATAGTTATAGAACGAAAATCAATGCAGATAGCGATTTTACTTCAAGATTTCTATTTTATTTATATATTTATTCCTTAAGAAAAGCTTAAATCTAATTCTTAAACTAATGCTATAAATCCATTGAAAGCTTAGCTAATTTTCCTTATCGTATGAAAATCAAGTTTTATGTTATTATCAACTACATAGCAATATCTACTGCATATCATATATTTTTTTTTTATATATAACCATCGAAATTCGTGTTTAATGCATATTATTAATAATTTTATTATTACTAATTATTACTAAGCATTTTTTCTTTAATAGTTAATTTTTAGCATATTACTATGTATTATATATAGTTATATATTATATACAGTTATATATAGTTATATATATATACAGTTATATATAGTTATATATTATAGTTATATAGTTATATATTATACACATATATTAAATACAGATATTTTAACATCAAGAATTTTCAAATGATTTATTGAATGATACACTAATGGAATATTATAATATTGTAATATTTTAAGCACATATTTAAGCATGCCCTGTTAAGTGGATACAAATGTCAATATTCAGTAAATACGATCTGTGGTATATTGGTATGCGGCTTCGTTATCTGTAATTGATGCAAACGTTTGGACAAATTTCCTGAGGGATTTATACTCCATGCAATAATCTGTTTGCAAATATTCAGAACAAAGTTTATATAATGAAAATGCAAATAGTCCTAAAATCGTTGTAATTACAAACACTTCTATGAGACATAATTTAATATATTTAATAACTTTAAGAGTAAATTATGCATTTGAACATTAAACATATTTAAAATTTGCTATAAGTCATAATATTCTACATTTAGATTGATTTCTTGAGAAAACGACCAATTGCAGTCAGTTAATTTTCCTGTGTGTCTATTTATCTATGTATGTGTGTGTGTGTGGGGGGGGGGGAATATATATACACCGCAGCTACTTTTTGTGTTATGGAGTATCCCAGCAGTATGAAAAAAGATGCTTCATTTTTTCCAGTAATCAATCAAAATATTACGTAGGAATTTTCGATTTTAAAAGATAGAAAATGGTATAATGATTAGAGATTTTATGCTTCTGGAAATTTATATGGTATTGTAGCGGCTGCGCACGAGATATTGTAATCACTTATAACAATACAATGTCTTTAACTCTGCAAACTTTTAGCTGCAAAATCCGTTTAGAAAAGTAAAAAAAAATAAAGTAAGGGTGAAAGCTTTGTTAGTACTTAAAGGAAGTAATATAATAACATTTTTTTTATTTATTTATTTATTTAGTTTTATTATTGATTATGTTTTCTTGTAAACCTATTGCTAAATAATGAAACCACAATCATACCTATCGAAAATATCTGCTAACAAAAGAGATACTCCAAGGTAGTTTAGTTATTAATAAAATTATTAATATGTAATTGATGACTACCTCTTTATACTAGCATCTATCTCATGCAATAATAAACGGATTGGTTTCACGAATACTTCATTATATATCATCATACATGTCTCATCAGCCAATGAGATTAGAGCTTCCATATTTATTATATCCCTTAAAAGGATTTTCTCGCCAAGGTCACCAAAAAAATCACCAAGATAAAAAAAAAGTCGCCAAATTTGGCGCCAAATCCATTACCTGCCTTATTGGGGCTTTTTAATGCGTTTTTAAGGGAAAACAAGGCTATTTCAACGCTAAAACGACTAGAAATGCACAAAATTAGCACTTTATCAACTTACTAAGCCTCTTTGAAAGAATTTATACAAAAATAAACACAATTATTTACAATTTTGTAACAATATGGAGATTCCTGTGTATCACCATGGCATGGTTGCAAAGGCTCTCGACTTCCGTTACGTTTATAGTGAATTTGATTCCAGATTTGGGAAATGATACTTTTTCCTTTGCAAGTTGTAGATATTTTGATTATATTCTAGAAAATTTTTAAACTATATTTTTACAGAAAAAAGAATCACACGTCACCTTTATTTATTTATGAAAAGTCTTAAAAATTGTGATGCTTTATGTCTTAAAAAGTGCAGTTTTTAAAGACATTTTCAGTGTCTTAATTTCAGATGCAAAAATTGTTTTAAAAAAATAAGACATTTTTTTTCTCTTAGAATGTGACTATGCATTTAAACCAATTTTTTACTTGAATTTAAGCCGTTTGAGTTTACAGTGTAAGTGGATGCAGGTACCAATATTAACTATTCTATTAATGTAATGTTAAAAATTTTTTAATATATCATATATATTATATTAAATATTTTGTATTGATGAAATTATAGCTGTTAACGTTGACGATATTAACGGGGCATATATTCCCATTAAACATAGAATTTTTGTAGTTCCAAACGTTTATGCTTTTTCGCTACCTTAAATACAAATACTTAACATCTATATATATAAAAATGAATTGCTGTTCGTTAGTCTCACTAAAACTCGAGAACGGCTGAACGGATTTCGATCATTCTTTTTTTGTTTTTTTCCTTATAGGTCAGGGATGGTTTAGGAAAAAAAAATTTCGAAAAAATTCGAATAGTTTTCTTATTATTAAATATATATAAAAATGAATTGCTGTTCGTTAGTCTCACTAAAACTCGAGAACGGCTGAACGGATTTCGATCATTCTTTTTTTGTTTTTTTCCTTATAGGTCAGGGATGGTTTAGGAAAAAAAATTTCGAAAAAATTCGAATAGTTTTCTTATTATTAATTAAAATATGAAAATAATAACCTCCTAATACCTTATAAATAGCCATTAAAATATTAGCTATAATTTAATTGTTGCCAAAAAAAATTTACGAGTTCATTTTCTTTCGACATAAAAATAAATAAACGTGATTAAATAAATAATTTAATTAAACGTGAGCTTTAAAAAAGTGTAAAAAATTAAATTATGTATCTCACAAAAATTGACGTCACTATCGGTTTAAAGATTTCATACGCATTGATAAAGTGCTAATGTAGTTAGTTCTATGATTCAACAGAAAATTTAAAAACACAGTTTATAAAAAGTTTTTTTTCTTATAATCTATATATATATATATATATATATATATATACATATATATATATATATAAATGAATGTTTGTCTGTATGTCCATTATAAAATTGTAAACGGCTTGACCGATTTCGATCATTCTTTTTTTGTTTTTTTCCTTATAGGTCAGGGATGGTTTACGAAAGAAAAAAATTGAAAAAATTCGGCCCCCAAGGGGGGGGGGGAGGGGGCAAAACGTGAATTCAAAATATCCTTCATAGCTCAAACAAAGAAACAGATATCCGTAAAATTTTTGCTTTAAAATATAGCTAATATAAATGTCTAAAAACCAATTCCTGAAATTTTCGAAATTTGATCCCCAAGGATGGGGGGGGGGGGGCAAAAACAATTAGAAATACAGTTAGGGCTTTCAAAATTGGTACAGATAGGTTTTAATAGCCTGCAAGTCGAATGGGGATATTTTCGAAAGTGTAAAGTTTTTAGGAGGGGAGAGAAGGGGGGAGGGGAGAGGGGGGGGCAAAAAAATAAAAATAGAGTTAGATCGTTCAAATTTGGTATATAGAGGTTTTCGATATTTACAAATCGATTGCGGATATTTTCGAATTTGTAAAATTATTAGGAGGGGCGGGAAGGGGGGGGGCTATGGGCAAAAACAAATAGAAATACAGTTAGGGCATTCAAAATTGGTACAGATAGGTTTTAAAGGCCTGCAAGTCGAATGGGGATATTTTCGAAAGTGTAAAGTTATTAGGAGGGGTGAGCAGGGGGGGATGGGATGGGGGGGCAAAAAAATAAAAATAGAGTTAGATCGTTCAAAATTGGTACAGAAATGGTTTTCGATACTTAAAATCGAATGCGGATATTTTTGAATTTGTAAAATTATTAGGAGGGGCGGTAAGGGGGGGCTATGGGCAAAAACAAATAGAAATGCAGTTAGGCCGTTCAAAATTGGTACAGATTGGTTTTAGATGCCTGCAAGTCGAATGGGGATATTTTCGAAAGTGTAACGTTATTAGGACGGACGGAAGGGGGGCGGAGGGGCAAACAAAATAAAATAGAGTTAGATCATTCAAAATTGGTACATAGAGGTTTTCGATACTTACAAATCGATTGCGGATATTTTCGAATTTTTAAAATTATTGGGAAGGGGGAGAGTAGTGGGGCAAAAAAATAAAAATAGAGATAGATCGTTCAAAACTGGTGCATAGAGGTTTTTGATATTTACAAATCGATTGCGGATATTTTTGAATTTGTAAAATTATTAGGATAGACGGGAGGGGGTTCGAAGGGGGAAATAAGAGTTAGAGCATTTTGGGAATTTTTTCGGAAGGCAGTGAGAACCCGGTGCGACATTTTTCCTAATCAGATTTTGTTTCGGTTTTTTTTTTTTTTTTTTTTTTTTTTTTTTTTTTCACGTGATAAAAATTAATGCAATTTTGAGAATTCAGTAATTATAGTGATTCATTTAAAAATAGTGACCAGCGAAGCGGGCAAAGCCTGCTAGTCAATAATAATTTTTCAAATAATATCTTCAATGTGATTTTATTCACTCAGGAGTTGTTCTGTAACACCCTTGCATTGTGTGGACGAGCAATGACTTTTTGAAAAATGGCTCCTAGACCCCCTGTCATGAGGGGAAACACATGTGGCTGAAGGATATCATGAACGTACCACTGGGACGTCATGGTGACGTGGATCAATATTAGGGATGACCGCTTGTCGTATTCATACCTGTTGTCATATTGAGATATTTTAAGCACGTATCAAAGTATGCACGGTTAAGTCGATACAAATATCAATATTTATTAAATGTGGTGTGTGGGATATTGGAATGTGGCTTAGTTATCTGTAATACATGCAAATGTTTGAACAATTTCCTGAAGGATATGCACTTCGGGTATAGTAATCTATTTTGAAAGATGTGGAACTAAGTTAGGTTATTTAAATTTTATATAGTCATAAAACTATTTTGATTACAAACTGAAGTATTTAACATAATTTATTATCATCGATAGTTTAAAAAAATGAATAATATATCGTCGTGGAGTAAAATGAAGTTTCTTTCCAAAAGAATTAAAATGCAATTAAAACGATATAATTCAATATTTGCTAAATACGTCCTGTGGAATGCTGGTGTGTGGCTTTATTATATGTAGAATGTGATTCCAACAAAAATTTCTGAGTACAACAACGAATTCAACAAAGTCTTTACAAAAATTCTTTTTAGTCTTTACAAAAATTTACTGAGGCATTTATACTCCATGTATACCCATTGTAATAAAAATTTTCGCATCAACAAACAGTTGTCAAAATGAAACGAAATTTTACATACGTGAGAACAGCGTTTTTATAAGTAATTAATTACAAAATCAAAGCAAAATTATCATTTATTGCAGGAAAAATTACAAATGAAGGGAGGTTTTAGTTTCTTGTTGGGCCACCTCTAACTAAATGTACGATGCAGTAAGGGTAAGCATTGAGGCTTACAAGTCCCATATAATGTCTTGCGGCGTCTCGTTCCACAATTGCTATAAACGTATCTCTTAATTCGCTCATAGGCTGTCAAGTTACCGTCCCAAGTGATCCCGGATATGATCGATTGGGGAAAAAATGTGGATATCGAGAAACCCAGGGAAGGGTGGAAATGTGGCGGAGGCTGCCCTGTTACCCCCTTGCTATGTGCAATGACCTTTTGAAAAATGGCTCCTAGCGGCCCTGTCACGAGGGGCAATACGTGTGGCTGACGGTTATCATGAACGTACCGTTGGGATGTCATCGTGACGTGGATAAATATTAGGGATGACCGCTTGTCGTATGCGATGGCACCCGATACCATCACATCAGCTATAGTTGAGTTGCGCCGCTCTGAACAACGGCAAAATAGAAGCGTTCACCACAGGGCCTCCACACACATACACAATTGTCCTCGTTGACCAAATTGAATCTGGATTCGTCGCTGAAGATGACTTGGTTTTATTCGGTTGCAGTCCAATCCCGCCGAAAGTGACATTATTCCAAACAGAGTCAAGGGTAGGGGGTGTCTTTGGCAGCACACGTAATGGGCGCAGAGAAAACAGATATCCTTCAGCCAAGCGCTTTGAAATGGTATGGACAGACATAGGGACCCGTAGTGAAGGTGTTGGCAATGAGACAATTGACAGACAATGAGACAGTGCGCGCTATGCGTGCATGTCGTATATTTGACGATCTTCTCGAGTATTGGTCTGTCGAGGGGGTCCTGGGCCTAGTCGTCGTGTAAGCCACCCTCTCTTGTTCGCAGGTCCAAACAACCTCTCACAGTAAAATGAGAACGACCTGGGTGTTGTTATATTAACCGAGCTAACCACCTAGATTAATCATCCCGATGATTCGTTTTTTCTCAGTATCTAGCAGCTGTTCAGATTGCCTTTGACAGCGGCGTAACTGCATCTCTATTTAAAATGCGTCAATCTGCGACATATTAATTACACGCAAACAAGCTCTGTTTAACTGTTTTATACTTCAAGAAGACCGACGTTCAGCGCCCTGTGGTGGCATAACGCATTGCTCAATCACGCTGCATTTTTAATCATTTACACATCTGTTAAACATGGATCTTCATTCCAAGTTTCATTACTATCCTTGAATTGCTTCTTGGTGCGCAATTGTTTATAGCCATGGGTGCAATAATCTAGTTTGAGAGATACAGAATAAGTTAATGAAAGTTTAAATAGCCCTAACTTCATCTTATAACCAAATTCATGTGTGGAACCTAATTTACTATATTAAACAACAAATTATGTATTTTAATATGGTACGTATTTGAAAAACGCTATAAATCGCGATTTTCCTTTTTCGGGTTTTCTAGTTTTAGTTTAATTTATATAGAAATTGACCAATTTCAATCGTTTAATTTATTTTTATCTATCTATATATGTATGTGTGTACCACAATAACATTCTTATACTTTACATAGTACTGAATCAAATTATTTGAAATGTGTTTCAGTGATATTAAATTATTAAAAAAAAAATGATATATGTTAAATTGCTTTTGTAAACTGTGATTGTTTATGGGGAGAATGTATTTTGTATAGTTTTTTACTAGGAATAATGACAGAATTTACAAAGCGTTTGCAATATAGGCACTTATTATCTGAAGTTCATTAATTCATTAATAAAAGAAATTCTGTATATTTTGCAGTTATATTACAGCTTGGTCGTTAACAGAAACTATTTATAGTTGTTTTTAAAAGATGCGGAAAGTAATTTTCATACTTTACGGTTTACTGTGCAAACACAACATACGAATTTGATGGGGGAGGGGAATAATTAAATACCCAATTAGAATTCCCCCTTTTTTTGACCAATTTATTTTGTGATTTAAATTTACTTAAACACCTATCTATAAATAGAAAGTATAAAGTAGAGTAGAATCGTTCCAGATTTTTTTTTATATTTTGAATAGTTTAAATGTGTGTGATATAACCTTTGAGGCTGTTATGTTGCTTGTTCTGAGTTATTAAGATAAAGTATCTCCATCTCATCCATGTTATAGCAGAGATAATTGAAAATAAACGAGGAACTGTAGATTGCAAACCGTTAATGAATAACCTTCCTTCCTTATCCGACTCCGCACATTTATAAAGATACGATCAATTCAAGGCTGAAACATATATTTTAATATGCGTCATATGTGACGGAACTTCAATCTATTAACTATAAAGCTACGTTAACAGATAATGAGATAGTATACAAGCATTACAGCATTACAACAAGACGATACATATACACTGAACTTAAACAAATCAATTATTAATATATGGGTTGAATTACAGTTTATAAATTTTCGAAATGGCTTTATTTTATTTTATTTTATTTTATTTTATTATTATTATTATTTTTTTTTTTTAATCCGTCAAAGATACATGAAGACCACATCTGAATACTTCAACTCCCTGAAAACAGAACAAAAGCAAACATTTCACCTTAAAAAATAAATATCTGTGTTAAATGGAGTAAAACGGAAAGAGGACAATTTGTACAGTGATAAAAGAAATTTACTATGTAATTTACGGAAACTAAAGCACAGTCGGTAACAAAAGTGTCCGAACACTAGTAAAAATTTCTATGTAAAAAAAGTACACTTCGTACGGTTTTGTTAAATAAATCCTTATCGAATCATGTTCTTACACTGACTAAAAACAGGATTCGACAAGGATTTATTTAAAAAAACCGTAAAATGTGTACTTTTTTTACATAGGAATTTTTGCTAGTGTTCGGACACTTTTGTTACCGACTGTATGTAAATAGAAAAAAAAGGATATTTTTTTCGTTAAATATGTAATTAATAATGCATCACTTGTACTAAAAAACGTCAAACAAATTTTGTTTTTACAAACATAAATCTTTAGAAAAAAATCTGTTTACATATTAAAAGAATAGTTCATTTCTATTTCGAAAGCACAGTAAAGTGTTCAACAACTTAACATTATTCTGACAAAAGTGAAATAGAATTAAATCTAGAGAGTTAAATTTCTATGCCACATTCACTTAAATAAAATTAATGAATACAAATGAAACATTTATTCGTCTAATGAAATAGTCAAAGGTAAAATGATAATGAATAATTACTGGTGGAAAGTGACATGAACAGTGTTTAATATAAATAGCACACATTAATATTGTACACATTAATTTGTTACATCAGATATTCTTGATTGCATTGTAGGTTTTAACCAAAAGGATAATTTCCCTTTTTCATATAATTATAATAAGATTTCGGTTACGTATACAGTTGCATTATTTAGAACTGCACATCACAATTGTGTTTTCTAAAGTTGATAAGATTTATATGTTGTAATTCCTTGTTTTGTGTCATAAGAAAAAACATTTCTGTAAATTAAACCATTAAATTTAAAATATTGTTCTGTCACTTTGCAATTAGCTCTACATAGCCGATTTTTTTTTCTGTACTTCAAATAAATATATGTGATGATATTAATGATAAGCAGTTTGGGAAAAGCAATAAAAAATAATCATAACCAAATGTTTTACTAGGAAGTCATTTTTTTACTATGGAACATTAATAAAAATACGATTTTCGAATACGTAAACTACAGTTATAATAATAATAATAATAATAATAATAATAATAATAATAATAACTAACTTAATAACTGGAATATAACTCTATTTTGTTTTTTCTTTTCAATTCAAAAATATTTGTTTTCGAGTCAAAGCTATTTATAAAATTTTTTGGCAAACATCAAGCGCAAGTCTACGACGGAAATTTCAAATTATTTTGACTATAAAAATAAGCCCAAGCAGCACCGAAACGTTCTCTGAACGTTCAAAAATTGTTCTGCAAACACGTTCTAAGAACGTTCACTTTGAACGTGTTATAGACGTCTATCTGTCCATCTTGAAGACGTACAATAGTACGGTTCAGAGAACGTTCAATGAACGTGTAACTATCACCATCGGTGTTATAGAAGCGTTCTGAGAACGTTCTATGTATACGGTCTCAGAACGTTCTAAACGTTTTTAGAACGTTTTCAAAACGTTATACACATTTTCAGACCGTTCCAGAAAACGTACTGTAAACGTTCTAAAATAGTGTAGTTAAAAAAAAAAAAAAAAAAAAAAAAAAAAATGTGACGTCATTATAAAAAAATCCCCTCAGTACGAGCGTTTGGAAGTAAAAATTACATAGCTGATGACGAATAATGATACAACACATGAACAGTGATATGAATTACTTTTTTTTTCAATTCAAATAATGTTTGAGAAATTTTAACATACTTACTATTCTTTTAATTTCAACGTATATGCATCAAAAATTCTATATTCTATGACAGCTTTCCCCAAAAAGTGTAATAACGTCTCTTTATACCTTAAAAAATTTCTTAAATTTTTGCATTTTTTAAAAATTTCTTTTTTTTCCCTAATCTGTAGATAATGAAGTTATAGTATTAATTACAAAACTTTGAATAAACACCATAAAATGCGAGAACTCGCACCAACTGTTTCGGGTCAAAAGAAGACACAACCCTTCATCAGGCAAACATTGTAGGCACGAGAGCTGCAAACAAGCACGTTGAGTGTGTGGAATGCGTTGCCGCTTTGTTTGTAGCAGCCGTGCTTTGTTTGTAGCAGTTGCGAGTTCTTGCATTTTATGGTGTTTATTCAAAGTTTCTTAATTAATACTATAACGCCATTATCTTCAGATTAGGGGAAAAAAGAAATTTTTTAAAAATGCAAAAATTTAAGGAATTTTTTAAAGGGATATAGGCACGTTATGACACTTTTTGGGAATTACAGTCATAAAATATGGAATTTTTCATGCATATACGTTGAAATTAAAGGAATAGTAAGTATGTTAAAATTTCTCAAACAATATTTGAATTTAAAAAAAAGTAATTTATATCCCTGTTGCTGTGTTGTATCATTATTCTTCATCTGCTATATACAACTAAACTCTTGATTTATTTTGCTTGTTTTAATCCTTGTGATTCCGAATGCGTCATCCTATGATTAATGTTTGTTTTTCATGGTTGTTTTCTGTTTGATTCTCTGATTTCTTGAAGTAAATAATTTATTCCAATTTATTCTTCATTTCTAACTTCAATTAATTTCTTGTACGATAGGGTGCCCGCTAGCAATTTGCTATTATAGCTGCTAACGAACGAAATCGTACATTGGTGCTCAACGACGAAAAGGGTCACCCTTGACGAGTTTTTTTTTTTTTCTACCATTCTAAGCTTTTCCTACAAAAAATGTTTAAAATGCTGTCTTAATTTTTTATTTCCTCGTTGCTTGTTTGTATCTTTTGACTTGAGTTTCATGTGGTTTTTACGCACCGGCAAAATTATTAAAATTGCAACTAACAATATAGGAATAAATTTAAGATTAGACTGAAGTTAAATAAAATAAAAATCAATAAATAAAATATAAATGTTTCAATAAATCACAATCAGTCTCCCCAGGTTATTTAAATTTGTTGTAATTTTCTTCTCATTGACCTATGTGGTTTCAGGGATCTTATATCTGTTGCTTGGCTTTAACTAAGATTAAAAATTCATTTATACATACATATATATATATATATATATATATATATATATATATATATATATATATATATATATATATACATATATATATATATGTTTTTTTTTTTTTTTTTAAATACAGGGTGCAAAGCATTGTGACGAGAATACCTTTATCTCCGCAACTATTGGTCGCAAATATATAGTTTCAGTTACAAAATGTTTTAAAGAATATGAGCATTTGTGGTATAACATGTTTAAATTTAAAATATCTATTTTTTCAAAATTTCAAAAACTAAATTTTTACATAGTCCCAGATCCCTATAATCATATTTAGAAAACTGACACTCATCCTAACAAACAGTTTCATTTCTATTCTCCCAAAATGGAACATGATATTTAAACTTTGGATTTTCTAACATATTTCGGCCTTCAATAAGGGATCGGTTTAAAAATCCTAATTGGACTTTGTTTGCATTTTCCCTGGGTTTATTAAAGAATTTTTCATTGACTTTTTAATAAAGCCCGAGAAAATGCGAAATAATCCTAAATTTTGAAACTAACTATCTCAGACAATTTTGGGTGCACAAAAGTGAAACTTTTTGTGTTATATTTTTTAGGTTAGAACTCAACTTACACTATTAGTGTCATGAAAATTGTATAAAAATTATCAGTTTTTGTGATTTTTAGTAAATTGATTTTTTAAATTTAAACATGTCATATAATGAATTCTTACATTTTTTTTTAAATACATTTTCTTATTGGAGGACGTTTGAGACCAATTGTTGTGCAAATAAAGGCCTGCTCTCGACTTTGCACCCTGTATATTCTAAACATTTCTGGGTACTACTTTGTAAGTCCATGGATAGTTTATAAATATATTTGAATACTGAAGTTTATAGAAAGTTTTAATATTTCAACATAAAAAATAATTTCAAAAATGAATGTACCAATACACCGCTAAAATAATATATAATTGAGTTTAGAATATATTGTTAATTTATAGTAATAAGAAATTGAAACAAAAAATTAAAAATTAGTTAGAAGGAGGAAATTTTTAAAATGTCCAAATACTTAAATACATATATATATATATTTAATCATAATATTTTTCTAAAATATTTAACATACTTCATATTTTTAAATTTCAGTGCATGTGTGCATACATATTTTCAGTTTACAGCAGCAGTTTACAAAAATGATGTTTGCAGGTATTTAAATTTATTCCACATGGCAATGTAATTGGTATTTTTTAAATGTTTAAATTTCTTTAAATTGAGTCAACGTAATTTTTACCTCATTTGATGTAATTATGCTATCATGGCATATAAAATAATTGATAAATGTAAATATTATTAGTATTAATAAATAATATAGTAAATCGTCCTTTTTTTAAGCAGAATATCTTTTTTTTATAAAGATGTGGAATAAAATTGAATTGAATCTTTGTTTTATTATGCAGTTAAACAATTTCATATATTTTATTTAATAAATAACAGTAAAGAGGTATTTAAAATTGTAAGTCGGTGAAACTTAGGATATTATTTTAAAAATATGCAATTTGCATAACCTAGATTGTATATATACTATCATATAAACATTAAATAAATACTTCAGAATTTAAAAAGAAAAGAAAAAAAAAAAAAAAGAATTACATACCTTCCTCATTTTCTTCATAAGAATTTCTCCAAGAAAACACCCTTCCAACTAGCATTTTAAAATACATAATGACCAGTCTGGAAGGGCATTCACTTAAAATTAGCTCTCATCTTTTAAATTCTTTATGTTACTTCATTCAGAAGCATAATAACCAAAAATAGTCATTTTAACAATTTCCATCTCAGAAGACTGAATTAATAAAATGAATCCATAATTTCTAAGCGGTTTTCTGTAACAGGAGCAGTTTTTTCTGCGATACAATGCTACTTACAAGTATCAAATGTTTGGCTTAAGAACTTACGCAGATATGAAAATGATTGTTTAATTGATATTAAAATAAGACTTTAATAAATAGAAAATAGAGAATATTACAGGTTAAAAATATTACATTTTTACCTTTTCTAAAGCTTATCCAAGTCATTATAACGCGAAAACTGAACAAAACAGATTACATTACACGTTTTAAAATTACCGCTTCACATAACGGCACGACATTCCCAAGACCTTTGAATTTGCACAGTCAGCGAGAATTAAATAAATGCAATCCACAGATGTCAGTTTCATCTGCTCTTCCCTTCTTATACATCCGGAATAATCATGTTTCAAAGTTCAACGTTTGAATTTATTAAGCATTTATAGCTGTAGAAAACATATGGTCAATATTTTAAGGAAAAATGGAGCTGAGTTAAACAATTATTTAAATTTTTATAAAGTATTTGAAAAACTTATGAGATCACTTTATTTTTCCATTTTAAAATCTCGAATTAAACGGAAAAGCATATTTTGTTTTAGTGTATATTTTAGTATTGAATAAAATATTCAGTGAAAATAAATAAAATAAAATAAGAACAATCAAACAGAGTAACGATTTAACAACATTATCAATATTGATAATTTATCAGTAACATTTAAACTTAAATAGAATCATAAATAAAATATAATAAAAGTTTAAAATTATGCAAAGAATGCAATTATGAAAAGAAGAAAAAAACTCATTCTGTAACTTCCCGATGAGTATTAGAGACCGCGAGGTTCTACTCTCGAACCTTACAGACGGGAAGTGTTGGCTTCGATTCCTGGTCACGCTCGTCGACTTAGGTTTTCGGAGTTTTCCCGTGATTTTCTTTGAAACTCGCGTAAAGCACTATATTACTTATTCAATAACATCCGTGATTAGCTTTTTGTATCTAAACTTTGGGTCTGGGGAATGCATAGATTTTCATGACAGAAGACAATCATTTTTATGCTGTATAGAAGATCTTAGAAAATGTATTTTTCTAAGGGTTTATTATTATTATTATTACAAATGAAAAAAAAAAAAAAAAAAAAAAACGGTAAATTTGTTTTAAATCATCAGAAAACGATGTTTCAATTATTCGTTTTAAAGGTGGTATCGAATTCTTTTGAAAGATAATTATAGTGAAAATTTTTATCCACCCTTCCCCCATCCCCCAGGGATGATGTATACTTATTCCTAGGGGAAAAAACAATGTCCTATGAATGATAATAATAAAAAAAAAACTGTTTGACTATTACTCGTTATACAGCCAAATTGAATCAATAATATATATCAAATGTATGTCACGCAGAAGGTTTGGTGAGTATATATATTACAGAAGCTGATAGATAGCCTTTCTGTGAATGGAAAATATTGGAACGTTGCAGTGCCACCTGTCGTCCGATATGCACCCAAAGGCAATCTGTAGAGTTTTACGTAATATTAATTTCACTTACCAAATTTACAATATTTATAAATCACAGAAGTTGAGATTTTTCGTTTCCGTTATGAGATTAAATTGCAACATAGCCACGCCACCTGTTGGCCGATGTGCATCCAAAATGGACCAGTAAAGCTTTACATAAAATCGATTTCACTTATAACTTCAGTGTATCACAAAATTTATTGTTAAATCACAAGAGTTAAAATATTGCCTTTCCGTTAAAATGATTAAATTGCAGATTAGCAACGCCACCTGTTGGACAATGTATACATCCAAATTGTATTAGCAGAGGTTATTATGATATATGCCAATATATCATGTTTAATACATTTGTACACTATAGAAGCTGAGATATAGCCGTCCCATAAATGGAGGGTTTCATTGCATAGCACCGTAATCTATCGGGCGATATATCCCAAATGAAATTCAAATAAACTCCAATTTAGGGCAAGATCTAATATTGTAACAAGTTTGGTCGAATTCCATACATTGATTCCTGAAATACAAAATCCACAAAATTTTTCCATGAGTTTAAAATTTTGTAATTTTTTTTCACCTCACCGCTACTGATTATTGGGAAGCATTCTTTACTGACGTGCTAACAAAACGTTAAACTGAAAATGTAAAAAATGCTCTATTCTCTATCATGCTAAAAATTATAAATTTCGAATAACTTACGAAGTTTTTAAATTAGAATGTTGCAAATCTCTCAATAAGATTCTTATCAATATCATAAGTGATATTTTAAAACTGGTCCGATCTCTCTGCAATCATTTGTTCTTGAGATATCGTGTACATGAACTAACGGGCTATCACACTAATAGGTGCCGATACACATTAACAGATACCATACCAACCTTTTGACTTCCGGATTCCTCACGCCACAAAACGTGTAAAAAAATCAAAAGCTGAAGTCAAAAATTTTAAAGATTAACCTAGTTTCCCAACCAATAGTACTAAAAAGTCATTTTGTCATATTCGTTATAATTACACTGTTACAGAACGTGTTATGACGGTGTCACACTTGAACGTTCTATATAGAACTAGAATTGTACGTTTTATAGATGGTACAAATCAAACATTTTCAGAACGTTCTAAATAATACTATTTCTGAACGTGTTTTAGAACGTTCTTTTGACACGAAACACGGTGTTTGAACTATTGAAACCGTTATTAGACGTTCACAGAACGTTCCTGTGCTACTTGGGAGAGTAGTGACATCAACATGAAGTTGCTTGAATAACAGAGTTGGTATTTATGTGTAATGACTATCAGATGCCGATAGATGTCCATACCAGTATTTTCGTTGAGAGGGAGGAATATTAAACCTTGTTGCTCCTCATATGGCACTAATGTGGCTTGTAGAGTTAAACTGTATAAATATGCCATTAAAGTACACGGAGTAATTAAAAAATTTAAATTAATAATTAACTGTTATTTAATGGTTATTGAATTTATAAATAAGCTTATAAATTTGATGTTATTAAAAACACATTAATGTACAAGGAAATAGCTTTTTAATCACGGAGAGAAGACAAACAGAAATTACATTATTACCTTTTTCATACATCGAAGATTCATACTTATATTGGGTGTTTAAATTGAATACAGATTTTTTTTTTTCATACATTAATAATACGTATTAATATATTGATTACATTCACGTATGTATTATTCTAAAATACATATACTAAATGTATTTTTCAAATTTGAAAGTATTCATATATTTAAAAAAAAATAGATTTGTGCAATTAAAATGGAATATTTCCATAAAAGATATTTCTTTTAATTATGACTGAATATTCAGCTAAAAGACATTTGTATAAGAAATAAAACATTTGCAAGAAAAATCCTTAAAGCAGATTCCTTTATAAAAAAAAACTGTATTTAATTACTGATTTTTAATTACCAATTAAAAATTCTACAAATAAAATCATAGCTTATAATTTAATTATTCAGAAATAATAAAAAAATAAATAAATAAAAAAAAAAAAAAAAAAAAAAACTGTGCATATTGTGTCATAAAAATGATTTTTCCCATAAAAAATTTTTTCTACATAAAATCTGTCTGATGCTTGAATGAGAAAATAATAATAAAAAATAAAAAATAAAAAAAATAATTTTTTTTAAGTAAATAATTTAGTGAATAATTATTATTCAGAAATTGCGGAAAATTATGGTTACTTACGAATTATAAAAACTACATGTAAACTCATAAACTTATATATTTTATGTTTTCTAGAAACTGAATTTATGTTATAAAATAGATTTTTAATCATAAAAAATGGTTTACTCAACGAAATCGTTTTAAAAAATATATTTATATTAATTTAACTTAAATATCTAACGGAAAATGCAGATTTTGATACATACTTAATTTATTTAAATATATATATATATATATATGTATATACACTGTAATCCCGATTATCCGTTTTGCGGATTATCCGTGCAGCCCAAAAATTTAAATTTTCTCGTTTTTTCCTGTTCTCATTCAGGGGCGGAAAAAAAAAAAAAAAAAAAAAAAAAAAAAATGCGTTTAAAGTGACGGATTGTGATGGAATGAGATTTAATAATTTTCTAAAGAATGTTGTTTTTGGGTTACGTTGTAAAACTAGCGTCTAGGAATGGAAAAAGAACAAAGCAAAACGGCTTTCTTATAATCGCTACAAACAAATGCAATGGTATGTTTCAGTAGCAGCTGCAAGCGTGTAAAGTGCAGTTTCCACTGAGTGTGGGTTGGAAATGTTTCGAGCGGCGCTATTCAGAATCCTTTGATGTGATCAAGCGGTTGGACCTGGGTCTACGGGTTGGTTCGAAAAGGGAGAGTCCCTGGTTCTAACCCCCAGCTGAGATAATTGAGGGGCCAGACGCCAGAGGCATATATCTTTTTCAATTTTGCATGCTTTCCTTTGAAGTAACTGCGAATTCTGATAAAAAAGGGCTATAACTGATGAGAAGACATTTGGCTCTTTGTGTCGGAAGCGTGATTAATGACTTTTTGAACCTTGGTCTAGAACTCGCAGTAGAAACCGGCCTTAACAGGTGGCAGCTGCTAACCTGATAAAGAAGGAGAGACTTGTTTTAATTCTTTCCCCTTTTCCTCTCCCCCTTTTTCACTCCCCATACATTCTTTCGTTTCTTCGAATCCCGGATGAACCATTTCGTGTTCTTAACGATCGCCAGTTACTAAGAGTGTGTTTTGTATTGACTGTTGTCAGAGCTGCTTATTTTTTCCGTGCGTTTAATAACTTTTTCAGAATGAGTGAATTTACACAGCCACCGAAACGACGCAAAAAAGTTTTAACAATTAAACAAAAACTGGATGCAATTTCTAGGCTTGAAAAAGGAGAATCTGCCCAAAAATTAGCTTTGGAGTTAGATGTTGGCATACAGACTATACGTAGCTTCAAAAAAAAAAAAGCAGAAATTGATGAAATTTACTCGCGATTGTGTTAGTGAAGCAGCTTCAACGACAAGAAAAGTAGTTAAAAAATCATCTTTTGAAAACCTTGATGCTCTCATGATTCAGTGAGTGAAGCAAAAAAGATCAGAAGGCATTCCCATCTCCGGTCCTATATGCTTAGAGAAAGCATTGTTTTTTCACAAAGCTTTAGGCACTGAAACCCCATTTAATGCATCTTCAGGTTGGCTGACTCGGTTTAAAAAACGTTATGGTATTAGAGAAGTACAATTAAAAGGAGAAAAGTTAAGTGCAGATTATTCAGCTGCCGATTCATTTATTAAAGAATTTGATGAGTACAGGAAAAAAGAATTGTCTCGCGATCAAATTTTTAATGCTGATGAGAACGGTATGTACTGGAAATGCCTCCCAACTAAAACATTAGCATCGTAAGAAGAGAAAGAAACTCTGGGTTTTAAAACTTCAAAGCAGAGAGTAACTGTGATGTGCTGTGCAAACGCTTCCGGAACATTCAGGTTGAAACCCCTTGTTATAGGAAAGTCTAAAAATCCTAGATCTTTCGGAAAGAATTTTGAAAACAAAATACCTGTTTATTATTATTCTCAATCATCATCTTGGATGGATACCGACTTGTTTAGAAGGTGGTTTCATAAGAAATTTCTGCCACAAGTAAGCGAGTGGCTATGAAAAAAAAGGTCTACCGAAAAAAGCAGTTCTTTTAATTGACAATGCGCCATGCCATCCGGATGACATTTCGTCATGTGATGGAGATATTTTTGTAAAGTTCTTTCCTCTAAATGTAACTTCACTCATCCAGCCAATGGACCAAGGAGTTATCTCAACAATGAAGCGCTTCTACAGAAGAAATCTTTTGAGACTACTATTGAAAGAAGATGAAAATCTCGTTAAATTTTGGAAAAAGCTCACGATCTTTGATGCAGTGCAGCTTATTGCTGAAGCTTGGGATGAAATTCAAAACTCGACGTTGCTTCCTGCTTGGAAAAAATTGATGCTTGGGGTCATACATGCAGATGATTTTGAAAGCAAAACCAAAGTACAAGCTTCTGAAATTGTTGAAATTTCATTTCTGATGATTATGGATTTCAAAATATTGATGAAGAAAATGTAGAAGTTTGGATGAACGAAGATAAAAACGAAAAAGGCTATAAAATTCTTTCAAATCAAGGAATAGTGGATGCAGTTTCAGGCGAGCAAAGCGAAGGCGAAGAACGGGAACAGAGTGAAGATGAACATGATGCAACAACTGTGAGTCACGAAACAGCATTGCAGTGCGTAGATCAACTGTTAGACTACATGGGTCATCAAAATAATTTCCAGTTCAATGATGTCATATCTGTGTGCAACGTTCGCCAAATTATAAAAGAAAATGCCACGCTGGCTCGCAGACAAACAAATATGACAGACTTCTTCCAGAAAAACAACTGACAGTAATTATGTAAGTTTTAAAGTTATGCCAAATTTTATTACATATTTCATTACTTACTTAATGTATTAATTTTTGTATTAGTAGAGTATCGTAGTTAAACCCGAAGTATTTTATATACCACCGTGTACTTTACTTATAGCCTCCAAATATACACACTTTTCTGCGTGTTTGGCCATTTTCGGATTATCCGTGTTTTTCGATTATCCGTGTACACCCGTGCATTAATTAGCACGGATAATCGGGAGTACAGTGTATATATATATATATATATATATACAAATACACTTTTATTAATAAGTAATTAAAAAATATATATATATATGCTTCATGACAAAATCATCTCTTGTTTAAAAATGTTAACAATGCTGTACTAAATAAAAAACACACAAACATTTAATGCAAATTCTTATAATAAGATTAAATTTTTTAGAATCTATAAAAATATTTCTCTAACCTGGACCAGTTACGATTAACTTTTCTCGAAACATTACAGTGTTTAAGCACGTGAACACAGTTTAATGATCTAATTACAAAAATAACGATATTTGTCTGATGAGATCATTTTATAGAAAAGTATATTTTTAAAAGTTGTATCTTTACAATCTTCGTGAGTGTCATTTTCAATATAGAAATACAGCATTGTGTCAATTAATTGATAAATGCATTTTTTTTTTTTTCATAAATTCAGTTTTATTTAAATTTCCTATGAATACGTTTAAAACTAATAATTGATATGACCTCCATATGTCATGAACCATATGTCAATAACGGCCGAAATTAGCTTGTCCATTGTCGTACAGTCAAACTTGTAAAGCCGTTTTTTGCCAATAACCCACTAACTTTCTATCGGATTCAAGTCCGGTGAATTCCCAGGCCAATCCAGTACAGTCGGTAACAAAAGTCTCCGAACACTAGCAAAAATTCCTATATAAAAAAAGTACACTTAATACAACTTTGTTAAATAAACCCTTGTCGAATCCTGTTCTTAGTCAGTCTAAAAACAGGATTCGACAAGGATTTCTTTAACAAAACTGTATTAAATGTACTTTTTTTACATAGGAATTTTTGCTAGTGTTTGGAGACTTTAGTTACCGACTTTACAGTAAGTTTGTTTATTGCGTAGAAATTTTTGATTCACTTTGAAGTGTGACATTGCGCACCGTCTTCTTGGAAAACGCCATTTCTGCACGGCCACTGTTTAGACATGGTTGGAAGCACTTTTCGGGTCAATATGACTTTGTAACTGACACTGTTCTACATTCCTTCTAAGGGAGCAAGAGATTATGTCCCCAAAACGCTGAAACAAAACCAAAACATCTTTTTGGACGGATGCTTAGGTGCTTGATTAATGTGGTGCTGATTGAGAGGTTCTCTTTGCTCCTTCTCACGAACTTGAATCTAAATCCCTGAGCAACAAAATGTGTTTTGTCAGAAAAGAGAACCTTCTCCCAGTCCTTCTCAGTCCCTGTTTTGTATTTCCGTGACCATTACAACCTTTTTTTCTGCATGCGAGGCGTGAGAAGCTGTTTCTTGTACGGTCGACATGTCCGCCGGTCGTGTTCTAACAGCCTGCACCACAATGTTGAAGGTGCAATATCAACACCACCATGGACCTGGACAGGTCAAAATTGGTTAATCGAGGATTTATAACACACATTCGATGTAAAGTTTTGTCATCACGAGCCGAAGTTGATCTTTTTCAGCTGCATCCAGAACGGTCAGTTCCAGCATTTCTTGTTATCTAAAACAGATTCCATATCCTCCTGACGCTTGCTGTACTCACTCCACATATTTTACCTATTTCCTCTAACCTCTTAGAAGTGTATTCTCTAAGCGCAATCACTTTAGCACGTTTTTCCGCGCTGATATCCATGATGCTAATGACCCGCCCCCCCTCCCAACATGCGAGAAACTAACATTGTGGAAATACTGCCACCTGTTGGAGGAATTTGAACACCTGGACTTTACTAGGTGCATACGAACACCTGCTACTTTGATAATAACTGCCATATGAATTCTGAGATAATTTCTAGTGCTTCTTCCTAAGCTTACGTGTGATAAAACGAAAAAATGACATTTCTCCAATTAATTGCGACGATACTGTACTTTAAAGATGTGAACAGAATATGAACAATTGTCATAAATTGACTAAAAATCGTAGTAATTAAAAGTATAATCAAAATAGAGATTTTTTTTTTTTTTTTTTTTTTTAACAAAAAAATATGCTAAAAGAAATAAATAATATATAATAATAATTATATTGTCTTCCGAAAATTTAAATTGGCAGTGAAATTTATATAATTTTATTAGTTTTAAAATTTAAATTACAAAAGAAAAAAAGTGCAAAAATTTCTCAGGATTATTTTAGTATATAAATTATTTCAGTTTCAAAAATTTGCTTTCTAGGAATAATGTTTGAAACCATAGGAAAAATAAAGAAGAAATTGAAACTATAATTTGAATGAAATTTGCATATTTTATCGCAAACTTTTAACTGTCTAAGAAATAGGTATGTACGAAGAATACAGTACTTTGCAGTACTTATGAATGTAACGACTGTCTGTTCGTTAAACAAATTAATTCTGATAAATATTTTGGTATTAAATATTAAATATTCGGTGCCATATAAATAAAATGTTAAATAACCTTCGAAATATTTTAAAACTTTCCACTTTAAAAGAAATTACTTGCAATCAGTTTAACGAAAACCAATGTTGCTATGTTGATGCATTTTTACTTCCTTATACAAAGTATAAGGAAGTATAGCAATTCCGATTTGCGAAATGGATTTTGCATTTCACACTGCTCGAAAACAAATGATCGCTGAATGTTGCCAATTTATACGTGTGACTGTCATGATGTCTAGTTGTACACCTGCAAGTGTCGTCTTAACACGAGCTCTCGTTTTAGAGATATAAGGGACTTTACACGATTTTTCGTGACGTCTGTATGTATGTGTGTCTGTCTCTGTGTGTGTGATTATGTCGCATAACTCAAAAACGGTTGGACGTAGAAAGTTGCGAATTGGTACATAGGTTTGTTTTAACATCTAGTTGTGCACCTCCCTTTTTGGACCTTGTATGATTTTCCGTTTTGGAGATATTTAGGAAAATTAGGTGCATAATGGCCAAAATGTATCAAAAAACGGTAATAACTCAAAAACGGTTTGGACAAATCTTGCAATTTAACTGACTTCCCCACTAGCTAGACATTTGAAACTTTCAGAAAAGTTCAGAACACGTTGACAATGCATTTTTAAAAATTTTTAGCCAACTGTTTCTAATACCTGCTGCCTTCAGCAGCGTTTATGTGATTCAACAGAAAATTTATTTAACTAACTTCTCGACTAGCTAGACATTTGAAATTTTCAGACTAGATCAGAACGCGGTAAAAATGCATTTTTTAATACTTTTAGCCAACTGTTTAGGGTCCCTGCTGTCTTCGGCAGCGTTACCAGTACAAATCTTGCAATCTATTTTTACCTAACTTCCCGACTAGCTAGACATTTAAAACTTCTGGAAAAACTCAGAACACAGTGACAATGCATTTTTTAAATATTTTTAGCCAATTGTTTCAGGTGACTGCTGCCTTCGACAGCGTTTATATGGTTCAACAGAAAATTTATTTAACTAACTTCCCGAATAGCTGGACATTTGAAACTTTCAGAATAGTTCAGAACGCGGTGAAAATGCATTTTTTAAATACTTTTAGCCAATTTTTTCGGGTCCCTGCTGCCTTCGTCAGCATTACCAGTACAAATCTTGCATTGGTTTTTAACTAACTTTCAGAAAAGCTGAACGGCACACGGTGATAATTTATTTTTTAAAATATTTTTAGCCAACTGTTTCGGGTCCAATGACAATGTTTTATAACATTATGTATATTTCTAAAAGTGTATAAGGAAGTCATATGGTGCCCACATCAGATTTTTCGAAAAGGATTAAAAATTATTTTTCGAAAAGTTGAAAATAAATAATTTGGACTTCATCATCTCTGCTTTTAAATCTGTCTGAGCTTTTATTTTAGCGATAAGTATTCGTGTTTTTATGAAATTCAAATGCGTCATTAAAAATGATATTGAATACCATCTAATATATATATATAATCGCGATTTATACAATTCTCTTACATGAGGGTATTAAGTAATTTTAATGTGTAATGGCATACGGACGATTATTCTTTTACAAACTTTTTTTTTTTTTTTTTTTTTTTTAAGAAAAAGAGTTTGGTATATGCGATGGAAGTATTCTAATATTTATTTTTTGTAAAAAACATTGTTTATAGAATTTGTAGTGTTTAAAAAAATATTTTCAATGAAGTTTAATATGAATAAAGTGTATTTAAATTACATTTAACTAATTCAAACGGGATAAAAAGCAAAACATATCACTGGCATACGTCTAATATTATGTAATGCCTACCCAATATATTTTGAGGGGAAGAAAACTGTTACAGTAAAGTTAAAAGTTTTAATATATTGTTACTTTTTGTGATAGTTGTTTCTTTTAAATCATAAAGTATACGATTCCAAAACTTTAATATGTATTTCATTGTGTACAAATATATATCTCTTACGAGAAAAATATAAATCCATTAAACATCTGACTATGTAAGGAAACATTAAAAAATAAATAAATAAATAGCATGGATCAGGTAGAGATAATAGATTAAAATATATTCTTTATGAAGATCTTTTAAACAGTAATAACGAGTGTTCAATAGTATTCAGCCAAATTATGTCTCTGAGATTATAACTAAATTTACAGCAGGAATGATTTAACGTGTATTACAATTTTAATACAGTTTGATACGATATACATTTCGTGAATCTTACATGGTGTTATAATCAAATCTTGCGTTTTAGTTTTTTTTTTTTTTTTTTTTTTTTTTTTCAGTAATTAAATTTCGACGGATAATTCTTTCATCTGAATTTCTATAGCTTTCCTTTGATGCTTTATACAACCAATCTGCCTTAATTTACAATACATGTACGTAACTGCCAAATGTTACAAATTTTAGATAACCACATTTATTTTCTTACAGAAATATTTTCAGCTTTTGTACCACAATTCTCTGATTAAATAAGGTGAGATTTTTTATAATAATTACCAGTATTGAAAAGTCTCAACACTTATCAGATATTCATGCATGAATACACATATCAGCCACTGAATTAGAGATAAAGTGACTTTATGATAATTCATAATTCAGTGCTGGCACGAAAGAAATAATTCAAGAAAATTCATAATTCAGTGCTGGATTGAAAAGTATATAATTGGTTGCTTCAGAAAACAAAATGAACTACTTGATGAATAATAGATAGTTAAAATTAACATGGATAGCAGTGCGAGATTAAGCGTCGTAGGCGAAATATGGAAACCTGAAAAAATGGATATTTAAATATAGGCTGCCCCATACTAGAAAAGTATAATCTTTATGAGAGGGTATTAAGCTGTTTTATGTATGAACATTTTGGTAAGTATATCTAATTCGATTGCTGTTCAGGGTACACCTATCATTTTTTACCCTAAATAACTATATATGAAATAAATTATATTAACTATGTATATAACACCCGAAAATGAAAACTAAATAGCGCATCCATCATGTTAGATAATTGCTAATTTAAACTCCTATAACAACTTGGCGCAAATTTGGAAATATTTTTGCCGAAGTTGTAGAAATGAATATAGAATATATTTTAATGGAATGGCAGATTTTAGAAGCAAAGTAATTACTTTTTTTTTTTTTTTTTTTTTTAAGTAGAAATTTCCTTATTTAGCATATTCGCCGTTCACCGAAATCTCTTACCAGTTATTTAAATACATTTCAAAATCTTTATGATATGGGTTCTTAAATTGGTGTGCCCACTATGTAATAATTATGTAAATAATATGTGAACATTTACGTATAATTTCTTTGTATTGTAAGCATTCCACGAACTGTATATGTTATTTTATAATTTAATGTGGAAGCTTAAGTATTTAATAAATATAAATTAGATAAGAAGTATGCAATGCATATTTTTGTTAAGTAATACGAAAAATAAATAAATAAATAAATTTATATCTAAAAAATAGATTTTTTGATGACGCTTATCGCAGTAAAATACAAGTTTTACAAGATGATTGAATAATAAGTCGGATGAAGAAGAGTAAGAGTAACAATGTTCCAGCACAATTTGAATTTGCCGTCATTCGGCTCAGTTGAGATTATACCTACAGTTCTGAAAACTTTTAGGCGTAAATCCTAGTTATTTATCTTTTTAAAAATATGAGATTTTTGATATGTTAATAAAGTAACACTTAAGGGGGGAAAAATGAGAATTTTTAGTATATTAATGTAGCATTTAATGAAAACTAAATAATGAAATTTATATGCTTCGTGGTTCTATTTGTCCCATGCTTTAGACTTATAATTCAGATATATGTTTTGAGGCCTACTCTACTTACATTAATAAATATATAATTCAAGTTTCTAGAAAGTGAAATTTTTCAGGAATTGGGGAAACTTTGAATTTTTAAATAACTTAACTAGTTAGAGGATTGCGAAATTTTCCGTATGCTTCATATTAGAGCTTCACAGCTTTAGCTTTTAAACATTCCCACAAAACATGAAAAAAAAAAAAAAAGAAAAGAAAGAAAGATCTTGATATTTAGTTCTATTAAAATTAAAAGTCAGAACTGTAGAAAGTAATATAAAAAATAAAAGTTACAATATTGAGGTGACTGGAACAAGTTAAACGACCTGATTACACTTAACGAAATTCCTGGAGTAAGTGTAACTACGCTTGACAAAGTAAAAGAACATTCTGAACTTATTTTAAAACTACACGATTTATTTATTTTTTCTTTTCTTTCTTTCTTTCTTTCTTTCTTTTTTTTTTAATCACCAAAATCTGTGGTGGAGTTTATTTAAAAATACACCAAAAGAAAAACTCTGTAGTTTGAGAACGACAATCTGTTGGAAAGAGGATTATTAACTATTTTTCGAACTTCAAAAGCTATCACTATTTCAAACTTGATTTAATTTTCTAAAAATATAATGATAAAAGATAAGTAGACATGTTAGTAGACATGTTAAGTAGACATAACTATTTGGTCCAAATATATAGCTAAAAATTTGATGTTAGTTTGAACCAAAACTTGGTACTAAAGAAGTTGAAACCACCCTATTATTTAAACTTTTACCATGATTTGTTAATTTTATGTTGAAACAAATATTGGTATTTTGTTTTAAATAAAACATAAAAAAAATTCATGATTAGACAAAGACAAGGATCGAACTGAAGACCTGCTTTTCTAAAGTTAAACATATTACCACTTTCTTGCCCGCTAATTCTGTTTCGTTGATTTATAAAACAAATAAACAAAAGGGCTAAATTTTCTACACTGTATAAAAAAAAAAAAAAAAAAAAAGAGTACTCTTTGCTGCCAGAAATTTTCTGTAATGACAGAAAAATACTTTTTGTTAACTTAATTTTTCCGTAATTTACGACTATTTTCTCAAATTACAGAAAATTTCTGGTAGCAAAGGTTTTTTTTTTTTTACAATGTAAGGTGTTATCTTGGCACATGGGTGCGTTGTTGCACAAAATTTGCCCTTTACCCTATGTTTTCGACCACGTTCTTTATTTAAGCTTAGTTTGGTTTCAATAGGAATTTTACTGATCAATTCTCCCCTTGTGTGTAGATATATGGTAGCTTCAACTTTTGGTGCAACTGGAATTCAATCGCAAGTAGTAGATAACTAAAAAGTGAGGTTGAACCATATTATGGTATTGCTTATAATTTGCTTCATATAAAAGTTCAAGTTTGAACTGAAATTTTTAAAAGTGTACAGCTTAGCAATTTAGTTATAAGTGGAGGTTGTACTCACTATTGTTGCATTTATAGAATATTAACGCCATAAAAAATGTGAGATATTTATTTTGTAAAATGTATGTTTTGTTGTGTAAGCTGTTGATTGTACACATTTAACGCGATGTAGGTTTAATAGTTATGTGCACGATGGTATAAATTTAATTTATATATATATTGTACCCGAGATGTATATAAATGCACACTTTCATTAAATGTGTCAATAACATGTACGATATATTAAAAAATGTACTTTATATATTGTTAATGGAGTATTACAAATTTAGGTAAATATTATTACAGAACTTTACGTACTAATTCAAGTAATAATAAAAAAAATGCTATAAATATTTATTTTAAAATTTAAAGAAAATATTTTATCTTAAGTTTCTATCATAAGGATCATTAATATTTTTCTCAAAATAAAGATATAGAAATAATAGGAACAATATATATATATATATATATATATACGTATATGTATGTTTGTATTAATTTTTTTTTCTCTGCAGACGAACCGCTCATTTATCCATAGAATGGAATCTATTCATCCCTTTAGGCTACGAATTATTATACGAAATGCAAAAATATTTCTTCAAATAAAAATATTTTTGAGCAGAGAAGTATTTTCTTATATCCATAATGTGTACATCTAAAAGAAACTTACTTCCCCATTTTTATTACATTTAAAAGGTATGTTATTTGCAACAGAATAAAAGAGATCTGATATATTTTGTTTCCTTAAAGGAATTTTTCATTACAAAAAATATTATATTTTTAGGATATTATTTCCAATAAAATTAATGCTTCACGTTAAAATTTATTGCCCATATCACTGTATCTATAACTGATTTTTCTTTTGGCAAAATAAATATTTTATGAATATATTTTATTTCTTTTATAATGATTTATAATAGCTGTTTAATATCATGTAACACTGAATATTTAAATTAATGATTATGATTTATTGTTACCTTTTACTTTCTAGTACATCAAAAAGAAGAATATTGAATCTGTAAAAGTTTTCGTCATTCAGTTTTGAACAGTTTTATACGATTGAAAATCGCATGAATGTATTTTGACTATTTTTGGAATGACGCCTCTCTGTCAATCTGTTTGTCTGTGAATCTGCGCATCTGTGTAGATATATGACAAATAGTTGTCACTACTCTAGATCAAATTATATATAGTTGCACATTGACAGAAATTGGTGTCTATCAACTACTGGCGCATATCGGCTGATCGGTTGCGCTATTATGCTGAAAATTTTCATTCATTTCTTGAATATCTAAGCTCCTGTTGTGTATAAAAGCACTAAAACTCATATGTAAGATGATATTTGCGTAAAATTAGGCAGACACAATTTAGATGCATATCAGCCTAGCGTTGGCGCTGTTATGTTGAAGTTCTCCTCATTTCATTCTGTAATGTCTGGTTCTGGAGTACATGAGTGCACAAAATTTGTTATGCAAGATAACTATTATGGAAAAACTATGTTGACATATTTTGCTCGTACATCAAACTAATGGGGAGAGTTTAGGGTATAACTTTCTCCATTTACTAAAAATACTCAAGGTATTTTTAAAATCTTATATGTTTTATTAAAATTTACTATGGAATGTTTCTTATTAAAAATGAGTTAAACACCACCACTGATTACTCGAACTGAGACACTCGAAAGTATTGCAAAGCATTGCATTCTACGATAGGTATTTATAAACCATATTAAAAAAAATATTTGGAAAAGATCATAATGAAATTGACATTTTTTATTAAGTTGCACAAACAAATGCTTTATATACAACATAGTATGATTAGTATAAAGTTTCACAAGACCACGCAAAAATATGCACTTACATTAAGGGCTACGATTATAAATTGCTAAAATTGCATTTCCGCTTATGTTTATATTTCTTCAACATTTTTAAAGAATGTTTAAGAGTGATTATTAAATCAATGTGTCTGTAAACCTGTCTTCCTGTCCGTCTGTCTGTTCATCTCAGCGCGCATCAGTGTTCGTTAATAGTTTCAGAGTTTGTTTTAATTGTTATAAGTTATTCGATTTCAGTAAGGAATGTTCCCTAATTATAAAGATATAGATTTCAGCACTGGTTTTTGTACAGAAATACTCAAAAGAATGACGTTTATGAAAACTGCCGACATTTTTACGTGTAGAATGTAATTCTTAAAAACATAAACATTTTCTATTCGAGAAATGCACTTTGATGAATATTCAGCATGTAGATAAAGCACGTAACGATATTGTTATGAAAGTTGCAGAAATTTTTGAGTGTAGAAAGTAATTCTTAATATATATAAGTAGGTTCTGGTCGACGAATGCACTTTATTTTGTTTTAGTCTTGTTTGTCATTTAAAGAGTTTTCGAAGAATTTAGTTGAGCACTATAAACCAATGAATCTTTAAAAATAATTCCAGAATTCTGTTCTTATTAAAGTCAGAGCTTTCAAACTTTGGCAAACCTAAACTACAAATTTTCGCCAAAATCGATGCCAAGACAAGAATCAGCGTTGGCTACAAAAGTGGCGACTTGGCAAGATTAGTGATCAAATTTGGCGGGAAATATTGTTTCAAGATAGCCAGAATTATTAAATATTTTCTCAGTTTTAACTAAATTAATTGTTTCTATAAAATGTATCGTTTCCCCCCTCTAATTTTCGTCAAAGAGAACAAAAGCAGGTCATGTATACTCGAATGATTTTTATTAACCACTTCACCAGCTATCCTGAGATAATTCGGAGAAATTTAGCCTTCCACACACATCAGTCGCCAGTGAAGTGGTTAAATCCAAAGTTATGAATTTGACAATGAGAGATTCTGTAATAAGCCATTCCCGAAAAAACTAGTATATATGTTTGGCGATATATACGTATAATTCCATTATCATGATTTTTGTGATTGAAATAGTTGTTTTTCGGTTTTTTTTTTTTTTTTTTTTTTTTTTCGTGGTTGGAAACTGCTTGTTTATTTAAGAATCAGTTACCTTACACAAAAATGTCAATGTTTTTAAACAACATGCATATTCCAATGCGTACATAAGGAAATCAAGGGTGTCTACATCCGATTTTTAATTTTTTTCGCAAAATAAAAAAGTTCAAAAGGAATTAACATCACCATTTTTTGGCACTGAAGGAAAATTATTTTTACATTTGATAGTTAAAAGTACCATTTGTGAACTGATACAAAATCGAATACGTGTATGTAGGTATAATGAATTGGCTATGGAGGGTATGTGAAGTTTAAAGAAGGAAAAAAAATGAAACAGAAGTTTAAAAAAATAAAGGAATTTTGATAGAAAGGATAACACAGGTGTGACACCATGACGACGAACTTAAAATATTTTCAAAATACTTATTTAAGGGCCAAAACAAGTGCTGGTTCTCCTGAAAGAACACGCCAAATATCAAATTATTAATTTGCACGTTTTGATTTTCTTTTTTCGTTTATGTACACGATAACAACAATTAGTAATATCAAAATAAATAATTTTGTTTTAAAAATGTGTATTTTCGTAAAAATGTGAACAATTTAAAAATATCTTTAATACATTGGTCCACGCAGTATATATATTTATTATACATGGAAACTAAAAAAGTATATGTATAAAGGTTCTAAATTTTGGACAATGTATTCTAATAACTATTTTATTTTATGTGAATTAATTCTAATTTCCAATGATCCTCTTGAATGCAAAATTATGATTTATGAATTTGATTGGAATGCAATATTTTAAAACGAATAATTATTAGTTTAGTTTTTGATTCTTCTTTTTACTGTAATTCCAGTTTTAGTGAATATTAAATGAATACGTCTAGTACAAATAACGCATTATATATATTTCATAAAGGAATCTTTGATCACTGAATAGGTTTGGAAATAAATTATATTCGAAATTCTATATCACGATTCCTGTCAAATATAAATTTTCTAGAATGGAATTCGTATGTAATAATAATCTTTTGCATAAAGTTTCACTTCAAACTGATATTTATCAACTGATTTAAATGAGAATCAAATGTTACTCTGACAATAAAGGAGAGTTAGAATAAATAATTTTTGAAATTCTATCCTTTACAATCTAGTAATATAATTGTATGAAAATTTAATTTCTATGGCATGATGACCTTTCAGGATATTAGATATTTTTTTTTTAAATATATTTCTAAGAATGAAATAATATAATCTGGCTGAAATTATTGTTGTACAGTGTTGACAATAAAAGAAGATATATGTATTTATTTTTTAAATTATTAAAATATATAATTTTCTATTTTTATACTTCCCTTTGCGTTTCAAAATAATCGTAAAATATTTACTATTTATAGTTGAATTTTTATCGATGTTACTGAGGAAACCTCAGGACTTTTGAATTTTATCAGAATTGGTGAGAATAAACATAATGGATTTTTACATCTTATCAGCTACATTTTAACACTTGCATAACCTCAATTCCTACTACTTTTTGGAGTAGAACTATGTCTATTTCGACTTGCCTGCGTGAAGAAAGAGCAGTAAATATTACATTTTGACACTGATTCGATAGAAAATGACTCATCTAGTCTGTCGTTGAGATACAGTAAAGAGGCGGACCGCCAGTTTGTTTAAATACTTGTCGAACTATTTACAATTTCGCGTGAAACATACGCATTTTAACACGAAAAAAATTTCAGCTCGGGAATACAATCGTATAGAGAAGAGAATTGAAATCATTCAAGTCACAGACAGACTTGAATCACTTCAATCACCTGAGGGCTAGTAAACCACTTGATTGCTTATTAAACCATTTATCAGATATCTTTTTATAGTTCCGCTCCTAATATCAAATCACCTGGCAAGTTGTGTATAACGTAAATATCTCCAAAAGGCGAATATAAACACCTTGTAATAAGAACCATAAAACAAAGATTGCCTTGTATCGCTTAAATCATCCTATTTGGAAACTTGAAGGGCCCCTGCTTACCCAGCTTAAACAAGTTTACACGTTTTGGTATCGCTCGAACGTAAATATTCGCGAAAACACCTTATTATGAATCATTACCTATCATGATAACAAACGTTATTATGATATATACTATTATCTGTTTTTACTATGTTTAGACTTGCAATATTTATCCTTGTTCATAATTCAGCGAAATAAGTATAATAATATGTTATTGGAGGCCTGTTGTTACATGAATATGGAAGAAGGATAAGAGAATCATTTAAACTAATCACAGAAAAGTGATGAAATAATCATCTCTGTCGGGTCTTTAATTCCGATACCCCTCGCAGTCTCTAAGTGTCAGACAGGAAATTTATAGGGAAATAAACCTCGACAAGTGTCTCTTCTATATCATTTCGAGCCATATGTGTATAAAATCTGAACCTTAATGTTATGATATAAAACATAAAAAAATTATTGTAAATTAAATTATAAAAAAAAAATCGAAAAATTTTGATTTTAATCAAACTGAAATTGAAAAATATCCAGTCCGTGTAAATATAAAGGTTGAAACTTAATAAACAATAAAAAAATATTTAAATATTCTTTACTTATAGGTTACTTCCTCAAAGTTCAAGCATAAACTCTTTAATAGTTTAGGATGAACAATTTGTATACAATCGTAGCGCACATAATTTTTTCCAAATAATTTATTTTTTCAAGAATTAATAGTGTATAAATATAAATTTTGTTATAAGAATATATATTTTATTAGTCATCTGAAATTATTAATACGAACGAAAAAAGCCAATTTCTTTTTATAATTATTATTATTTCAAATTAGGGCTACACTGAGAAATATTTCTGTAACTGATACCTAGAAACTAAATTGTGGCTCTAGCAAAAATATTTCCATGTCATTCTTATAAATTCTAGTCCCCTCCAAAAGTGACTTCTAGAAACCCCTATTAGAATTCTAGAGTATATGCCTACATTATCGTGATCAAGCTTATTTAAAACTCTCTACGTATAAATACAAACACAAGAACCGAGTGTTAGCAACTATAATTCGAGTTAATGATCCAGTTCTAGGAAATCAAGCAGGAATTTATTGCAACACAAGGGATTCCTAATATTCATAACATTTATACTATTCATAACATTCATAATATTGCCTCACCTTCTAGAAATCTGTGGAGTATAAACTGTCAATCATTTCGTCAATTCAGTTTATTGCTTATGTTATGTAAAAGAAAAATGGGAAAAATATGAAAACTACGAGTTACAGCTCTGAACGTTCACAAAAAAATTCAATATTTAGTTTTTGTTAAAATATTGCATTTAGAATTAATAACTTCGTTTATGATGAAGCCCCTAAACACATTTAAAACAGATACATTATTTTAATAAATAACGGTAAATATTTTATTCGTGTTATGTGAATCTATTAATAAATTTAATATAACAATTTTATACAGAATCTCTTAGACATATCTAACTAGAGAAGAATATTTGCATACAGAAATATAAAAAGAAAAAGTCAGCAAATTGCATTTTTATTTAAACTTTATATTTGTTAAATAATATTTTTCAACAACCATTTTATATTGAATGTATATTTCTAAAAACAATTGAATTCATTATTTTAAATCGTGAAAGGTGATTTAAATAGTTATTATTATTATTATTATTTACACAAAATTCCAATTAAATGAGATAAGAAAAGCATTAAATTCGGGGTTTTAATTTATAGCATTTTTAAAATTTATTAAAGTATTATTATTATTATTATTATTATTATTATTATTATTTTGTATGACAATATGACTGTTCTGTTTTTGAGATATGATTGATAAATTTATTTATTTATTTATTTATTTGTAAGGTATGCACATGCTGTTTACTCTGCATACGAACTTATCGAAATATTTATTTGGTTTATTTCATTATGTAACATTGAAAAAAAAAAAAATGTAAAAATGTTGGAAATTACATGGGAAAATGGAGAAATTTTGGTTAATTAAAAAAACATTACAAGATAGACAGTAATATGAATTATTTATGTAATTTGTTTAAACATTTTAACAGAATATTATGAATTATATTATTATTATACTTTCATCTCTGCTTAAGAGCAGAGATGAAAGTGTCAAAGAATTTTTTTTTTTTTTTTTTTTTGTAAAATTATAATACTTTTAATTATCAACAGATAATTCTTTATATTAAATTTTAACACCAACTCATTTTTGGTTATAATAAAAGAAAAAATGTAGAATGATTAGTTTTTGACGTTTACGTATTGCACAGTTCTTGTTTTATAAAAAACAGACATAATTACGCGTCACCTGTTATTCTACTCTATACTTCTTGGGGGAAAAAAGGGGGTGGGTCACAATATATATATCACGTTTACAGTTTACATAATGTTTTACAACGAAAAGGTTATAAATACATACTTATGCATTTTTAAAGATTTAATTTACGTTATTTAAAAATCATGGACATTATAATATAATTTGTAGTGACGAAACGTATTTATACATGCACCAGGTATTGTTATAAAAATGTAATAATAAAATATGAGCAAGTAATAAAAATGATGTGCTATTGCTTATTATTTAATAGTTAGTTTTTGAGAAAATATTTAATATTTTTCTTGAAAAGAAAAGTTTTTGCTGAGGTTTCTCAGCAACATCTGTTGTTCTTTGCATTAATTAATGAAAATAATTTTGTTTTATTTCTTCAGTTTTATTTTGCTTTTGCATTAAAATCTGAAAAGAAAAGTATTTTAACAATATAAATATAATAAAGTCGCCATTTAAAGAAAAAAATATCTTTTAATCTTATTATTGGAAATTCAAACGCTGGAATTAAATAATGCAAATTAGATTTATAAGTAGAAATAAATATAGAAAAATAAAATTAATGTTTAATTATATTTTCTTTTTATTTAAAAATAGATTATTTATTGAAAATTTATTTTGAATTATTTAGATATAATTGGCAAAACTGAGCATAATATAATAAATAATGTTAAAATGTTGTTTGTTATAATTAACTTGGAAATTACTTATACTTCACAATGACTTAACTGTTTTAAGAAAATAAAAATAATAAGTTGTTTATGCATTAGATGATTAACATTGAAGTACTTTAAATACTTAGAGAAAAAATAAATATATATATGAAAATTTAGCATGAAGAAAAAAACCAGCTTATTTTAAGTTCATTTTTGTGTATAATAAATTAATATTTTGCATGAAAATTTCATGCGTACAATGTGATGCGTTAAAAAACTAATTCACAATTCACAATTCTTTTTTCTTTCTTTTTTTTCTGTTTAAATAAATAGTTTTTGTATCAAGATGCAAAATTTTGAGAAAAAAAAAGCTTATTAAATATTTTAGCATTTTTTATTAAATATGTTATGTAGTAAATTATATTATTCATATGTATTTTTGTGCAAAATAGTTGTAAAACAAAGCACAAAAACTTTTTCCGTGTACTATAAATCTACATTTTTTTTATTAAGAATTTTTGATTCGATAAACAATGCTCGTTTAAATATTTAAGAATAGAAAAAAATAATATTTTAACCGTTGTATTCTTTAGTAAATTTAATTTTTCTCAAGGGTAACATAAAGAAAAAGAAAAAAGGAGGGACAAAAATAAGTATATAATAATTTTAACGAAATGAAACTTAGAAAAAAAAATATATATATATATATATTTCATTTCTGAATTTGCTGAACAAAACGTTTGATATCAAAGATATAATCTCTTGAAAAAATTTATAAAAAAAATAATGATAATTAATTCACTTTTTTTTTCTTTAAATGATGACTGGGAAGAGCAAAAAAAGGGTGTTTGTTTAAAGTGTTTGATGTTTTTTATTTAAAAGAAAATTTTTAAAGAAGCGAGCGTATAATTAGGTGTGAATGAATCTCTATCCTTTTCCTTTTTGATTTTTTTTTCTGATTTGGTTTTTGTCTAAAAAAATATTTAACTATTATTTATACATATATGATAAAAAAGACAAAATTTATTAATAAAAATGTCTTTTTTAAATCGTGTTCAATTGGATTTTTTATACGTTAGGGCTTACTGTTTTAATTTATGTTTCCAAAATTTTGTGCATAAAATACATTTTCAACCAATTAGTATGCAAGTCTTAGACCCAATGAAGTCTCAAGAATATACAATCTTGAAACAGCAAAATTATATATTTTAAGTATTCATGGTAAAATAAGGAGGTGAGGAAGAACAAAATTTAAAACTGTCTGAAAACAGACATATCTTTGCAAATGGCTGTATATAGTTATAGGAACATAACAATTTATGTTGTTTCTGAAACAGCAATGAATTAATACCAAAACATTTTCTGTCAGTGTCCGAAAAATTTACATTGAAAAAGTATAAATAAAATATTGATACAAGAATCACAAAGAAGTACAAGAATCCATACATTTGAATAATAGGATGGTAATATTATAAAAACTTACATGAAGCTCGTAAAACGTTAAAAAGTAAATAGTTATAACCCATCGTTATAGAATGAAGCAAAATCAGTTGAAATCAATGTAAATAATTATTATTAAAGACATTAAGCATTTAAAAAATAAAACGATGACAATACGTTTACACGCGAGAAAAAGTTAAGAAAATTTATGCAGTGCAAGATATCTATATTATTACGTTAAAGATAAAATGATATTTTCAAAATTAAATTAAATATATTTAATATATTAAAAAGTAAGAAAATATATGAAAGAATTTTTATAACAATTATATTGAGATTTATAACTGTTAATTAAAGCCTATATATACATGTATATCCATCTATCTATCTATCTGTATTTCTATGTATGAATGTACAGGTTGATTCAAAATTAGTGTGACCAATTTCAGAGCATCAGAAATTTTTATTGAATTAAGTTATTTACATGAAATTTTCAATGAAGTTTCCTTTCGCATAGTACATTTTATGTAAACCTTTAGGCCAAGCCAAAAGACCTTTTTCAAACATTTTTAGGGGTGTTTTTCAAACTTCCTCTTTGATTGCTTTTTGAAGCACTTTAAATTTTCTTCCTTTACGTCTACTTAATTGTTTTTTTTTTTTTTAAGTATCCCCATAAAAAATAATCGCAAGGAGCACAGTCAGGAGATGATGGTAGCCATTTATCAGGAGGAAGAAATTTTATTTTTTTATATTTTAGCCATTTTATAGTTGATTTTGCAGTAAGACTTGGTGAAGAATTTTGGTGAAAAACAAAGTTTCATTGCGGGTAAAGACGTTTACTTTCTTCAATCATGTGCTTCAAAACTTTATTCTGATAGTATTTAGCACCAATTTTAGCCTTTGGCTCTACAAAAAATGGTTTTGTTAAGCCTTGGGAGGACGTTCCCATCCATACCATAACACCTGACGGCTAACTTGTCTTTTGCAAAACAGTTGCTTCTTTGCAACGCTTTTCGGGTGAAATATATTGCATATTCGTTTTGTCAGCTGTGGATGACAGATAAAACAGTGCTTCATCCGGTGCTATCCATGTTTTTTATCTATCTTTGCGTAACATTAAATACAGAGGCCAAGAACGTTTTCATAGTTTTTCTATGGTATTTGCAGCCATTTGATGACAAACTGGTTTATTCACTTTTTTATAGCCAATTTCCTTTATTTGACGACAAATTGTCCATTGTGATACCTGTAGTTTCTTTTCTAAAGTTCTTTGAAGCAGAAGATTATCTACAGCGATAAGTTTTTTCAGATTCTTTTTTTATTTTTCACTAAGGACTTCCTTTCGTCCCCATTTTTTCCCTGGAGCTTTTGATTTCCAGCCAAATTTTATTTCTTTTCGAAGTTTAGATAGTAATCTATTAGAAAAATGTCTTTTCTGATTTTTAAATGTTTTATTTATAACACAATTTGAGCAATCATCCTTCAAAAGCTTTAAAATTTCGTTTCGGGTTTGAGGATGTAATTTCAGAGCCATAATTTACTCCCACTAATAAAAATAACTAGATTGGTAATTTAAAGGTCTCACTTTTAAAATAAAACTGGTGGTGAAGCGATTAAAATTTACCATAAATAGTTACATATGCTTTTAAAATTGGTCACACTAATTTTGAATCGACCTGTATTAATTCACACTTATGCACTGTAAAATATAGGTTCTTAAAAATAAGTATATATTGTCTCAAAATAGCCCAGAAACAATATATACTCAAATTTGAAAACCCATGTACCCATTTTTGAGGGGGCCGCGGTAGCCCAGTCGATAGAGCGCCGGCCTCGTTATTGGAAGATTGCGGGTTCGATACTCGAGCCGGTCAAAGACCGTCGTGTACACTACTGGTGGCTGGTGCACGTAAAATTTGTCGTGGCCGCAATGTCCTCCATGTTCCCATCAAAAATTATACCTCTGGGGTCACCGAAGCATCCCTTCTGTGGAGTATCAAAATTGTGATGTCATGTCTCCGGACTACCTCTAGAGGTGTGTCCCAGACCGTCGCCAATTGCCCATCTGTGCAGCACTAGTGCGACGCAAAACCCAACCATCCATCCATCTCATTTTTGAGTACATTGACATGTCAAACATGGGGATACTGGAATTCTTATTGGTCAACCCCAATTTTGAGCATGTCAATATACTCAAAAATGCGTAAATGAGTTTTAAAATTTAAGTATATAATGTTTCGGGGCTATTTTGAGACAATATATACTTATTTTTAAGAACCTATTTTTTACAGTGTGCTTTTGCTCCATGTATGTGATTTTGTAGTTACTCTATTTTATGTATGTATTTATTTAATTACTTTCTTCATATTTTTGTTTTGGTTATTATGGTTCTATTTCTCATGTTAATTATGATTCGGACATTGGTTAAAAGTAAATTGAGTATTATGCACTTTTAATTGAGTATTATGCACTTAAGAAAACCGTAATTGTATGTTCAGTTACTTCAATGTCCTTGATACGATGGGAAATTCACATGCTTTCAATATTTTGAATTTTTCTAATTTTAACTTTATCAATCTTCTCACTTACTGCATTGTGTTTGATCATTATGCATGGTTTTATTTGGGTAACTTTCTATAAATTTTAATACATATTATGTATTTCAAGTAGCAGTTTAATCACCCCTTGTAAGATGGTCGTTTAAATTCCACGTCTATCCAACATTTTTTTCTTTTGCAAAATTTTAAATTAAACGATAAATAAAGTATTATAATATATTTTCATGTGGAATTTATTGACAGTTCATTCCATATTCCGAATGTAGGAGAATATTGATCTGTGCCCACTACTGGATATCGTCTTTAAATTTAAATGAGTTAATCAACTGCTATCCTACTGGAATATTCTGTTAAGAGGTCTAATACAACTAAAAACCTATTTATTTAAAACAATATCTCCATTCTATTGTTATTCTTCCACCTAATAGATAACATGTTTATATGTATATATATACCAGGTGTATGCATAAGTTATTTTCCGGGATTGTTTGGTCAAAAAAAAAAAAAAAAAAAAAAAACGTAATTTTTAAGGGAAATTAATTTTTTTATTCAAAATATTAGCCATCGGCTTCTACACATTTTTCCCATCTTTGAGGTAACTGATGAATACCATGCCAGAAAAACTGCTTGTCTTTTGTGACAAACCATTCATCGAGCCATTTTCCAACTTCCTCGGAATTGCTGAAGTGTTGCTTTGCGAGCGCTTTCCCCATTGATGCAAAGAGATGATAGTCAGATGGCGCCAGGGCTGGGGAGTGCGGTGGGTGAGGAAGGATGTCCCATCCAAACGATTTCCATGTGTCTTTCACTGGTTTTCCCGTGTGAGACGGCCCATTGTCGTGTAAAAAATTCACTTTGTCATGTCTTTTGTCCCATTCCGGTCGTCTTTCGATTAATACGTGGTTTAAATTAATCCTTTGTTGGCGATAGACTTGTGAATCAACAGTTTCACCGGGTTTCAAGAGTTCATAATACACAATACTGCTTTGGTCCCACCAGACATGGAGCTTGGTTTTCTTGCCGAAGCGATTTGGTCTTGATGTTGAAACACCGGCTTCACCAGGTGAAAGCCACGATTTTTTCCGTTTCGGGTTTTTAAAACAAATACATTTTTCGTCACCCGTCAGAATTCGATGCAAAAATGATTTCCTTTCGAGGCATTGAAGCAGCATTCTACAAGTGACTTTACGAATTTCTTTTTGACGTTCATTCAACTCATATGGGACCCATTTACCGAGTTTATTAATCTTCCCCATTACTCGTAAACGTTTGTTGATTGTTTCTTGTGACACATGTAATGCTTCTGCTAATTGCCGTTCAGTTTGATTTGGGTCATCATGCAATAACGCCTGCAATTGCTCGTCTTCACATTTTTATGGTCTACCAGAGCGCTCACTGTCTTTCACATTGAAATCACCACTTTTAGATTGTCGAAACCATGTCTCACATGTTCTAATAGATGGAGCATGTTCACCATATATTTCTACCAGCAAACGATGACTTTCAACAGCCTTTTTCTTTAGATTAAATAAGAAAAGCAATGTTCTTTTTCACTTAAATGTTCTTTTTCAAGCGAAAAACTCCACATGATCGCTGAACGATAAAACAAAGACACTAGTTTTTGGCGGAATGAATTTGTGTATGTTTGTAGTTTAAATGTCAGACGAACAAAATGATGTATGTATCAAATTAATACGCTGCGTCGATATCGCTAGTGCCATCTGTTAGTTAAACAGAAAAAAAAAAACACAAGTATACACCTGGTATATATATGTATATTTTTTTTTTCTCGAAAAAACTGAAACCATAAAATTTTAGTAATATTAATCCGTTTATTTAAAATAAATAGAATAACACATTCTTATAACATTATTTGAATTCCTAATATAGCCCTATAAGATAACGACTACCTTCCGTATTTGGTAACTTTTTTAAGGTTTCTTTATACGTTTGTTAAATATCATAAATATGATAAATATTAAATAATGTAATTTTTTTAAATAATGCTTTATTTAATAAACAGAAATATCTATTGCAACGGGTAATTTTTAAAGGACTTCTTTTGTATGTTTGTTAATTATCTAAAGTCTAAAATAATATGTATTTTTTAAATAATATTTTACTTAGTAATTCAATCTAAAAATTAATAAATGAAAATTGTCCAGTTAAAATTTCCTTGTATAATTTTTATTTACTATTTTGAAATAAATGAGGTAAATATTTTACTGTAACTAACATTATTTCTCTTCCACCTCGTCTCTTTTCCTTTCTTTCAGTATTTTTTTTACCAAATTTTTAATAAAAAATTCTGAAATAACTTTAGAGAATTTCAATATTTTGAAATTTTCAGAATATCCTTTGTAGTGTTATTTCGTAAAATTTTAAATAACAAATATGCTTGTTTATAAAATTATTTCAAATATCAATGACGAGAAACATACTTATATGAACTATTTTCGGTTTTGAATATGTTTAATACTTGAAACGTGAATCTCTTAACTCGAGCTTTCCACAGGGTTTTAAAGGATGAAAATGTTATTTTGGGCTTTCAAATGTAGTTATAAAAGATGATTTCTAAAGACACGTTTATTAAATATGTCATGCATTTATTGATATATTTAATGAATAAAAGCATGTAGAGGATATCATCTTTCAAATATGAATAATAAAGGTTACGCCGTATCTGTAAAATTTACAGAACTTTTGACAATTAAATATCTTTGCATAAAACAATATAATTATTAAACAATGAAAGTCCATTACTGTTCCTAAAGTATTCTTCATCTTTGAAAAATTCGTCTGTTTATGCGATGAGAATAATAAATTATTAGTAAAAGCTAGTACTACTTTTATCATAAAGAGTCATTGAAATGATTTTCCATTGAACGTATGAAATATCATTTTACGTATCCAAAAGCTTTGCTTGAAAATATCCCTAGAGTGATATATTTGCAGAGTTTTACTATTGGTAAGTGAGATATTTTGCTGCGAAGTCCCCAACTGTGTGTATCTGTAAAATGTACAAAACTTTTGACAACTAAATAGCTTCGCATCAAACAATGATATTAAACAATGAAAGTCTTCATTTTTGAAAAATTCGTCTATTTGTGCGATGAATATAATAAAGTATTAGTAAAAGCTAGTACTACTTTTATCATAAAGAGTCATTGAAATGATTTTCCATTGAACGTATGAAATATCACTTTACGTATCCAAACGCTTTGCTTGAAACTATCCCTAGAGTGATATATTTACAGAGTTTTACTACTGGTAAGTGAAATATTTTGTTGCGAAGTCCCCAACTGTTTGTTTGTGAAGAATATTCTAGATATTGTTTTTTAAGAATTTTATTTACTTTTTACATTAAGTTATATCAAACATGGATAACCTTAAACTTCAAAGTTTTTAAGATACTTTATTTACAGTGAAATTAAATAAATTTTGGCAATATTTTTCTGTTTTCTAAAAAATTACTTAACAAATGACCTTGAGTTTTAGACATGGAAAGGAAATTTATAAACTCATATTTTCCAGTATCGATCTGGTCACAACTGCAGTTAGGGACCCAACCCCAAATTGAAGAAATGTAGAAATTTTATGAATAACCCTATATTAATAAAAGCTTCAAATAACTTTTAACTTTAACACATAATTTTACTTACTATGCACAATAAATATTTACTTTTTTGTTTTAATCGCACGATTATGACAGATATATATTGAATTACTAACGTTTTTTTTTTTTTTTTTTTTTTTTTTTTTTTTTGCACGTGTGTTCTAATAACAAGAGCGGATTTCAACAAAATTTTGCCAAACTTGCGGAAAATAGATAAAAAATAGAGAAACATTATACTGAAACATGAAATGCACACGTGCAATTTTTGTTGAGACATGGACATTTCTATTTAATATTTTTTTTTTTTACTGCACAATGCGCGAAAGATATATATATATATATATATTAACATAAGTTGGAATCTAGACATATCCGGCAACTTATGTCGAAAGTTTGTATGAATAGAGTAAAAATTAAGCAAAATTATTAGCAAAAGAATGGGCTACATTTTAGATATTTTTCAGAGTTGAAATTTCACAAAGGGTTTTTCACGTGCCAAGTATTTAATTTGCAGATCCGATTATTTCAACTACGTTAAAAAACATCTTACGTAAAAAAAAAAAAAAAAAAAAAAAAAAAAATACTTTTATAGCCTGGTAACACTAAAATATTTTTATTTAATTTTTCCGAGAAAAATTATCAGATAAAATAATTTCTAATCCTTTGATTAGCATTGTTATTATACATAAACAAGAATAATGTAAAGTTTTGTTTATTTTACAAGAGGTGTGGATAAAATTTATTCAGCTTATTAATGGTTCATTATGTGCACATTGTTTTTAAATATAGCTACTAATATGGATTTTGTTGGCTATAGAAAGCCACAGAATGATGTAACATGCAAGGTTATAGAAATCAAAGGTCATAAAATGATGTAACATGCTAAGTCTCTTTAAATCTTTCATATGAGGGGATATCGAAATATTTAATTATGTCTTAGAAAGAACAAGGCTATAAAGAAGCACATGGCAATTTTTTTGTCACTTTATAGTTTATTTTGAATCTTTTAAAACAAACTATTAGAAACAGAAACACTGGAGTGTACTGTTATCAAATATAAATAACTGTGTATAAAATTTTCTAGATCAGTGTTTCTTATTGCAAGTGTTTCAAGAAAAAACCCTCTTCTTAATAAAAAATTAAATCGAATTTAAATGTAAATAACACATTGTGTGGAGAATTTAACTAAGTGACACACTGTTTGCAATATACTGTTTATATTGTTTAACTAAAACATTTTACCTATTCATGTTTAAACCTCATTACGTTCTGCTGTCGTATATGACATTTAACAGAAAAAGGCAGGTATCACCGTTTAAAAAGGAGAAGCATGTAAATTTGAAAATTTTTATTTCTTTTTTGTTTTTTGTAGTACTGAGTGAAACAATTTCCATTGTATAACAGGTTTTTCAAATAATATGCATACATATAATTCTTTTTTATTAATCGATGTACTTAATGCACAAATATTTGTGTAATGTTTTTAATCCCTTTCTCCTTTTTAGTATTTTCAAATCGTGTTTTTTCATGCGACTACACAATTTACCAGGAAGGCGTAAAATTGGAACAGTATCTCACAATATTATTCACCATATATTATTATTAACTTCTGCTGTTACAGTGCAGCTACATATTTAAAAACTAGCAGTGAGGACGTGTCCAAAATGTTGGAGGGATGCTAGCTTGACCGACATTTTGAAATTTGGAAAACATCCAATAATTCCGTGATCTACTATTGCTCATTTTCTCTGAGTCAGATGACTATCCCCCTATTTTAGCATTGGACTCGTTCAATTAGCACTTGCGCAGATGCTTCCAGGGTTTCATGAAATGTGGTCGAAGAATAACTGTATTTTCGTTTCTGAAAATAACAACGTCTTCGCAATCCATCAAACAAGAAACCTCATTTGACTACATAAAAAAGGTGTAACGTATAATTTCTTTATTGCAATACTGAAGCTTTTATTAAACTTTTTAAAAATATAATTAACATCTAAAAAAAGGATTGCTATCTTTCTAACTAGAAATTTTGGTTCTGGGAGTTAATACCGTTTGTGGACACTAAGGACCTTGACCAGATTGGAATGCACTTCGTGGTGAGCATTTTAAGGGCGAATTTACATTAATTTCCGTAAAAAACACGAAAAACTCCGAACTGATAAATTGACGAATGGGACCTAAAAATCAAAACTGGTATAGCTTGTCACCAAGATTCAAGAGTAGAATCTCTCAAACACAGATTCGTTGAGTTTTTACAATACTAAAGAACGCAATACAATAGCACGTTTTTAAAATAGTCATTTTATTGTGAATTAGTCATTTACAAAGATAGTATATCTTAAACTGAGTGGCAGTTATAAGCAGAGCAAGTCACGAGAGATCGCGCTAAAAGAGAGATTGAACACAGTGCGAGCTCTGCGACTCCAGGCAGTTGTACAACAATAATAGTCGAGTGCGGATTTGAAAGTGCATGTTGATTGTCTCGATCGTTTAAGAAAAAAACTGATTTTGTCTTGATTTCCAAAACAACTGCTTGATGATGTTGAAACTTTAACATTTTTTTAGCCCATTCCGCAATGTTTATTTCTTTCTCCCAATCGTTTGCAGGCATTTAAGGCTACTTTAGGCGGTTGTTATCATGTCGTAATTATTTTATCATAAAATTATAAAATTTGCCTGAAATATGAATGCAAAAGAATGACGATTCCAACAAATCAACAGCGCCGTCATTTATTTATTTAGTTGCATCTTAATTATTTTGCTCTTTTTTGACTAGTGTCAGTTGATTTTCTTGATTTTTTACACTTGTGTTTAAGCATTTTTTTTTTTTTTATTCATAGAAAACCAATAGTTGAATTTGTATAATTTATTTTGTACACTGGGAAAAAATTATGCAACTGACATCTCGAATGTGGCTTTAGTTAAAAAAAAAAAAAAAAAAAAAAAAAAAAAAACTTGTCATCCTTATAAGTTCCCTTTGCTATCGAGTTCTAAAAATCCCTACTAGAATTCTAGAGCAGTTTCGAATATTATCATAGTCAATCTCATTTCAAAAATCTCTGTAAATACATGCAAATACAAGAGGCAAAATTTAGCAGCTATACTTTTGTTTTATAATCCAGTTGAAGGAAATCAAGAGAGAACTTCTCGCAATATACATAATAATTTTTCACCATCTAAAAGGATGCAGATTATAAATTCTTGATCATTTCTTCTATCCAGGTTATTTGTTCACCTTATACGCATAACTCGGAAATCTATATTTCTAGTTTAGGGTATCAGAAAATGAACCACCTGTTCGTTCTAGATGAAAGCGGAATATATATTTTTTCTCTATAATTTATGTGTGTATTTCCTTTAATTTTGTGATGTTTCTTAATTAATTAATAACGATATTTTAGATCTAGTAATCCAAAGAAACATTTCATTATTATTATTATTATTATTATTTATAATATCCTTTATATATTATAACCTTTTGCACTTATATGCCTGTTATAACGATATTGTAGAGAAAAAATATTTCGAAATAATTCTCCTATTTTCTAAATTACTTCGAATAACTATCTGCTGCGTTATCTTTGTTTTACTTGTTCGATTTTGTTTTCTCTTGTTGCCCAAAGGCTTCAGTTTTTTTTCTTACATGAATATATATATTCCATTTATCACTATATTAATCGTGTAGAAAGTTTAATCTCATCGTTTATTATAATGATATTGTATCTTGTTTAATATTCCATTTAAAATATACCTCTGGGGATCACCAAAGTCGGGAAACCATTCCCTCCGTGAAGGATCAAAATTGTGAGGTCATGTTTCCGGATTATCCTTTGGAGTGAGTCTTATACCGACACCAAATGCCCACAGTGCAGCACTAGTGCAACGTGAAACCTTAAACGCGACCTCAAACTGTCGTTCAATAATCCTAAATTATTCTTGCTTCATTACATTAATATGTAAATGGATGATGTTCTACAATTTTTCTGTTTTTTTTTTTTTTTTTTCTCATCTTACACGGATTTTTATTCATTATTGTAACCTTTAAGCTGTTGGACAAAAATAAGGCATTTACATTATCTCTTATATTACTGTTTAGAAAAAACTCACTTTTTATTAGTCTACTGCTATAATTGTCTTTGATAGAGATGTAGCAGTATTTCATGAAATTTCAAAGATATCCTTTTCTCCATTTATTAATTTTTTCAAAATCATTTTCTTTGTATAATGCTTCACTATCATATGTAATTAATTATTGATAATTTGCTTATTCAATTTTTCCTTCCTGATGCTTGATATTTATAATGAATTATTATTATAATTACGTTATTATATTTCAATTTTACTTGAAAATGGTATTCATGTACATGTTTTAACTGGAAATATGTACTTACGAACATTATTATAATATTACACATGATATTTAAAAAGGCCTTAAGACATTTAAAATCTAACTTTAATCATTTAATAAAAAATTCTAATCTAATCTTCCAAAGAAATTCTAAATAGCTATTTTAACATTTCTTCTAAATAATAAGTATATTGTTTTTTATGTCACTTATATTACTTCGCTATTTTTTATTTAAATTAAACTTTTAAAAATATATAAAACTTTCACAAAAGTATAAATAACATATGAAAAAAAGCAGTTGCCATATATTACATACAAAAAACATTAGACGCGAAACAAAAAACTCTAAGCGTTTACGTTATTTTTTTAAACTAAATTACAAGAATACGTAGTTACAGCTAACAGTAACAGTGACTAGAGAAACAATAACAAAAAATTATGTGGTACGCATTGATTATCAACACTTCCAACTGTATGTACTTGTTATATAAATTTCAATGTTCATTGCCTACGTGAAAACAGAGAGACAGAAGGACTGAAAGTTATAAAAATAGACTTATTGTATTCATAATCACTTTTAAACATTGTTGGAAAGTGTTAAAATCGCTTAACGCAAAAGAAAATGCAGCCCTGAGATTCAAATTGCAGCCATTAATGTATCTGAATATATTAGCGTAGTCCTGTGAATCTGAAGGATAGCCATATCATATTCAATACACAATAATATTTTAGCGTATTAACATCAAATGTAACCTTCCTTATGAATTTTACTGTAGAAAGTTATTTAAATGTGATTTATAAGAAATGTCTCTCCTAAAACGCAATGCATTGGAATCTTTTTTTTTTTTTTTTTTGTAACCTTGTACATATACCAGTTGTACAGGACTTATTAACGCCATTGTAAAAAGGAAACATTCCATAGTGAACTTGAATAACATGTATCAACTTTTAAAAATTCTGAAAATATTTAAGGACGAAGGGGACAGCCGGACAGACAGACACACAAATTGGAATTATATTCACAGTTAAAAAAACATGTAGAACGTAATAAAAATGTTTAATATAAACGAAAATGCAATTGCATCAAGTTTCCAATAATAGCCCGTTATGTAACTGAATATTCTTGTGTAATCCTGTAAATCTAATGTTTATTATACGGTATTCTATGGAAAACATTCTTTTGTGTAAATGAATAACATATTTTAATTTCATTAACATTTGCACAAAATAATTAAAGTTTCGTTTATACTCATAGAACGCAATGCTTTGAAATATTTTCGGGTGCCCTCTACACAAACCAGTGATGGTATCTACACCATTTGCAGTGGGGAACATTCGATAGTGAACTCGAATAACATATATCAGTTTCAAGACATTCCATGAATATTTACAGGAGTCAGAGCTCGGACAGACCGACGGACAGACAGACAGACAGACAGATACACAAAGTGAAATCATATTCGCAGTTAAAAAACATTTAGAAAGTGATAAAAATGTTTTATATAAACGAAAATGTCATTCAAGCTATTTTCAAATAATAGACTTTAATGTAACTGAATATTTTTATTTGACCCTGTAAATCTTATAATAATCACATTATATTCTACGAAAAGCATTCTTTTGCGCATATGAATAACATATTTCAATTTCTTTAAGATTTCTGTAAAGTAAAAGTACTAAAATAGGGTTTATAGAAATACCTCTCATAGGACACAATGCTTTCTAATCATTTCGGGTGTCCCTGTACACAAGCCAGTAGAGGTATTTATTCCATTTTCAATACAGGACATCCGATAGTGATCCTGAATAACAAATATCAATTTCAAGAAATTTCATGCATATTCACGGGAGTTAGAGCAGAGACAGACAGACATACAAACGTACAGACAGGCAGAGGTCAGACAGATAGACAAACCGAAGTCATTAACACTTTTAAACCTTGTTGGAAAGTGCTAAAAAGGGAACTTCATGAAATAAACACATTACGAATGATATACGGTACTTTTTGGAACAATTGTTTTTCTTTGCTAAATAAAATTCTATCGCTTGACAATTATTCTGGTAAATTATCAAGTCATTCTGACCACCAGTGTTAAAGTAAAAGTGTTTTCATATCGCAGCATTAATTAAATTAACACTATATATATATATATATATATATGTAAATGTGTAATATTATCATAAATACTTTATCATAAATTATTAATAAGTTAACATTAAAAGAGGGGTGAATTCTTACTTTTCAAAAATGAGCAAACCATGTTGACTTGAGACAACATTGTGAGGTTTAGCCAGCTTTATCATATGTACTCTCCCTCTAGCTTGCCAAAAGTAAGTAAAGACCATGCAATCAGCAAAATAAATATATCAAGTCAAATAAAATTAACATAGCAAAAATAATTTTAACTGAAAAATAAAACTAAACCTCTTATAAGTTTTTATGAAAAAACAAAGCAGTAATCCTTAAAGAATGTATTTATATGAATTAAAACAAAAATAACATACTTCTATTATAAACGATTAAATAAACAGATGAATAAAAGTATAAATATAAAATATTTCATTAGTACCGGAGACAGATATCGCACCCCATATCATTTGGCTTGGAGGATGTTTCACTGTTTGAATCGTACACCCTGCGACAAAAAGATAAGTACAAAGGGTTGTTTCTTTGATTTTTCATGAAATAACGTTATCTAAATTGTGTTTATCATTTATTATTATCATAAAATAACACTATTCCCGTACTAATTTTTGTTTTAAGACTAATTTAGAAAAATTTTAAGACTAAAAATTTTCTAATTTAAGACTACACACCGCGACAAAAAGGTAGGACGTAGAAACAATGTTTTTTTTTTTTTTTTTTTTTTTTTTGAATATGATTATTTTGAATATGAATATTTTGAATATGATTCAAATATTTAATATGTTTTTGATATGATAATATTTTGTTATGATAATAAATGATCAGCACAATTTAGATAATGCTATTTTGCGAAAAAAAAAAAAAAAAAAAAAAAAAAGCCCTTTGTTCCTATCTTTTTCTCGCGGAGTGTAGTCTTAAATTAGAAAAATTTTCGTCTTAAAACTTTTCTAAATTAAACTTAAAACAAAAATTAGTCCGGGAATAGTGTTATTTTATGATAATAATAAATGATAAGAACAATTTACATAATGTTATTTTATGAAAAATCAAAGAAAAAAACCTTTGTACCTATCTTTTTGTCGCGGGGCGTATATCTCCCATCAAATCTTTTTCCTGTTGGTCGGTGAACACTTGCAGCACGTGCAGAAATTTGCTGCACACTTCACTCATCCAAAAATCAGACCCTAGTTCATTGCTGTACTGTCGAGTTCTGATATTCTCTGGCAAAAGCAGTCGTTTCTTTTTCATACTTGGAGCAGGTCGTGGTTTCCTTGCAGGTCTATGGGATGACAAATAAAAATCGTTCACCAAACATCTTGAAATAGTACTCAAACTGACGCTGGTGCCTTTTGCAGCCAGAGAATGTCTAATCGTATTGCAGGAGGTAACGACTATCCTTCTTATCGCATGATCATCACGTGCACTCGTTTTCCTAGGACGACCGCTGCTCTTAAGGTTCGCAAATTTTCCCGGAATTTTAAATTTACTAATAGCTTGATGCACAACTGTCTTGCTCACATTTACCCTCTAACTTATTTCAGGTTCAGAAAATCCAATTTTATGCTGGGTCAATATTTCTGACCTTCTTGTGACAGTAACTGAAGGCTTTTTATCCATTACAATAATTACACAATAGCACTGCCTACAACAAAATCCAATAAACAACTGGTGATAAACGTGCCGGCCACCTTTATTTATAGCAGTAGAATGCGCCCGATGTAATCAGCACATGATATGACGCAATAATCTGCGCAAATGATGCAATGTGTAAAAACACTAAAAATCGGCTACTGATCTTAAACTTTTACAAATGACTGTAAACTAAAAATATTTTTTCCGCTATGTAGAGTGTTGTTCTTCACTAGTTTATCCAGAAACAATATTTCTTTTTTATTTCTCTTATTTATAGTGATTTCTCTCAATATTGTCAATACTCAAAGCCCAACATCAGTTTTTCATTGTATACTTCAAAATATACTATTGTTTTTCAGTATTATTTATAATTACAATTATTCAGTTTCCACTTAAGGGCCCTCTTCACTCACCGTCGCCAAAAGCCGAAACTTATGTTATTCTACGGGAAATTTTTCTTTACAAATAACTTATTAACTAATACATATTTTTAAATTCAGTTTTGACATTCTGAAAATTCCCTGCTGTTAAATTGACGAACCTTTTCTAAAAACTTATTTTTTTTTTTTTTTTTTTTTTTTTAATTTGAAGCTGCAAAATACAAATTTTCAATAAGTGAATTTTTTTCATTTTGCAATTTCAAAATAAAATATCAATAATTAAAAAAATGCATTTTAAAAAGGTCCGTCAGTTTAACATTTGGAAATTTTCTGAAAGTGAAAACAGAATTTAAAAATATGTGTTGGTTAATAAGTTATTTGTAAAGAAAATTTCCCCATAGAATAACATTGGCTCGGGCTTCCGGAGACGGTAAGTGAAGAAGGCCGAATAACATTTAATCACATAACTGTTCATTCTTTACAGTCGGCTAAGAATAATGATACTCCATTTTCCAGTACCACTATTCATTAAAAGCAATCTTTGACTTGATTAGTTGTATAAAAAGGTTTTGAATGTTCATTTCTTTAAAATAATGGTACTGAAAGTGTATTTAAAAAAACTTAAAATGGTGTAAGTGATATATCTGCCGTATTCAAAGGAAACATAACACAATTAAAATAATAGATAAGATTAAAGTTTCAAAAAGTAACTAAAACCAATATATACTTTAAATAAATTACCATTTATTCAGAATTTTTTACTAAATAAATAAATTTCAAAAATCCATAAATATAAAACTAAATACTAATAAGTATAATCTTATAAACAATATCAATATATGTGATTATTTTTAACAAAATATTACTTTCACATGTTACATATTTTATTTTAGAATTTTTTCAATTTTGGTGATGTAATTTCTTTCGAAGAATTTTACATAAGTTCCTCATATTTTCTATGCAATATTATAAAATAAATCCTAAGCTGTGTTATTTTGCCTTCCTTCTATATACTTCGGAATAAATTTTCCTTCTTTATGCGACATAATCGTTTTTCTGATCGAAAGCCTAATCCTCTATAAAACTTTCTCATTTAGAACTGTTTATCTTTTATTTTGAAAATATATTTTCAAATTTAAAAAAAAAAAAAAAAAGCAAAGAACATTGACGTAAGTATTACTGTAAGGATGTCTACATATTTAGTTGAATTTTAAATGAACTATGTTTAATATTTATATATATAATAGAATAATGCATAAGGAACTTGAAATTTTTCTCTCTCGCTTTTTTTTTTTTTTTTTTTTTTTTTTTTTTAATTCAGAAATTTATTTATTTATTTTAAAAAATATATAAGCTTTCTAACGGTAATATCTTATATTTTGTATTTTAGCGTTATAGATATAAATATATAATATGTATTAGCATTTATATTTCTTTAAATATTAAAAGGTTTTAAAATAATTTTAATTTTTCTGATATTTAACTTAACATTATAATGTAGTATTTTTGCATAAAAGTACAACTGCATTCTCTTTCTCTCTACTTTTTTTATTTATTCATTTTTTTTTTTGTGTGTGTGTGTGTGGTGTATGTGTGTTTTTTTGTTAATTTTAAATGTAAATTAAATTTCTGAATTTAAAAAGATGCTAATTCTAATAATAATGATAAAAGTAATAAAATACAAACTTGTTATTTATAATGTTTTATTTATATTAATCACAATCTCACTTGAATTTTTATAATATGTTATTATACACACACACATATATATATATATATATTGTAATGTAAATTAATGTTTCCATATTGCTGGAAAGATAAACTGCACTATAAAATGTACTAAAAATTAATTAATTAAATTTAAACGCAGATTCTGAATTAGCCACAACAATTTACCTTACTTCCGTAAATCGTCTGCGGTAAAAATGTAATAAAATTTACTCTTGAAAATATTAATAGTAAAAATAATATATATATATATATATATATATATATATATATTATACCCCTGATGAAGGCCCTCATGTGTTTTGGGATTAAATTTTCATCTGGTTTTGATTATTTTGTTCATTTATTATAGTTTTATATTTCCTTTTGCTGCTTTTGTGCATTAGCTTATAAAAACTTTGTTCTAGTTCTATTTATTTAATAATTCAGGTTCTACTCCCTCCTATATTTTAATTTTATCTTATATATATATATATATATATATATATATATATGTATCAACCTAATAATATACACTACCTGCAATTAATGAAAAATAACAATAACAGATAGTCATTTTTCAGCGCTTGGACACAAACATCACAGTACACATATACAATTATATTACTTTTAAGTTTTTATAGGTGTGTATGAGTCTAGGTATGCAACATTTCTAATTAACTACGGAGCATTGTAAACACCCGCTTCGTTTTCACACCATTTTTTTTTAACAAAAATTTTTTTCTTGTTTAATTGTAATTACATATTGAAGATAATTACTCTACATAAAAAAAAGTCTGGCGTTTAACAACCACATGACTTCCATTACCCACTGTTACGTGCATTGTATGCCCTTTTTACTTTCTCTTACCCATAAGGATGAGAAAGTGTTGTTTTTGGGTTAAATATTCGAAAGTGAGTTTTTGTTATATTTGCATGTTTTGAGGTCCCCTGAACCTGAAAATCATGTTTTTAGCGAATGTTCTGTGTGTGTGTCTGTACGTGTGTGTGTCTGTGTGTGCGTATGTCTGTGTGTGTCTAACTGTTATACCTCAAGAAAAAATAGCAGCGGAATGTCCAAACTTGGTATTCTAAATGTGTATGATATAGGTATGCTACACTGAGCTTTTTGTTGAGATGAAGCTAATGGTTCGCGTATAGGGGCACCCAAGAGCATTCAGGTACATTACGTCTATGGGGAAAATTGCAGGTAAGTAGAGTTTAACATCTATAGACTACTCTAAAACAAATGGAATTAATATGTATTTTTTATATACGTAAAAACATGACTCATGTAGAATATGGTAGGGAAATCATTCAGTGTTCATTTACAGGGCTACACAAAAGAACTAGATTATAGAGCGACAATAGCTGAAAATTGGATGAAAATGTATTTCAGGTTGGGCCATGTATTATTACTATAGAATTATATTTAGGTGCACCATGTGGTTTGTACATAATTTTCAAAAGATATACAGGGCTGCAAATATTTAAACGATAACATTCTTTTTATTATTAGTGGGAGTGCTTAGCATGTATATTAATATTTTACCATGTCCAGGAGAGCTACTCAGGAATTGAAATGAATTCCTCATACACTTATGATAAACAATGTATGTTTTTAAACTAAATATTCATCGCTTGTTTTTTGTGTATTTTCACGTTTTGAGGCTTCCTGATAATCGATGTCAAGTTTTTTTTAATGTTTGATCTTTGTCTGGGTCCCTTAGAATAAGTTAAAATACGAATAATTTCAGGAGTTCCAAACGTTGTATTTTCAAATTAATATAAGTTTGTTGTTGGAGAAGTTTGATCAAGACTGATACGTTTTAAGGAATGTTGCATGTGAAAGTTGTCTGAACAATTTTAAGTGCACTTTTAATCTTAATATTATATTTAAATTCTATATAAATGTAGGTGCAGTAATTATCATATAAAACCTTTTCGAAGTCTAATTTGAATTGTTTTAGCATAAGTTTACATAACAGTTCTCGTTATTTTACCTCTTAATCTCCAACCTTTATTTATAGTATTAAATTTCAGGGTAAGAGAAAGTCGTGTGAGAGACACACCAGATAATTTTATTAAATGTGGTCAGAAGACGTAAAATTGACCTAAAAAATTAGACACCCACCAATTCCCTATGAGAGAAAGTTTATAAATGCGTTAAGACATATAAACAGAGTTTACACAACGAGTTTAAAAATATCTGTAGAGCCGTTTATTGAAATACCCATTTTGAGATTTAAAACTAACCTACCTAATCAAGATGACTGTCAATTTTCCTATATTAATCTCGTAATACATGTGAAAGGATATCTAAAAAGGGGGTTATGAAGTAATTTTTATGGAAATCGTTAGAGCCGTTTTTGAGAAACCGACTTTCACCAAAATTTGACAAATGGAATTATTGACCGGAGAACAAACGAAAGGAAACGATAGGATATCTGAAAGAGAGTTAATATGACGAGTTTAAAAAAATTCCGTACATCCGTTATTAAAACAATGCACTTGCGTGGCCTCAAACTGGGCTATTTATACAAGGCGGCTATCAATTTTCATGAATTAACCAACAATTACATACGAAAATATATCTTATAGGGTATATCTTATATAGTAACACTAAAGAAAATCGTTAGAGCTGTTTTTGAGATAGGAGCTTACCGTCTCCTTATGGTTTCATACGTCTCACTTCCTTTTTTTTTCAATTTTCACCAAAAGTTAAAAAGTCTTCTGTATGTCAGATCTAATTCAGTTCTGAAGTTTCGTTGTTCTACCTTTATTAGTTTCGGTTGGTTGATTGGGTTTTACGTCGCACTAGAGCTGCGCAATAGGCATTTGGCGACGGTCCGGGACTCACCCCTAGAGGTGGTCATGAGACATGCCATCACAATTTTGATCCTACACGGAATGGATGGCTTCCCAGCTTCGATAACCCCCAGAGGTATAATTTTTGAAGGGAACATGGAGGATATTGCGGCCACGACAGATTTTATGTGCACCAGCCACCATTATTGTACACGACGGTCTTTGGCCGGCTCGAGTACTAAACCCGCAATCTTCCAATTACGAGGCCGGCGCTCCACCGGCTGGGACATTATTACTTTCGGAGATAAGCTAATCAGAAATTACCCCACAATCATACATTCACATACATACACACATAAAAACTAATTTTCAAAATCTACTTTTGGGAACTAAAGAGACTATAAGACATGAAAATCACTTGAAAACACTATATCGAATTTTTAAACCCAATACAATACTCCCATTACCTGCGGCATTAGGGCAGTGGAAGTAAAAATGGTGTAGGGAAAAAAAGTGGATATTAACAATGCTGTGAATATATTAAAGTTTTTCTCTTTCTGTGATTTAAACCCAATTTAAATTTTTATCTATAAAATAAATAAGAAAAAAAAGAAATTTTATTGTTTTTTTTTTACTCTCTCTCATCATTTTCTTTCATTATTTTACATTCTTTGTATACTTAGAAATATTTGCTTATATGCTCTAGATACTGGATAACATTCGGGTCGTCTTTTGTTGGTTAATTTTTAATATAAAAAGACAAAATGTAAATCTTTCTACAAATATTTAATACTTGTGGAAGTTATAATGAATGCGCTTACCCCTTTCCTTTCTTTCTTATCTTTAACACTTTCCAACAAGGTTGAAAAGTGTTAATGACTATGGTTTGTTTGTCTGTTCATCTGTTTGACTGTTTGTCTCTCTGACCCCGCTCTAACTCCCGTAAATATTCATGGAATTTAATAAAACTGATATATGTTATTCAAGTTCCCTATTGGATGTTCCTTATTGAAAATGGAGGGAATACCTTTACTGGTTTGTGTAGACGGACACCCGAAAGTATTCCAAAGCATTGTGTTCTATGACAGGTATACCTATAAAACGTATTTTAATACCTTTACTTTTTTCACAAATCTTAATAAAATTGAAATATGTTATTCAAGATCACTATCAGATAATCCCTATTGAAAATGGAATAAATACCATCACTGTTTTGTGGGACACCCGAATGTATTCTAAAACACTGCGTTCTATGAGCCGTAGTTTTATAAACCAAGTTTCAATAACTTGCCCAAATTTTAATGAAATTGAAATATGTTATTCATATGCACAAAAACATACTTTCCATACAATACATTATGATTAGGAAAATATTTACAGGGCCAACCAAAAACACTGAATTGCAATGAAGGCTATCATTCGAAATTTGCGGGAATTGCATTTTACTTTATATTTAACGTTTTTGTCACTTTCTAAACGTTTTTTAACGGAGAATATGATTTCAATTTGTGTATCTGCCTGTCCCAGTGTCCACCTTTTTATCTGTTTGTCGTCCCATCCCCATCGTCCTTAAATATTTCTAGAATTTTTAAAAATTGATTTATATTATTTAAGTTCACTATGGGATGTTTCCTATTTAAAATGACTTTAATAGGTTCTGTACAACTGGTTTGTGTACTAGGTTTCTGTACACTCTAAAGAATTCCAGTGCGTTGCGTTTAAAACAGGCGTTACTATAAATCACATTTAAATAACTTTCTACTGTAAAAATCATTTTAAAAAAATTACATTTATTGTTAACATGCTAACATAATGTTTTGTATGGAATATGATATGTTGCGTTGAACAATTTTAAAACTTTCCAACGATTTTAAGTCCATTCAGTCAATTTGTATGCCTTTCAGTCCTTCTGTCTGTCCGTTATGCGTTAACGTAGGCATAGAAAATTGAAAGTTATACAACAAGTTACGTACATTTGAAAAGTGTTAATAATCAATGCGTACTGCATAATTTTTCTTTTCTTTTTATTTTTATTTTTCATTATAATTATATATTTAATTGCTGTTAGTTGTTAGATTTTGCTATTTGTTTCGCGGTCTGTCAGACATAGTTTAAAAATCTCATAAGAAATGTACGAACAATGACTGATTATTTTTATGGGTTTCTATTTTGGATTATTTTATTTATGGGTTATATTTTTCTCACTTTTCTTTTTTTTTTTTTATGTATATAGTGATGTTAAAATCTAGAAGCTATAAATATTTCATCAAACAATTTTTATATTCTATTTTCAAAACAAATTCCACAGGAAAATTCATGTGAATTCATTAGAGCACAAAAATTGTACAAAGCTAGAACAATGCTTGTACAACGCTATATTTTGATTCAATTAATAGATAAAATCAAAGTTCATAAAGTAGGAAATACATCTTTTTCTTCGTGCAATTTTGTACTGGTGACAAATGTTCAAAAACGAAGTTTAAAATTCATTATTGCATTGTCATTTCTTCATTTATATTTATACTCGACTGGTTCCGGTCATATATTTTTATGAGTTTCTTTTTCCTTTTCACATTTTCTACATATTAAAAAAATTCCATGTTAAATTTTTCTTTCCTTTATAAGGCAAATTTCTGACATTCTTTACTTCTTAGCTAGAAAAAGATTTTACGCGCTTTGTTTTTTCAAAAGTTTATTTTATTTATTCACACACACACACACACACACACACATATATATATATATATATATATATATATATATATATTAATAATATTTATTAATTTCTCATAGAAAATTCAAAGTTATCTATTTCTCTGTTACAACTCATAATTTGATTTCATTTACTAAATTTAAATTAGGGTTTTATCTAAAGGATGATTACAATTAATCTTCCTCTAAAAGCAGAATCTTGCTACTTATGTTTCAGAAAATTGGATATTAAATGTAAAGCTATACAAAAACTTCAAACAATTCACAGAAGCATGAAGAGATGCATGTTAGGATTCACCCGAAGATACAGAAAGCGAAACCCATGGATTAGGAAACAAACCAAATTACTGATGTTAATTCTAGAGTCAAGAAATTAAAATGGAACTGGGCAGGCGGGCAGCCTTGTGAGAAGATGGACCACCAAAGTTCTATTTTGGATACCAAGGGATAATACCTAGGAAGAGGCCACTGTGTCATTGGAGAGATGAAATTGTAAAATTTGGAAGGGCAGAATGGAGAATGTCAGAAAACATGAAAGTTTGGAATTGCCTAGGAGAGGAAATTCGTGACGATGATGATGATCTGTTATTACTAAAACATTCCATCAGTTTTATTTTGTATTTTTACTTTTCGTTATAAGAAAATATTCTGTACAATCACTTTCTTTAATTTAATTTAGAATCTAATTTCAATAATATTTTATTTTACTAAGTTTTTTGTAGAACTTCTTTTCATTAAACATTTATACAAAACATCAGTAGAATTTTAAAACGAACCTACTTGATAAAGGCCTATCTATCTTAAAGCGTTCTTTTATGAAATTCAATACATTGAATGTAGAAATTTGGTTGATGTATCAAACTTGATATTTAAATATGGACTTATTTCTTTTTATCTTTGCAATTATTAAATTTATGTATTTCTGAAAATTACTTTGATGTGTGGTTTATAAAATATAATTCATTCTAATCCATCTATCAGTAATGATGAATATATATTTTTCAATGAAATAAATTTTTAAAATATCTAAATAATTAAATTCGGTTGAAATTTATTCACAAGTGCTTTTAATTAAAATTCAGTGTATACTAAAGAATAAATTGAACCACTTAGTAAAATTACTTTGAAGATTAATATTTTTTAAAAATGCTTTCATGTTTTTAAATACTTTTTTTAGTATGAACATCATTTTCTAAGAGAAAGCAGAATAATATTTTTTATTTAAATATTAAAATAACTAAGCAACTTAGAAAAGTTATTGTGTTGAATATTAGTTCTCTTTAGTACAAGTATAAAATATACTAGCATAGTTTTATTATACTTAAAACACAGTAAAATTTTATTTTGTTACACATTATAATTTCGTGAAAAAAAAAAAAAAAATATATATATATATATATATATATATATATTGTATATGCTATACAGGCTTAACAGTATCAAATCATCACCCCTCTTTTTGAAATACGTGTAAAATGGCTTTTTACTCAAGATCCTTAATAGTTTACTTTTTCAATAAATAAATAAATAAATATAATAAATATAATAATCTCCCATCCTTTCAAACATAAAAAAGTTTTCTCTTTTAAATAGTCACTTGCAAACTTATATAACTAAATGTGTATTAAAGTAATCGTTTTAAATGTAATTGTTTACAGTAAGAAAAACAAATACGTGATATAAAATGATCAATTTTATTTTAATTTTCTATTTAAACATATTGTTTTGCTAAATAATTGCCATATACAGTCGGTAGCAAAAGTATCCGAACACTAGCAAGAATTCCTACGTAAAAAAGGTGCACTTCATACTTTTTTTTTTAAAATAAATCCTTGTCGAATTCTGTTCTTAGTCAGTGTAAGAACATGATTCGATAAGGATTCATTTAACAAAACCGTATGAAGTGTACTTTTTTTCATAGGAAGTTTTGCTAGTGTTCGGACACTTTTCTTACCGACTGTATGCATTTTATGAAAAAAAAAAAGAAAATGATTATAGATTAATATATTATAATTAATGTACTACTGAGAAAAAAAAATCAAGACTTCAGAGTAAATATTCGGAAAAAGAGTATTAAAGAGAGAGAAAGTTAATTATGCTTTAGATAGTAATATAATAATTATGAATTTGCAGTCAATAAATTTCATGTAATTAAATGTATTTTTTTTTTCTTGATTGTTTTATTTAATACTTTCCTGTAATTTAAGCATTTATACATTATATCCTGTTACACACACACACACACACACACACACACACATATATATATATATATATATATATATATAGTTATTAATAATTTTTAAAACGTATCGAATTCTACATTTTTATGGATATTTTGAAATACAAATATCATATAAAGGTTTGTTAAGTTCAGAAATTTTGTAAAATAAATATTGAATAAACATTAAAATATTGCAATATTTACCTTTTATAACGTGCAAGGATGCAGCTTTTTTGATTTAGATGTTTACCTTTAAAGAGATAAGTTTTAAACAATGCGGGATCTTTTGCGGATGAAATTTAAAAATAAATATTTACACATCCTGAGTCAATAAAATAAAATAATTTCAATGAAATTACTCAGTGGTAATAATTCTTTTTAATGAAGTAAATATTAGCTTTCAGTATACTGGAAACTTTAAATATTTGTGAATTCTTTTAAATACGCAGACAAAAAGAATAAATAAAATATTTCTATGCAATTTAATTGATTATATTGCTGTATTGCGTTAATCATCCATGACTATCTGTTTGTTTTACTTTGTTCGTTTTCAATAATTTTATTTTATGGTTTTGAATACTGAAAAAAAAATAACAATAGTATTATATTTGTATGAAAATAAAATAAATATTTATTATTAAAACCTATTTTAAATCATTTTAATCTCATAACTTTTCTTTTTTTTTAACTAAAGAAGCTCGTCTCTAAAACTTTGAAGACAAATGTTGTAATCTTAGACATCCCAACATAATGCACGTATGTATAATTGTCGATATTAAAATCATAAAAAACATCCCATCACGAAAGTGCAAATATTTCTTCCCATTGCATTAAATTCGTCGAATCTCTTTATTATCATTTTTGTTTGGTCAGTTTTGAGAAAGTTTCAAGCGTGACCATAAAATTATAAAACTCGGGAGCTCATCTGAAAAGGATTTATGTATAGTAAAACAGCTTTACATCAGAATGAATTTTCAGTGTTACATTATTTTATAAAGCAAATACTTTTATGCTATTCGGGAATTGCAAAGAATGAGAGAGAGCAATGTAAATTGAGTATCTATGCTATCAGAATTTGGGCCGTTTTGTGATGAATTCGCTGAAATTTACAAGAGATACTGAACTGAACAACTCCAACATTTAAAACACGCCACACTTTAGAGAGCCAAGTGATATTCTTCGTTTCTCTAATAAATTAGTACCAAATATTTAAAGTCCGTTATCAAAACTCAAACTAATAATCAGTGACAATAATTTCGCCAAAGATATAATCATTGGGAGGGATGGGTGGATGGTTGGGTTTTACATCGCACTAATGCAACGCAGGTTGGCAATTGGCGGCGGTCTGGGACTCACCCCTAGCGGTTGTCCTGAGGTATGCCATCGCACTTTTGATCCTCCACGGAAGGAATGACTCTCCCGCTTCGGTGACTCCCAGAGAATAATTTTTTATGGGCGTATAGAGGAAATTGCGGCCACGACAGATTTTACGAAAACCAGTCACCATTACTGTACACGACGGTCTTTGGCCGGATCGAGTACCGAGCCCGCAATCTTCCAATTACGAGGCCGGCGATCTACTGACTGGGCTACCGCGGTCCTATAATCATTAGGAAATACTGTTAAATATTAAAGAATGCACATTATGTAATTTAGAAAATAAATCGTTTCTTAATGATATTTAATTCACATAGATTGTGAAATTTAGCTATAATAAAATAAGTATGTGCAATATGTTTTGAAGGTAGATTTTCTAATTGAGTAAATCATTTAATAAATAATACTTTGAACTATCAGTTGATTCCTTAAAAGATTATCAAAGAAGTCATTATCGACCAAAAATATTTGCTATAAAATAAGCTAATGTTATTTATTTAAGTAAACAAAATATTAAATATACAATTAATGAGTTGACACTCTAAACAGCCGCTGTTTGAAGAAAATGCGCAAAATGAGCTTTATAATGGATAAACTTATACATATATAACAGAAAATTTAAATTATTACAAACAAATAAACTCACATTATTAAAAATGACTTTTTCAAATAATTTATAATCACTTAATTTAAAATTAGATTTAAATTAAATTTTATTATTTAAAAGGTTATTTATTTTAACTGAAAATTAGGCATTAAATAATTTTTGAATAAACATATTTAAATAATACGTGAGAAACTTGCTCACACTGTTTAATGAAGAAGGCTGGGATGGAGATATCTAAAGTAGGAAGCAGCCATGACGTACAGGGAACCAGGTTCAATAAGCTCTATGAAGAATAGGAAAAGATCTCTTTTCTTAAAAAAATCCATTATTTGTTATTTCAAGCAACCGCATTAAGATATGCATAGTTCATTGTCTTATAAATACTTATTACGAAGGCAACAAAGATAAACATCTTTTGGCAAAGTTTATTTTATTAAACCACTTGAGGATACCAAATCTGAAGGAAGCCATTTCGATTTATTAGTAACTTTTTGAATCTTTCTTAAAACCACATGTTGTTGACAGCATGAAGAACAAGTGCTAATTCAATTTATTTCGCCAAATCTCCTTGGCATCAAAAATCAAGTTGGCTGAACACATTTTAAATTTTATATCTGGTAAACCTAAATAATAGCTAAAGGATTGGCTAAAAATTAAATTACGTCATAGGATGTGATTAAATTTTGTCAGGCATCCAGAATTTGGCTAAAAGTGCGAAATCAATTGATAAAAAAATATTAGAAATTATTTTCAGCTATAATGATTCAACGGAATCTTTAAACGTTTGATTGGAGACAGGAAGCTACAATAAAAAAAATCGTCTGCGGTTTTAATGCATAAAATGAATGGGTTTCTCTTTCTTTGATATTTTATTTAATTATTACTTGATGAGATTTAGAACAGGAAAAAGAACAATAAATTATATGAAATTACAGATTAATGAAATAGAAATAAAAATAAAATAGCATAAGCGAAATAAACAAAATTGTATTAAATTCTTTTAGAATAAGAAATATAATGTTTGCTTGTATTATAAATAAATAAATAAAATGTAATTTATATTATTATTATTATTTCATTTTAAAAAGGGATATGTGATATTTTTCAACATCACATATTTCTCACCGTCGACCGAAAAAAAAAAAATGGGTTCAGCCATTACATCGTCTATGATATGACAGCTCAGCAAAAATTAAAAATTAAATCAAATTATCTCCAATCTTGTAAAATAGATTGATTACAAAAAAAAAAAAAAAAAAAAAAAAAAAAAACGAATGGCTTCCAATACAAATAAAATACGTACATTGTCATATTATCAATAGAAAATCTAGTATGCATACTTAAAAAAAAATATATTATTATGCAATAATAAAATACAAATACAGAAAATAAAGATATTATACGGTGATGTAATATAATGTTGTATGGCCATAAATCTGTGTACACAATAGTCTTTAGAATATATATGCACAAACAAAATGAGCTATAGTCCTTTGATTTAAAATCATAATAATTCAGTCATCATATATTTTATCAGTTCGTGGTAAGATGCTGAAATCAGTAAATTTTTATGTTACCATGCATGGCGAGAAACTTTGACGAGTCCATTTCAGTTCAGAGAGGATAAGAATTCGTTGTAATAAATACATAGTTCAAATGTATAAGCAATCTGAATATGAAAGTTTGACAAAATAAAAATCAAGTATATTTATATGTTATCAAATATATATAGTGAGCCTTTTATATTCATTAAAAGGTTTAAACAAATAATACATGTTGAAAGAAAGTGATAATAACACATGTTTCTATTTATTCATTTTTTTTTAATAGGTAATTGTAATTGGAATATATGAGACATATGCAAGTATGTATGATAAAAATATTACCTGCACCAAAAGTCTACGTAAACTTTTTTTTTTTTTTTTTTTTTTTTTTTTAATTCCATTAGCACTTTTTTTTTTTAAATAAACAATATTATTCTAGTATGTTAACTATTGTTAAAATTCAATTATAAATAACACGTAAGTTAAAGAAAAATGTTAAAAGTGGTATACACTGCTGTTGCAAGACAATGCAGCTTAGAATATAGTTTCCTGGACCAGCCATTGATTATCCAAGCTGCGAAATTTCACAACAAATAAAAATCACAACAGGTTGATCAGGTCTGTTGCGATGAAAGTATACATCAAATTTATTTAATTTATCTTTAATCATTATAAATATTTAAAAATTTATACTGCGTAACTTTTAACCTAAGGAAAAAAAATGATGAAAAATTACTTTCTGTTTCGTAAATTATATTGATGTGTATCATTGGAAATAATAATATTCTTATTAAAATTAGAATTATTATAAATGTCAAATAAGTGATTATTACGTGGAGGTGCCAATAAAATTCTATCTATATGCACACGAAATGCCTTATCATCACTAGCCTGTAACCGTTTAATTGAAAATGAAACAGGGGAATGTTTAACTGTGACAATGAAAGGACCTGTATATTTAGGTTTAAATTTATCCATAGACTTCAGATACACGATATCTTTTGTGCAGATGCTTCTTAGTTTAGCTTTTCTTTGAAAATATTTATTTCTTTTTGATTGGGAATCTTGAATGTTATTGTACGCTTTTTTATAAATTTCTTGAAGGTCTTGCATTAATTTATAGATGTTTACATTAGAGTCCAGGTAAGTGTAATTATAATTTGAATTATAAGTGTCAAAAATTAGTGCCAGTTCTCTACCAAAATGTAGAAGATTAGGCGAGAATTGAGTGGAAGAATGCGTAGATCCATTGTAGAGAGATTTGTGTATATATAGTGCATTTTGAAATGAATGACCTTCTTCTAATAATATATTAATTGAATACTTAATTGATGTGTTTACACGTTCGCTAATAGAGTTCGATTGGGGATGAAAAGCAGACGAATGTAATATTTTTATGCCTAGAGTGTCATTAAATGTATTGTAAACTTTAGATCTATATTGTGGACCTAAATCTGATAGAATACATGCAGGGCGACCAAAGGTTGTAATGTATGAAAACAAACATTGAACTATTTTTGGAGAAGTAATATTAGATAACGGGTAAAGTTCTAAGTGTCTACTGAAATGATCAATTATTGTCAAGACGTATTGACCATTACTAAAAGGACCCACCAAGTCTGTGGAGATTGTATGATTTGGATGAGTGGGTGTATATGTTTTTTGTAATGGAGCAGGAGGTGTTTTGTGATGTTTCGCTTGTAAGCATTTAGTGCATGAAGAGACGAAATTGAGGGTATCAGTATAAATGCCCCTCCAAAAGTATCTTCTAGAAAGAAATTCATAGGTTTTAGCCAAACCAAAGTGAGATAAATGCGCGATGGACAATGCTTTCGCTTTTAAAGAATTTGGAACAATAATTAAATAACTGAATGAATTGTTATGAATATTCTCTTTCTTGAGCATTAATACTTTAGAATCAGGATTTATAAAGTAATTGGGAAATTTTTCTGACTTTCCGTTTTTCAAGATTTCTTCGTAAATTGCTTTTAATTCAGAATCTTTAATTTGTTCGGACACAAATGTTTGGTCTGAAATTTCTAGCAAGGGGTCTTTAGAGTTTGAATTTCCTGAAATCATATAATTAACATATTCTGAGCATTTGTTTTGATTTTCATTATTAATTTTATCCTTACTGTTAATTTCAAGTCTGTTTTCATTTTCATCAACATCAACAATTGGTAGTGGTTGTATGTCATGAATTAAGTTTGGATTAGCTTTGAGATCCTCTTGATTGTTTTCAAAATTACAACGTGATAAATAATCCGCTAAGATGTTCAAATTTCCAGGAATATGTTTAAAAACGTATGTATATTCAGATAAGTCCATTAACCAGCGGGTGGTTACGTCAGCGGGATTGGTAGTTTTCTTATATTTTTCAAGGGGAGCACTATCTGACAAAATTACGAACTCACGATTATATAAATAGTATTTGAAGGCAGTGACAGTTTTATGAATTGCCATAAGTTCCAATTTTAACGCAGGATATTTCTTTTCAGAAGGTTTTAAAGATTTGGAAAAGTATGCTATAGGAAGTAATTTACCATTAAATTTTTGCATAAGTGCTCCTGAAATGGCTGTTTTTGATGCATCCGTGTTGACATAGAATGTTTTCTCCCAATCTGAAAGTCGAACCATTGGGGGAAGAAAGAATAATTTTTGAATTTTTTGAAAAATACTCTGATATTTTTCTGTCCATTTGAATGTTGTTTTGGGTTTTGTGAGTTCCACAAAGGGTTGCGCAAGTTCTGAGAAAGATGGTAAAATCCATTTGTAAAAATTAGCAAGTCCAAGAATTTTTTTTAATTGTCGTTTTGTCGTCGGTGGTGGAAAAGAATTGATCTTTACGATGTTAGCGGTGATGGGTGAAATAGTATGGTTTTCAATATGGAAACCTAAATAATGAACTGCTGATTTATGGAATTCACACTTAGATGGAGATAATGTTAAATTATATTTGATAAGAATTTCTAAAACTTTATTTACTTTTTCACAAGTCTCTTCAAATGAATTTGATCCAATAATAAGATCGTCTTCATAAGCATATATGCCATTAATGTTTATCTCGTCGAGTATTGTGTCCATTAGAGACTGAAATATAGAACTGGCGTTCTTTAAACCAAAACAAACACGTTTGTATCGATAACTGCCAAAAATAGATGTAAATGTTAACATATCTTGATATTTTTTAGGAAGGTCAATTTGGTGGTACGCTTGCGTGAAATCTAACGAAGTAAAGTATTTGAATGACGAAAGATTTGAAATAATATTTTGAATCTTAGGAAGTGGATATGAGGAACCTTGTATGACTGTATTGACCATTCTAAGGTCTAAAGCAAGTCTGTAACGTTGTTTCTTTGAACCATCAGATTTTTTCTTTACCAGCAATATGGGACAAGCCCACTCGGAACAATTACGCTCAATTATGCCGGCGTTTACTAATTCATTGATCTGCTCTTGGGCTTCTTTTTGTAAAGCTTGTGGAATCGGAAATGGAAGTGTTTTAATAGGGAAATCATTAATTAACTTAAGATTAGGAATTATTTTATCAGTATGTCCTAGAGTACTGAGAGATTTGGAAAAAGCAGCAAATTTGCTTAAAAATAAATTTTCAAGTGTGTTACGTTGATCAAGGGTTAAATGATTCAAACAAAAATCTTTACTTGATAAATCATTTTTACGTTTTAGTAATATATCCTCTGAAGCTTGAATTAAGTGGATATGGTCCTCAATATTTTGTATATTATTATGACTAGAGCAAGAGTCTTCAATTTTATCTAAATGTGGTTCTTTAATTTCATCAATTTAAAATAATTTACCAATATGCATATTTTTATTGAGATGAATTGAATTTTTACCCTTATTTGAGATAAGTAACGTAAAAAGAGAATTATTATTTTCAGAATTAATTTCATTTTTGTAATTCGGTGATACAATAGAATCTAAAATTTCTATATCAGGATCCTTTAAGTCAGTACAAAATATGTAATTCGTTTCTTGTAACTTATTATTTGTTTTTGCAGTAATGTAGATATTTTCACCTGTTTGTCATATAACTTTCTTTAGAAGATAAACATTCATATTATTATTGTCAGAGTTAACATTATATACATCTAATTTTTCATTTTCCGAATCAAATAAGGAACAAGTAAAGTCTAATTTCCCAATTCTCATGGAATTTTTCGAAAAGTCAATAGTGACATGATTTTCTTTAATGAAATCCATGCCAAGTATTCCATGAAAATTAGAACTATGTGGTATGTCAATAATATAGAAATTGTGTTGGAAAAACTTTTTTTCAATTTTGAAAGTTACACGAATACATGAAGAAAATTCAACGTAAGAATTGACCGTTTTAAGAGTAATAGACGAACCTAGTCTTTTATATTTCAAATTGGCTTTTAAATTATCAAATGTTGATTGGGCTAAAAGTGAACAACTACTTCCGGTATCAATAAGAAACTTTATATCATTATTGGCTAATTTAGCTTTTATTATAGGAAGTGTATGAGAATTTTTGTTTACATTAAATAAAATATGATCTTCAATATTATCTGTGCAACTCTCATTGCTGTCACTTGGATACCCTGTATTAGAAATATGACTAAAGTTTTGAAATGTTTGGGTAGCTTTATTATCTGCTACAGTAATATTAGCAACAGTTTGAGATCCAACTGAATTTAAAAGTCTAGTATGTGAAATTTTCGGAAGAGAATTTGAAGATGACACATTTGTGAATTTATGTTCATTCGCTGATGAGACCCTTAGTTTTCGAGATATGGCAGCATCAGCATCTCCATACCTCTTTTCTAGTTTAAATTACGGTTTTCATAGTTACGTGTTTTATAAGTTAAATTATCTCTATTTCTCCATTTATAACAATTTAAAGCAACGTGACCATGTTTGGAACAAAGTTAACAAATCAAATTATTTCTAGAAAAGTTTCTTCTAGGTTAAGAACGAAAATTGGTCTGTCTAGTTTTGTAATTATTTCTATAATTTCTTTGATCAAATTTGGGTCTTCTTGACTGAACTACGTGCAAGGATTCACTATGGGAGGGTGGATTGTTGTTTGTAAGTGAAATGCTATTAATTTTGTCAGATAACTCTTTCAATGTATTTACTATTACAGAGTCATTTTTATTATCACAAGAAAGAATAGTTTTAACATTAGTAGTGTTATTGAAAGAAAAATATATTTCGGATAATGTTTGAGCACGTTCAACTGCCTTATTATAGTCTCTTATGTTTTCCTCCATTAACTTAATTTTAATATTTGGGGGTACACACTCTTAAAATTTTGGAAGTTTAATGTTATCAAGGGATTGCTTGTCTTTAAGGTCAGGGAAAGCCTTAGGTACAGCAACATTTACACGATGGGCAAAATTTTTAATGGATTCTCCCGGCAAAATTTTTAAATTATGAAATTCTGATATTCCAGTGTTATATGACGATTCCTTGAAAAACTTACAGAAATTTTCCTCGATGAATTTAAGATCTGTCGAGTTATATAGTGTTTCGTTTTCAATAAAGTATGCCAACGCAGCATCACGAAGTTTTTCTTTCATTACATGGAATGTCGCGTCATTTGTTAGTTTATTTAACATGGCAAAGGATCTTAATTGATCAAAGAAAAATTTGACAAATCTCGCGTCCCCATCGAAATTAGGAACGGAGCAAAACGCGTTTCGATTCTGTGCCATGTTTTTCCAAAATAAAAACGTTAACTAAGTTAAATAAAAATAATATGCATAAGAATTCAATTAATTATCATAAAATAAATAAAATTACCAAGACACTTAAAAATGAAAAAAAAATTTAAACATATTTGTTTTAATTAAGCATGATAAAGTTTCAAAATTAACGAAAATATAGAAATTATTTCTAATATTTTTATACGTATATATCATTATATTTTGCAACCATGAAATTGGCATATATAAGTCTTGATATATATTATAGATATATTTAAAAAAAATAATAAAGAATAATAACCAAAAAAGAATGATTATATGAAAATTATAATGTCAACATATATTATATTGTAAACCAAAAGATCAAAATATGAAAAAAAAAAATATATATATTGTGAGTATGAGGGAAAATAAATGATATCTGACTTTTATTTTCTCTTGCAAATAAAAGTTTTCACTAATTATCTGTAAATAACAGATTCCAAAAAAAATATATTATGTGCAATAATAGGATATAACTTTAATTATTCTTTTAAAAAAATGAAAAGAAAAAAAAACTAGAATAGAATAAACATATCAATAATAAAACAATTTTTCCAAAAAAAATTTTGAATACGAAAATAAATTGAGTTCAGTTAACTGTCAATATTAAAAAAAACTTTCAAAATGTCTTTTTGTTTACTGTTTCACATAAATAGTATGAAAGAAACTTACCGTTTTCCCGTATTCTCTTTTTGCTAAAAAGAAATATTTATTTATTTATCTATATATTTTTTATTCATTTACTTTTATTATTATTATTACTCTTTTATTTAATAACACAATGCCTTTCTCCTGTATGAGTGCTCACAAGAAAAAAAATTAACGTAGTAATTTAAGTGCACACCTGCTAGAAAAACGACGTGTGTTTGGCATTTTAAATTGCAGTGATAAATCAACGATCACTTTAATACCGAACGGTAAGTGCATAAGACGGTCACCAAAGGCGAACTTTGCAGGATGATCGGCGATAAGAATTGTTAGTGCAGAATCGAAGAACACAAAAATTCTATATTCGCACTTTCCAAAGAAATCGGTGATGATGCTACTATAGAACCAAGTTATTTCATTTACTCATTCACTGAGTATATTCAGACTAAGCACAGATGCATCAAACAGAAATTCGAGTATTGCAGTATACTTGCTTATATTCGTTATATAGTAGTTCAATTTCGATGCACAAATTTTTCAAGACGAAAAAAATTTTGGATATCCGGATATATTATCCGGCCTGAGTCTGGCACCACATATATTTAATGAAGAATGCTGGGATGGAGATATCTAAAGTAGGAAGCGGCCATGACGTACAGGGAACCAGGTTCAATAAGCTCTATGAAGAATAGGAAAAGATCTCTTTTCTTAAAAAAATCCATTATTTGTTATTTCAAGCAACCGCATTAAGATATGCATAGTTAATTGTCTTATAAATACTTATTACGAAGGCAACAAAGATAAACATCTTTTGGCAAAGTTTATTTTATTAAAACACTTGAGGATACCAAATCTGAAGGAAGCCATTTCGATTTATTAGTAACTTTTTGAATCTTTCTTAAAACCACATGTTGTTGACAGCATGAAGAACAAGTGCTAATTCAATTTATTTCGCCAAATCTCCTTGGCATCAAAAATCAAGTTGGCTGAACACATTTTAAATTTTATATCTGGTAAACCTAAATAATAGCTAAAGGATTGGCTAAAAATTAAATTACGTCATAGGATGTGATTAAATTTTGTCAGGCATCCAGAATTTGGCTAAAAGTGCGAAATCAATTGATAAAAAAATATTAGAAATTATTTTCAGCTATAATGATTCAACGGAATCTTTAAACGTTTGATTGGAGACAGGAAGCTACAATAAAAAAAAATCGTCTGCGATTTTAATGCATAAAATGAATGGGTTTCTCTTTCTTTGATATTTTATTTAATTATTACTTGATGAGATTTAGAGCAGGAAAAAGAACAATAAATTATATGAAATTACAGATTAATGAAATAGAAATAAAAATAAAATAGCATAAGCGAAATAAACAAAATTGTATTAAATTCTTTTAGAATAAGAAATATAATGTTTGCTTGTATTATAAATAAATAAATAAAATGTAATTTATATTATTATTATTATTTTATTTTAAAAAGGGATATGTGATGTTTTTCAACATCACACACTGTAAGAATTTTAACAAAGATGTAAAAGTAATAATAATAATAATAATACTCACTGGAATATAATATTCAGAATCACATAAAACAATTAACTTGCGTCTATTTATCGCGTACTTTTATAAGAAGGCGCTAATTTAGAAACAGAATGCGAAATTATATATAGATAACAAACAAGCGTGTCCATCCAGATCAGGTCTGTCCAACTCAAAACACTTTGCGGGCCGCATTGGACACCTACTTTATTTAGGCTGCCGCACCGTATGTGTATGTGTATATATGTTTGTGAGTGTATGAATCATGCATGTATATACTTTTTTCAGGGGAGGGCTGGTTAAATATTCGGAGACGAGTACATTAATTTAAAATATTTTCATTCATAATTTAACAACATAATTGTGAAAAATTTATGATTATATATTAATAACAATAATAAAAGAAGGAATAATCGGTCTATTAATATTTCATCACAAGAGTGGGATTTTTTATCTGCCATAAGTTTTTAAAAGTATTTTCACTTCGAAAAGTTTAAATGAATTTATTATTTTTTAATGTATCAAGCAAAGTTGTCAAACTTTAAATATTGTTAGTCTCCTCACGGGCCGCAAAAGTGTACACGACGGGCCGCGGGTTGCGTATCTCCGAAATGTTGGCGCATACAGGTCAACCTGGCGAATTTTTGTAGCTCGCGCCAAAACCCTCTCTGTCGCAAAGCAACCCTTCTTTCCACTTTATTCATGATTCGTTAAGGATTCGAGCAATCTTTTTTTTTTCCCCAAGAGAATAAACTATTAAAAATGTGTCAGTGGAGTTTTAGTATCGTAATTCTTAAATAATATATTTAATGCAAAAATTTATTAGAAATCCTCCACCCTTTAAATTTAATTTAGCAAGATTAATGAAGAAATAAAATTGTAATATTCTAATTTTAAAGCTTTTAAAATTGTTCTTGAAATACATTTATTTATTTATTTATTTATTTATTTATTTTACTTTCTCTTACCAACATATATGGTAGAGAAAGTATTGTTTTGGGGTCAAATTTTCGAAATTGAATTTTTGTTATATATACACGTTTTGAGGCTCCCTGAATCATAATTGTTAAAAATGTGCCAATGGAGTCTTTGTATCGTTATTTTTAGATAATATAATTTAATGCCAAAATTTATTAGAAAACCCTTTAAATTTATTTTATCAAGATTAATGAAGAAGTATATTTGTAATATTATGATTTTAAAGCTTTTAAAATTATCCTTGAAATACATTTATTTTATTTTATTTTATTCTGTTTTATTATTATTATTATTTTTATTATTATTTACTTTCTCTTCGTCAAATAAAATTGTTTCTAAACCTATTTTAGATTATTTGAAAAGTACATTAAACTTTACATTCTTACGCTATTGATCTTAAGCTTTAATGTGCAATCTGTCATTATAATATTGAAATGCAGGGTGAAAAAGAAAGTCGTGTGAGTGACACACCAGATTATCATTATTACGCATCATTATTTAGTTTATTTTACCCATATATTGTAAGAAAAGTTTTATTTTTGATTCAGATTTTCGAAATTGAGTTTTTGCTACATTTTCTTAAATATCATGAAACAAAAAATTAGGTTTTTAGCGGATGCCTGAATGTGTGTGTCTGTGTGTTTGTTATCACCATACCTCAAGAATAGATATTGGGACTCGGATGAAATATTAAGTAATTCGTGTGCAGTGACTAAGAAAAGAATTCAAATTCATTAAGTCTATGTGTGAATTTTCTGGTAAATACAATTTAATATTTTTGGATGAAAAAAAAAAAAAAAAAAAAAATTGAACATTTATTTTATGTGCATGAAAGAATGTTTCGTATACAATGTAGAATGTATATCCTTTATTAGAAGTTTACACAGAACCCCACAAAAGAATTCAGATATATTCATACAATGGAATTGCTGAAAGGTCATTTCATGTCGTGCTATGTGTTTTAAATTCTGTGCTAAATTAGTACACTATATTGTGTTTGTAAAATATATAGTAAATATACAGGTCTACCCCAAATTAAATAAAAGCATTTCTTTTTATAAATAAAAATCAATGTAATAAATGCAATTAAAGTTTAATTAATTTAAAATTATTCTCTTATTCTAATTTACTTTATCTTATCCGTAAAAGGTCGCGAAAGTATTCTTTTCGGATCACGTTTTCGAAATTGAATTTTTGTTGCATTTATATGTTTTGAGGTTTCCTGAATCCAAAAATTATGTTTTTAGTGGTTGGTTTATGTGACTTGTCTGTGTGTATTACAGATATTGAGTTTGTAAAATGGATGCATCAGTTTTTAAATATCACTTATGTCATTGATAAGGACAATATTGCTTTGGAACAATGTAAGTTGTAAACTTCACATGTTATTCAAAATTTACGTTTTCTTTTTAACATGGCAAAATAGAGCAAAATTTCGTTTAAACGTCCATTATGCCAATATTTTGTCGTAAACATGTCAGACTAATATTTTAAAATATATTTTTTAATACACTTCATTAAATATGAACATTTTAATTTGAAACTTTAGTAATTAAATATTGTGTTTCCTTCATTTGACAAATTAGGCCAATACTTCCCACGAACTTGCAATATGGGGATCAGTTGTGTTGGAAATTAATGTACGAAAACAATCCTAATAAAATTAGTCATTTAATTACGATAAATCAAATTTATCGAATCAGATAGAGGGTAGCCTATGAGGTGCGGCATTTCAGTCTGCGACTGTGTTGAGTGTTCTATCATACTCATTCCTTTTAATATGAATACATTTCGCTCTCAATAGAAATTAGTAACAATAAATATAGGATGAAAATGGTTTTGCGCATCATTATTACTTTGATTTGTATAACATATTAAGTTAGATTGTTTATGATTACTGAAAAACAAATAGAATAGCATTAATAAAATGTTTAACGTTTTATTTTATAACTTTGTATGTTGGGGTTGGGGGGGGGGGGTGGGTAAAGAATGAGAAATGGACATGTCTTAGGAGGAAATTATACTTAGAAAATTTTATGAATTTCAACCATAAAATTTAACACGAAATATCTATTTCATTATGATTAAGATGCTCTTTAAAAATACATAATAGATAAATATAAGGTGATAATTTATGAAAATTCAAGCACTGCATCGTAAGAGAGATATTTTATAAAGTCATACATTTTAAAAATTTAAATACAAAATGACAATAAAAATAGTTGAAATGTAAAATGGCGTACTACTGATTTGGACTTATGAACATTTTTCATGCATTTTACTAAGAATTTGTAATTTGTTTGAACAATTTTTACAAACTTTTTGGCCTTATACATGAAATCGGATCTCAATGCTAATATATTACCATTATTATTATCTACTTGTCTATTCGGATAACTATTTCTTAATTTCAAGATATGTTTCGTTTTGCGATTTAAATCCTACATTAATAATCAGAAGAAAAAAAACTAATAACAAAAGAAGAAAGAAAAACGCCGGATGTTTATTTATACAGGTTAAGCGGCGTGAAGTTTCTCTTTGCACTTCCAGATTTGGCGAAAATCGCATTCTCTGGCGAAAAATTGTGAATTTGTTCTGCGTGCGCCAACAGTTCGGAGATACGCCCGCGGGTTGGGCACCCCTGATCTAGATTAACAAAACAGATCATTTACAAAATAGAACAATAAAAACTTATTAAATATTCAAACAGAGAAAAAAACGCTAGAACTGAAGAGGTAATTTGTCCGGTAACACAAATAATTAAACTATAAACATACATAAAACTTATTGCAACACTTTATAGAAATAAAAACAAATTTTAAAATCTTAATTAAATAAAATAACTTCCTTTTCCTTTTTTTTCTTTTTCTTTCTTTGCAACGTTAATATTTAAAATTATAAGTGAAGAAACTAAAACTTAGTAGTTCTGGAACACTACCGTCATCTTTCGACTAAACTTATGTTCATTTGTGATATGTTTTAAAAATAAAAATGTAAAACAAAGTAATCGTTCTTTAATACATTTAAAATACGAATAATGCTCTAAAGAGGAAAAGGAATTAATAATTAAAATTCTAATCTAAAAATTTCAATATTAAAATAATAATAATAATACTATTACTAATAATAATAGTGCTTTAATTTAAAGCTATACAGTTTTTATTTTCATGAATAGTGTTTTTTATTACTTTTAATGAGAATGTTATCAATACTTTTCATTTTCTAATCGTAAAGATACCTTTAAAAAAAATAAAATGAATAAAATAACTGAATATATATATATATATGTATTTGAGAATATTTTCATTCAGCTGCATATTGTAAAAATATTCGGGAGAAACATATTTGCATGTGTATTATAAAACTTTTTTCTTCTATCTATGCTTCTTTTTCCTGCATATGTTATCTAGAAACTTTTTTCCTTGTTGCCAAATGTATAAAAATATGCTTTTGAATCTTATAAATTTGCATTGTATCAAACTATGTGAATTTTATCACACCATGTTTTCAGGTTTTATTTGTTAAAAGTGCTTTAAACTTATCGTAAAGCATATGATATAACTTAATATATTTTAATATGTTTGCAGTACTTTGAAAATTATATAGATAGATAGATACAAATATAGTTAGATAGATAGACATAAAATACTAGCTATTAGTTTCACATTATGAAATATTTCCGATAATAATTTTCGGAAAGTCCAAGAAAAAGAGTATACTAATATATATATATATATATATATATACAGGGTGGCCATAATTAAACTGCAAGTGTTCAAGGGGTGCTGGAGAGAAAACTACTGGGAATATTCCAGTGAAATTTGGTATCTACACGTTTCAGAACATGCGCAAATCAAATATGAAAAAAAAATCGCCATTTTCACCCGATAGATGGCGCTGTACCGTATTTCAACGCTCACCGGTGGCATATACAACTTCCAAGACCGATAGACAGAGCATAATGACATTCTAAGAGGCATATAAACAATATAAAACATCACTTACAGTTCATCAAAATTCCATACAATTCGCCTCAGTAATTAAATTTTTACAGTATCATGTAATCAAAAATTAACGTAAATTAAGATCACAACTTAAACAATCCATAATTTTTTATAAACTGTAAGTGATGTTTTATATTGTCTATATACCTCTTAGAATGTCATTATGCTCTGTCTATCGGTTTTGGAAGTTGTATATGCCACCGATGAGCGTTGAAATACGGTACAGCGCCACCTATCGGGTGAAAAATAGCGATTTTTTTTTTTTTTTTTTTTGTTTCATATTTGATTTGCGCATGTTCTGAAACGTGTAGATACCCAATTTCACTGGAATATTCCCAGTAGTTTTCTTTCCAGCACCCCTTGAACACTTGCAGTTTAATTATGGCCACCCTGTATATTAATTTATATCTAATTATTTATTACTTGTTAAGTGTATGTAAAGCATTTTTTTAGAAGTACAATCTTATATAGAAGTACATTCTTAAGCTATGTAAATGAAATCTTAAAAAAAAATATGCACTTTTTTGTGGTCTATCTAGTGTTGAATTCTAAGTGTATCTAAAAAGCTATTAATATATTATTTACCTATCATAGTTTTGCATAGCATATTAATAATTGTTTCCCTGCGTAGGATTTAAAAAAAATCACAGTGATAAAAACTACAGATGTGTAGCTTGCCTAATTAACTTAGAAACGGTCACATCATATTTGAAAGTGACGAATAAAAATTTCTTACTGTAACATGATGTAACACGACGTAAAATGACGTAATTTGAAACTTCTATACCATTACATACAACATGAATGTTTTACAGAACAATGTTTACCTTTGAATACATATGTATACATATATACATACACACACACACACACACACACACACACACACACACACACACACACACACACATATATATTATTATTATTAATTATTATTGTTATTATTTTCTAACCATGTAATATTCTTCTTTTATTATCTTGTTCGTCTTTTTTTTTTCTCATTAAACTTTAAAAATAACGGTATTATCAAGTGCAAGAGATTTTCGGGGCTAATTCACTAGACGATTTTTTTGCGATTTTGTCTCCACACTCTCAGAAATGGATACTCAAATTTCACGAAAATTTCTTCATTTTTGATGAAAGCGTTTCTAGGGATATACTTCGAGCGAACATTTCGTCAAATTGACGAAATTTGTTTCGTTACCTATTTGAGAATACGAATTTCAACAAAAATAAAAAAAATATTTTCTCCTTCTTATTTCGTCAAACTGAGAAAATTACTTTCGTCACTTGTTTGAACATACGAATTTCGTCAAAAGTAAAGATACATTTTTTCATCCTAGTTTCGTGATACAGAATAAAATACAAATTATAAAATTATAAAATTACTTGCAAGTTCGTTGCTTTAGGCATTAAATGCTAATTATATTTGATGAAAATATAAATAAAACAGAGCAAACAAATAAAAATAATTTGGACATTTATTTGACAGCTTTGAGACCTATAGTTACAATGATTTTTGTCTCAATTCATCCATATATTTAGAGAAATTCACAGAAACAAGCGCACACAATATTTTGTAGACATAGGACATCACAAACATCCATGCCCGCACCGCGATTCGAACCCGGGAATTCAGAAGGCAGCGGCCTACCGACCGAACCACCAGGCCAGCAAATAAAAGTCATTGTAACGTAAAGTCGAAACAACGCAGGAAAAAAAACAATACGGCGGTAATGAAAGCTAGCTATTGTGAGTAAACAGCTTCGTCAAATATTTGAGAGTTCACGTTTCCTCAAAAATCACGTAATCGCTTTGTCAAAAACAACACAGTTAAGCCCGAGGATGTCTGAATAGTCAAATTTCAGTATATTATTTCTGAGAGTGCAGTTGTGAGGTGCTAACTTTCAATCCCAATTAACGCAGAGACGTTCTTAGTAGTTTAGAAATGGCTTTACTCCTTAGGTACTATTTAATGAGCTTAACGATAATAATAATCGCAGAACTACACCAAGCACAAGCTTTAATTTTAAAATCAGTAGATAAAAAATATCTCTGAAAATAAATCTGTTTTGACTTAATTCTAAAAAATTACGAAATACAACATTTTTATATTACAATATCAGAATTTTATCGCTCAATCTATACTATAAAAAAATTCTATACAAGCTTATGGTCAGTGACCGACAAAATGTGTTACAGTCACGGAAGGTGTTATACTTGGAAAACTGTCAAGACTTTTTTCTGAAAAAAGGAGTGTGACCTTTAAACAGGTCAACACTTAGGATTTTACTGTAGTTTCTTATTAATACGAATACTGGACTTTTTCTTGAACAATGAAGTTTGTCGTATAATTTATCGGTCAACTCTTCTATAAAAAAAATTTGCAAAGCGCTATATCCTTATTTACTTACAGGAATTTTATTACAAAGTAAAAGTAATATATTTCATTCAATAAAAATTTATTATATATTTTAAATATCTCAGCAATTAAATTTAAAAGAAAATCAATAACTATTTAAACAATATGTTTGATTACTAAAATTGTTAAATTATTTTCTTTTATCTTTATAATTTTTAACTTCTAGTAAAGAATACATTAAATTAAAACTTGTAAAACTTTTTCGAAAATTGAGTTTCATAATTGTCAATTTTTATGAAGGATGACTTACTTTTCAAGCTCAAATTTGGCCTAGAATATATTTTTTTAATGTTATTTTGAAATAAAATATGGACATTTTTGCGGCAGATTACCGAAATATTGAACTTTTTTGACGCTAACTAAAATAAATTACATTTAGTCACACCGAGCCATTGCTGAAATTTATTGCTGTATTAACCCTTTGGACGGAGCATGCCTTCATCATGCTTATTTTGAACATCGGTCTCACAGACCGCTTTAACTAAGGTACTGAATGTATTTCGCAAAATTTTGTGACAATACATTAAGAATTCTTACAGCCATAAATTTACTTTATCAATCATGAAGTATCATAGGGGCGACAGGATATATTATATGGTTAATTGGATCCAATGTCGCATTAGTATTGCGCAGTGGGTAAAAAATGGGTAAAAATGATAGCTACTGATAAAATATGCCTTTCAAAGGGCAGATAACACCTCAAGGAAACTCCATTCAATGACTCACTTGTTAATGAATTAGCTCTGGAAGAATTCCTACAAATAACTCTCCTTTGCTTTGAATGACTTACTACTTAACCCATTTTAGGCCAAACATGGAAATTTTATAAAATGTGGTATTATTTTCATTGAAACATGCTTAAATTGCATTCATTAGGACAAAAAAAAAAAAAAAGTTTCGTGCATGAAAAATAATATTTTATTTAAGGAAAAAAAAATGGTGTATATTTAAATAAAAAATAAATCAGAATAAAAATTTCTAAGTTTTTTTTAATGACATTTCTTTCATTTTTATTTTATTTACAGAACTTGCAACTTTAATCCATTACAAAAACATATGATTAATCTTAAGTGAAATGAATATACATTTTCAAAATGTCAAATTTGTCAATAATCGTTTCAAGTTCGAAAACTAGCGTATTTTGAAAATTTCTCAACAGAAAGTGTTTACTCCAATTGAATTTATAATATTTTATAGATGTCTTCGGAACCCTTTAAAATAGCAGAAAAATAAAATTAGTGAAAAATATACGCCACAGTGTTAATAAAAAATATTTATTGAAATGGTGCGTTTACACACCATTGGCCGAAAATGGGTTAAATATATCTCACGACTGTAAAAAACTTTGAAAAAATCATCGCAATAAATCTTTACTTAAGATACTTTTCAATCCAACTAGAACACCAAAAACTCGCCGAAAACCATAATTCCGTTAAAAACTCACAATTTCCCTAAAACTCGTAACTCCATCCGCCAACTTTCCTCATAACACTCTAATTCTATCTAATACCAACAAAACCAGTCAAACTTAAACTTTCAGAAAGAATTCTCAATTACTAACATCTCTATGTAATGTGACTGTTAGCACTCAAAATTTGAGATTTCTAATATTCTAATAACACTTTACAGGTTTTTCAACACTAAGGGGCTCCGCCTACTGCTCACTGCCAGCCCCCAAGAGAAGCTTCCCTTGTTTGAGCGGGTTCTTCGTTGCACTAGTGCTACGCTGTGGACAAATGGCGACGGTTCGGGACTCACCCCTAAGGGTTATTCTGAGACATGCCATCCTCTAGAGGTTGAGTGCATTTTACGTCGCACTAGTGCTTCATTTAGACACCCTTGGCGTCTTGGACATTTATCGCCAAACGTTCCGGTACTCTGTTCTAGTAATATGCATCCGCAAGTCCCTACACTAAGCCTAACCTTTAGCGGTCTCAGAGACCGATGTTCCGGTATAAGGGTTAAAGAATGAAATATCAGACTTAGAGTTACAAGAAGCGAATTGTTAATATGCATGCTTGCCAACCATCTCATTATGAAGCGTAGTACTTTTAGTCACCGCCTTCTTTTGTACACCAGTCATTTTTTAGAGTAATTTCATTCTTATTTAATCGTAACACTATTTGGAGAAAATTGCTCTAAATATAAAGTGGTGTGGGAAAAGGGCGTATTTTCTAGGGGCGTTAACAAGTCTACGCTTATTAATGAGATGGTTGGCAGTCCTGTAATATGTTAAGTCTACACACATTTTGATCAGTTTATTAAATAAAGCAATAACTCTTTCACAAACACATACAGTTAAGTATCGTACATCGCGGTGACAGAGATGACAAACAAATAAAACAGTTTTATTTTTTAACGCCACTAAATTTTTAGAGTACCAACATATAGGTTCATACACTTGATTTAGTTTTTATATAAAGTAGTTGCTTTGATATAAAATTAGTGGTGTAAAAAAATAAAATTGTAATATTCATGAGGCAAACTTCCATCCACGTTGTACGAGGCTTTACTGTATTCGTACTGTTCGTTCGAAAAATATCCGTGATTGCACATTTTTTGTTGAAGTGTAAAACTCAAAACTTAAATCGCGTTTGAAATTGGCTTATATTTTAATGTATTGTAATATCTAAAGAAATATTATTAGTAATGAGTACATTTTCTGAATTTCATGAAAAATTACTCAAAGGTATATATTTTTTATAACTTGTCATACAACATCTTTCTAAAGTAATATTTTTTCAAAGTCTTTTAAAGTATATATAATTTTTATATAATTATAACTCTTTGTATGTGGGTGTGTGGATGTGTGGTATGTCTTACATCTCCCCCGAAAACAACTGAATCGATTTAAACCAAATTTGACGCAGTTACTGCTTAAATTTAGGGTCGAAATACTGCTGGTGTCAGACAGTTCTATCACATGCGTAGTAGGAAGGATGAAGAAAATTCCTCTCTAAAATCGTACTTTTATAAGATTTCTGTAGTAATTATTTAGCTACAAACTTCAAATTTGATATGTAGGAACTTGTAATATATACATTCTGTCTAAGTTGTGGTTTTTAAAAGTTCAAATTTAAAAGGTGATAAAAATGCGTTCTAAAACTTCATGCATCCGATTTAAACATTTTGCTGTAAATATGTCAATATACATAAAATCAAAATAATTTTTATAGGACGTTATAGTGTTAGAAAATCTTCCAAATGAAGTACTATCGTATTTGGAAAGGAGGATTTCTTAGAAATCATTCAGTGGGAAGCGTGCATTTATACACTGTTAAAAATGGTTTCTCAAAAATGAGCAAAATTGGTTCAAAATAGCTCCGAAACAATATATACTTAAATTTGAAAAACCCATGTATTCCTTTTTGAGTATATTGACATGTTCAAAAATGAGGATATTGGGAATCTTAGTGGTCAAACCCATTTTTGAGCATGTTAATATACTCAAAAATTAGTACATGGGATTTTCGAATTTAAGTATATATGGAGCTATATTGCTTTGGAGCTATTTTGAGACAACTTTGCTCATTTTTGAGAAACCATTTTTAACAGCGTACAGGAAAAATTGCTACGATTTACCGTGATTGGACGCAGTTTTTATTTACTAGTCATAGAGTAAGTAGAAGGAAATACTAATCGTAGCTTCAAATTATTATGTAATATCAGAAGAATTTTGCATGTTACAGATAAACGATTTTATACGTCAACATAACAAAAAAAATTTTTTTTTTTTTTTTTTAGGAATGTTTCAATTCCAAAGTTATATTTTACAAATGAATTTTTTTTAAACAATAATTTGGTAGCAAACGATAACCGTTACAATTTTTTATGCTTATTAAATGTAAGAATTTGAGATTTTGTATAAAAATAATTCGTTTAAATATTGTGACCAGCAAAGCTGATATAATCAGCTTATAAATAATAAGAAGATAGATAAATAGAGAACTATAAAAGTATAAACAGCAAAACGCGTTTAAAACATCTTTCAAAAAACTGTTTATGATATTGAAATAATTTTATGGTGTGGAAAATGAACTGCGCTTATCTTATTGTTCAAGATTTTCTATACAAAAGCATATTTAAAAAAATATTTTTTTTTTCATTTTTTAAATTTATGTAACACATTTTTTCAAGATTAGTTATATATATATATACTTTATATATTAGTTTATATATATATAGAGATATATAAACTAAATTATATTTTCAAATATCCATTTTACACTATAAAAAATATTGTATATTACAATGCTTTATCTTGTACTTCTGTAAATAGACTCAAAAATAAATAAATAAATAAATAAACAGATTTATAAAAGTATTTTTTGCTTTTCAAGTAAAACTATATAATTGATGTGTTCTAAACGTTGCTCATTCCGCAGCACTAGTGCGACGTAAAACTCAACCAAAGTACCAACAAACCGGTGATTACCAAAAAAAAAAAAGGTAATTGAAATATGAGCTTTATATATTTTTTGGTGCTGATTTAAAAAAAATATGACAAAAAATTTCTATCACGCAACGTTTTCTTGAACAATTCAATTTTACTTCCACTTTTAACACATATATAATATTTGCTCGTCTCTGTCAATCTGCTGTTTTATGTAAGTTACCTGAAAAACAAATAACGTAGCATGTTGGTGATTTTCTTTTGGAAACCGCATCATAATTTCATGTATAAAGAACCCAAGGGAATTTTTTGTTTATCTCTCGACCAGAGGTGGCAGTGCGATTTGCCAACACCATTTAAACCTATAAAAAAGTAATCGATTTGCTACTAATGGACCATTTTACATAGATATAAATGTATAAAAATCATTGTTGCCAGATAGTAAATGCAATATTGTTTGAGAAAAAACTATCAATATCGATTTTCCAAAAAATCCTGATGTAATGAAAAGAAATCATTTTTGAAATCATCACACACCAAATAACGTAAAAAAAAAAAAAAAAAAAAAGGTTTACATGAAAAAAGATTTTTAAAAAGGATGCTTTTTTATCAGCGTCCTAAAAAGTAGTAATATGACAAAATTTTCTTTCTTTAAACCAATTAAAAGATCGAAAGCATTCATTGATGACAAAGATTAAAAGCATTCATTGATGACTACATTCTGCTATATAATAACATACTTTGTCATGAATGAACGCTTTTGATATTTGTCATCAATGAATGCTTTTGATCATTTAATTGGTTTCAGTACAGAAAATTTTGCCTTATTTACTACTCTTTAGTGAACTGATATAAAAATCATTCTTTTTAAAAATCTTTTTTTTTATTTTAATATTAGCTTTTAAATTAAAGTTTAAAACCGAAATGAAGACGTGAAGGTTTTGAACCGACGTTTTGAAATCCTTCAAATACCGTAAATTTTTTTATATTATGAGTTACTTATGGGCCACTCACTGGTCCCTCACGGGTCACCCATAGTCACTCATATTCATAAGGATGACCCTTGATTCAAAATACAGCAGAAAAGTGGATCGATGACAGACATTGACAGTATAAAAGACAACCTGGATAAATAAAAAAAACAGTAAAAACTTTTCTTATATGTTTCAAAAACTTCAATTTCGCAGGCCCGTGTTATCATTCAAATGAATGTAATCTCTTTAGATTGATTTGCAGTGATTCAATATGTTTCATCTAACTTAAAAAAATAAGTCCCTTTCCTCATACAAAATTGTTAATATTTTCGTTTTCCATTTTATTTTAAAATGAAAAAGATTATCTTTCTGAATATTTGAAGCTCAAAGTTTCAGTAGGATTTACAAACGAAACTTTATTATTATTATTATTATTATTATTAATTCATTGATCACTTCATGAAATATTATTAAACTTTGGAAGTATGTGGAACAAGATCATCTACAGTTACGATAATGCTTCATTTTGAGACAGAGTCATCGAAAAAGCTGTGTATATATATATTTTTACTGAATTTGTTCTCAGCATCCTAATTATTGTCTTAAACTAATCTTTACTGGAACGACGAGGATGACCCGCCTTTACATCATCAAAATTTGCAAATGGGATATTTCATCAAATAGGAAATTTGTAAAGATAAAAAAAATGTTTGTGCGAATATTTCGCTAACTTTTGAGCAGGAATATATATAAATAGTTTAATATAGAAATCATAAATTTTTTCACCTATTTCATTCCCCCCCCTAAACATCAAAGATTGGTGGAAGATGCTTAGTATTTGTTCAATAATTATGTGAAATAATTTATTGGTTATAATTGTACTTGCGAAAACTTGTACGGTTGTGCAGACAATAAAAAATATTTAAATAAAAAAATATTATAAAATGGGGTTAAAAAAAATGGAAACGGACTCTAGTGGGCACTCTGTATATTTTGTATGCACCATACAGTGCACTTAATTTTGCTAATTAAAAAAAAATCTTATAAAACAAATGAAAAAGCATTTCAAGAATTTGAACTGATAGCCTATAATGTTACGTAATATTTTACAGTGGTACTGTAAACAAAATAGTACTTTTTAACCTAGATTTCGAAAACCTTAATTTTATTCTCATTTAGAGATTTAGTTGCTTATAAATAACTGGTTTACAGATCCGTTTAAAATTTACCAGATTAAGTTGCACAAATTAACATAGTGTTAATAAGCGTATTACTTATTTATTTATTTTGCGTAGAAATGAATTAATTCACTCTGAATGAACATATGCTTGTGTGCCCTCAGAAATTTTTATTTCAAAAATCTAACGCTGGCAATAGTATAAAAATTAAGATAACCAGAATTTATGTAAGTTCATGTTAAACTACTTTGGTTAAAATCTGATTCACAGATTTTTTTTAAAGATATATTAATTTAATTATTCTCAAGTGAAATATTCCCAAGTGAAATATAAATTTATCATGTGAAGTATTTTTATTTAAAGGTTTTTGATAAGTGAAAAAAAAAAAAGCATCAAGGAAAAAATTTCCTGTTTTCATTAAAATAAAAATAATAATAAATAAATAAATAAAAATAAAAAAACTTATTTAAATAGAAGATTTTTTTCTGGTAATGAAGAATATATTTCAAAAAAAATAACGAAGCAAGAAAAAATAAAACAAAATAACAAAAAATATGCCAAAATTTATATACCTTAACACAACGTTAACAAATACCATAGAATTCCCTCTTTTTCCGTTTCCGGTATTTGAAATTTAACGATGTTGGTAGAAAATTTCCTTATAAACAACATGGTACGTCCGGGTGAAATAAGATAGGTTTTTTTTATTTTGTTTTTATGTTATTTACTTTTTTTAACAGGCTGACGTTGAACATAGTTCGTAAAATATGTTTTTCCTAACGTTGTTATATACATCAAAACAATGTAATTTTTAATTAATCAGCTTTAAAAAACTGAATAGTAAAAAAGCGTATTCAAATTAGATAAATATATTATTCACATTAGATATATTAAAATTTGAAAAAAAAATGACTTTCAGTGCAATTTTTCTAAAAGAAATTAATATTAATATCTTTAAAGAAACTGAAAGAATTTCAGTGATATTTTACAATAAAGAAAAGCTCTTTAATTTGAGGTTTTTATAAGAATTACACACACACACACATATATATATATATACATATATATAGCGAGACAGAGACAGAGATGGAGAGATAGATATATAGATCATCAATTTCAACCTTCACAATTTTTCTAAAAGAAATTAATATTAATATCTTTAAAGAAACTGAAAGAGTTTCAGTGATATTTTACAATAAAGAAAAGCTTTTTAATTTGAGGTTTTTATAAGAATTACACACACACACACGCACATATATATATATAGCGAGATAAGAGACAGAGATAGATATAGATATATATATAGATAGATCATCAATTTCAACCTTTATCAATACACTGCAGGATGAAGCTTTCTCCCAGGCGATTCCAATCTACCCTTTTTTTTGCTATATACTTGTCTATTTTGTTCCCCCAAATGTAAGAATCTCATATCTCTAACGACACTGTAGTCTCTTTCTCAGTGGCTTCGTATCTCCCAGTATACAAAGTAGTACTTTGTTGGTCCATCTATCATCGTTTCTTCTGGCAAGGTGAACAGCCGAACTACATTTTAACTTCTTTACTCGACAAATGTCTTCAGTAATTTTGGTTTGCTCCCTAATCCCTGTGTTTTTCTTTATGTCTTTTCGGGTGAATCCTAACATGCATCACTCCATGTCTCTCTGATTTATTTGAAGCCTGTGTTTAGTTCCACGCATTAATATCCAATTTTCTGAAGCATAAGTTAATACAGGCAAAAAACACGGTTTAAAAACTCTTCTTTTCAAAGAATTTGGGAAGCCACATTTGAATATAACGCTATTTCTTCCGAATACTCGCCATGCAAATGTAATTTAGTTATTAATTTCTTCCACGAAGCTGCCGTTCATGATAATGGTTTGTCCTAGATAAGTACAAATGTATATCATTTCTAATTCATCCATATCAACTGTGACCTTTAGTATATATATATATAACTTGTATGCACATATATATAGGTATGTATGAATTTATATATATATATATATATGTATATTTGAATATATGAGTATATGCATGCATGAAGATTCCAAAAAGGCATTTACTTTGCAGTATCCATAGCTGCCAAGTTTTTAAATTTATTCCGGAATGTTCTTAGCCCCGCCCTTTTTTCACACCGTATTCTTTGTATAAAAACTTTCTTCAATGTATAATTACGATTAAATATTAAGATAATTACTCTAAAAATATTACGGTGTGAAAAAGGGGTGGGACTAACAACATTCCGGAATAAATTAAAAAACTTGGCAGATATGAGTATCAATAAATGGTTTAGAAGACCTAAATGTTTAGGTTATTTATAGTAAAAGAGTGGAAATTATTCGGGGTATGTTTTCAATTGTATTTGGCTTTAAATAATAGTGTATAATATTTTCTAAATTTGATACAGTTGTTATGACTTCAGTTCGTCTATTTATCTACACGCACTTTTTTGCGAGATTTTTACTCCATAATTAAAAACAAAGTTAATTTAAGGGACATTACGGAGGTAAAATAGACAGATAGTTTATAGATGGAACGGTTTAGCATAGATGGGACGTTTTATATACAATTTGGGCAGAAAATAACTCCTTATATTTAATATATTTTCCTTTTTAAAGTATTATAGATACCTAGAAATTAAATTTCTCACACACAAGTATGGTAATCTATAACATTATCTTCCCAAACATTACAATGCAGTGTGTGCTCTACTATGCTAAAGACAATGTCTTAAAGCAACAGGTACGTTTGCTATGACCACAATGTTTGTGGCTACAAGATATTGTGGTTTGTAACTATTGTAACCACAAACTCTTAGAGAACTTAAGAATAAGATCCTTGAGTTCATAGGTAATATTCCTGCTGTGTTCTTGAATAAGGTGGTATCAAAAGTATCTGTTTGTCTAGAAAAAACTGGAGCACATGAGTTGTAACTTTTGGTTTGATAATAGTATAAAAGAAACTACATGTGAGCAAAAGTTAGAGTTTTTACCGAAAATAATTTAAGAGGCAAAAAAAAAAAAAAAAAAAAAAATTAATGGGGAGTTTCTCTCTTCGCCCACCTAGACAGGCGATACCACAGATATACATCGATATTTTTATTACACTTGAATATCGTTCGCCTTGCGAAAAGCATGAATCCTAATCGTCTAGTGAAAGACTGACGAATTTTCTCAGTATCAGACAAAATACTTGTACTTTTCCCCTTTAATAGTTAAATTTAAAAAAGAATATATGTAACGTGCTATGAATGCACAATTGCCACATGGCAACACAAATGATGTTGTAATATTTCATTTACAAAACATTCAACAATAAATAAAAAACGTTTTAATATACAGAATATAACTCTTGTTAATATTAAAAACAGCAAACAAAATGAATGACAAAAATAAATTTATTTATCTAATTATTAATTTATTTACAGAAATATGTTTCTTTTGCATGGGGCCCTTTCAGTTTTTTATTATAGACCTTTCATAGAAAAAACTAACATGCATTAATTATTACATTTTTAAAGTAGTAATGAAATAACAAGTGTTCACAAAGAGCAAATATTATCGGATGAATGATCATATTTATCAGCAAAAGCATGTAAATTATATTAATCTGCCGTACGTATGTTTTAGCATATACATGTAGTATACATTAAAAAAAAAAATAAAAAAAAAATCCTGTAAGGTTTAAATAATTAAAATTGGTGCAATTTTTAAGTTCTCTTGCTGGAAATGTTGGGCTTATGTTACTACTTCACACAGAATTATTTATTTGGATATTCTATTTTTACATGCACGGATTTATCTTATTTAACTACGATAAAAAGGGCATTTTTAATGAAATAAAAATGTGCATGCGCTATAATGAATTTCTTTTAAATTTTTTACAATGAACTGTGGAGATAAAAAGAATTAATTTGCGTGTTTCTTGATAGGAAAATAAGTTTGGAACGTGATTTCTCTTTTAACTTAAGATAGTCCTCCTAAAATGAAGAGGGGAGGCTTTTATTTAGAAAAGCTTCAATTATATATATATATATTATATATATATATACTTTAACTCTAATTGTAGAATTTTTCATTTATTTTTTTTTAATTAGTAGAATTTTTGTTTGTAATTAATTAGTAGAATTTTTATTTATAAATTTAATTTTAAATGAGAAAAATTAGATTTGTAATAGTAGAATTCAATTGCTAACCCTTAAACGTTCACCGCATATTTTCTTTTGAAAATTAATTGCTAAACTAATTAAAACTGAAAAAAATAGCAATATGACACATAGTTTATCATAAATATGTAAAAATAAAATAAAAACAGTATTAATTTTCGAGAAATGTTTGGTCATTTATATCATTATGTTAATTTGATTAATTTCCAGTAATAATTTTAATTATAATTAAACATGCTAAATTATAAAAGCTCCTGCAACAGTTGTTTTAGGTCTAAAAATTAGCATGGCCTTTCATCAGGTGAAAACAAAAGATATGTTCGCATCACACAAGTAGCAAGGTGCACTCGCGACTATTAAGACATTTAAAGGGGCTTCTGCATATGGCTTTCTCTGAAACATCGTTTGTTAAATTTTAGAACCGTTCTGCTGTTTATATAGCAGAGAAGAAAGAAATACTTAAAAATCGGTTAAATTAAGGGAAATATATTTAAAAAGTATTGCATAAAATAATGTTAAATGTTTGGTTTTAGTGAGACATGAATAACGACACTAATTTCATAATAACGATATTAATGAACATTAGACACAATTGCAAGTTTTTTCGCTTTTTGGCTACATGCTTGTCATTTTTATTATATTTAACCAATGAAAACTATTGCAGAACTATATAAAAAATTTCTAGTAAAATTTCCCGGTCACAAAAATGTGAGAAATCTGGCAGTTATTCAAAAGGGTAATAGAAATATAAAATTAGTGACGGTTCAAAATTCTTATATGTACGTGAATATAATCCTAATTTGCTGGTAAAAAACTTAAATATAAACATTTATTACTTTCCAGTTGTATTTAGATTATTTTCGGAATAATTAGCAAATATACAGATATTTATTATACAATAATTACTTTTCATATTTTTTTTTCAATTACCACTTTCTTCTTTTAAATAACATAATTCAATTTATCGATCAAAAGTTCAATTTATGGAACGAATGTTTTTTCAGAAAATCCGTTTTATAAACGGTCTGCATGCACATAATAAATACAATTTAATCTTAAATACAACTTAAATTGCGGGATTTCATACACGCAAATGAAGCAAAATGTGCATTTTGAAAAATGTTTATGAATTCAGTTTTGAATGTTTATGAATTTCGTAAACAAATAACGTTCTCTTTCTGCGTCAGGGATTAAAATAAATATAAAGCATTATATATATATATATAATAGTATACTTCTTTTCGGTTTTGAACTACTTTTAAAGATTTTTAGCTTAATTCGATTGCATCCAATTTCTGTAAGAATACATAAAATAAGAAAATACAAACTAAACGTTACATATTTTCTGTTTATAAATTGAGAAATTAATAGTAGTCCCAAAATAAATGGGGTTTTCTGTCTTCGTCAGGAAAGCCCCTCCCTCCCTCATTCCTCGATGCAGGGAATGAAAAATCTAATAAGTTCCTGAAATGAAGTTGGTGTGTGAGGTTGAGACGTCAGAACGTCAACACAGTTTGTGTAAAATTTAAACTGGATCCAGCAAAGTAGAAATTGCGGACGGTTAAATTACTTCGACGCCAGTGACTCGGCGAAAGTTGAGGTCGGGTTAGTTTTGTGTCGGCAGGGTGCTGCAACGAACGAATTTGGTTCGGAGAGTTAGATAAATTGGAAGTGATTTTGAAAGCTTGATTGAAATGAAGAGAAAGGTGGTTAGTAGGAAGAGGTATAAGATGGATATGGAGACAAACAAATGCAGGTTTTAAGCGTTCTGTTTTTAACATTTATGTCAATAAGTGTTTTTTCGTATGAAATCTATGATTTACTACAACTTTGTAAATCACTTTATACCCTATAAAGTACCATTTTTGAGATAGGAAGGCTAACTCCACCGATTTCCACAAAATGATTTTGTAGGCGGTCGCTTTTAGAAGTGCATAACAACTTTACTAAACGTTGGCTCCACTTATGTGATTATAGTTGCAGCCATTCAGTAGTTAACAAGTTAGGAACAGACCGTAGTGGGCACCCTGTATTATACACATACATTAGAACTAAATTCATTTTCTGTTAGCATTTCAAATTACTTTTAATTAAAAAGTTAACTATTATATTAGGGTTTGTATAAAGAAAGCTTTCGGTAAATTTCATTTAATTCATTTAGTTATTTAAGGGCAAAACCATTAAGGAATTTATATATTTCTGTAATTGAATAAATGTAACTTTTTACCGGAATTCATTATTGAAACATTTTAACTGAAATAAAAATCAAATTTCTTTCTTTTTTTTTTTCTTTTTTCCTTCCTGTATTTGAAGCAAAAAAGAAAAATAGTATTATTATTATTATTATTATTTGTTGTTGTTGATTAAAATATTTTTTATCCTTTTATTTTATTTTATTTTTTCGAAACATAATGAATTTTTCGAAGGATATTTAAAATTTTCCTAAGGAAGTCAATTTCAAAAGAACAATAGGAAAAACAAAAAACACTTTTATTACATAATCAGTATTTTTTATTGATAAACATAAACAGAGCATGTAAAAAAATAAAAGCGTATAATGCTTTATAGTGTTTTGCCCTTTAAAATACATATATAAACATTTGTAAATTGTTGCAGAAAAGAGTAAATAAATAAAATAATATTAAAATAACGTTTTTCAAGGAAATTGTATTTTCTGTTTTTTAATGAATATTATATTATTTCTTAACTTTAACAAGTAATAAAATATTTACTACAAAAAAAGAAAAAAAGAAGAGTTTTTTGTCTTTATAGATCGCAATTATTTTTATACTTTTGTAGCCTTTGTTCCAATCACAAATTCTGTTTCCAAATTGTTTGTGAAAATTTAATATTTTTTGAGTATTCTTTTTTCTTTTTCTGAAAGCGTTATTTTAAAAGTATTATGTATATATACTAACAGGCTTTGCCCGCTTCGCTGGTCACTATATTTACAGGAAACTCTTTTCTATATAGCTTTATGAAAAAAAAAAAAAAAAAAAAAAAAAAAAAAAAAAACACTGAAATTGCTCAAAAGCTCGCTTTGAGTTCCCGCTACCTTTGGCATGGAATTGTTTGTCCTCGCAGTCTCCGGTGCCTGTCCATATTGCCTGCGACAATAGCTTACCCGTGGGCTTCCATTTGGGTGCTTATCATATATGACAGTTTCGATACAGACAGTATCGAAACATTTGAAGTAGTTTTTTTATATTTGAATACCAATTACATAAGAACAACATTATGCGTGATGTACATAATATTTGCTTTCAAGTTATTTCCTATATTTATTTGATTTAATCCATCAACCATAAAATGACAGCAATTTCAAGCCAAATTTAATGTTACAATATGCTATGATCAGCTACGTCTATTGCATGAGACAATTGTTATTATTATTATTATTATTATTTTGTGGTTATATATACTTCATTCTTAGTTAGTAGTAGTTGGTATATAGAAAAATAAATAAATTTATTAATATGTAAACCTCATCATGGTACAAACTTAATATAGCTCCCTGTGACGACATTTGAATTTTTGTCGCCGTTTTAGACCAAACGATAATTTATGCGATTATTGTTCCTATTTCTTTCTCTTTTTCAATACTTTATAATTTAGTTATATTTTTGATGAGCTACTTGGCTTTAAGTGGCTGTCCTTGGCGAAATATGTCCGATCTACTTCAGCATCAAAATTTAAAAATTTGTCTAGTATTATCAATAAGTAAATACCTTTAATATAATGCTGAATTATCTTTTATGCCTGACGTGATTCATCCGTGCAATATATATACATATAAAGTTGAGGCATATAAAAAAAAAAAAAAATCTATGAAAATTCAGAAGAAACATGCTAGATTTGTATTATTACTATTTTATTTTAAATTTATAAAGACGTCATTTCTCATTCACCAATTTAACATTTAGTAAATTTTTATTTTTCGCGAGAAAGTATATTTCATTTTATGTTGAAAAAAAAAAAAAAAAAAAAAAAAAAAAATACCTCGTAAACTTTTTTGGCAACAATAAAAAATTTAAATGGCTTTTATTTTCATATTTTAATTAATTTTAAAAATTCTAATCAAATATTAGCATATCTCCTATTCCAGATTATTATCTATCTCGGTACCAAATTTTATCCAGATCCTAAATAGTAGCATATGTCCTATTCCAGATTATTATCTATCTCGGTACCAAATTTTATCCAGATCCGTTTAACCGTTGTGACGTGATTGAGTAACAAACATACATACATCCAACGGACAACTCACGCCATCTAGGTGGAAAAGTTGTTGAAAGAGTTGGTTAAAAATTAATTAAGAAAGAACTAATTAAGTTACAACTTTCATTATTAGATAAAAACCTATTCGCAGACCTACCGAATGTACATACAAAATTTCATTAAATTGTTAAGCCGTTTTGGAGGAGTGTGGTAACAAACACTGTGACATGAGAATTTTATATATTAGATATGTATATATATATATATATATATATATATATATATATTCTTAAACAAGAAAATATGCTATGACTTTTTTTTTTTTTTTTTTTTCAAATCTTTTTCTTTTTGTATATATATATATATATATATTTTTAGAATACATAAAGATTTTTTTTAACATTATATATTCTTAAATATATATATATATATTATTAACTATAACATTAAGTATTCAGTTCATTTGAAAAGTAACATATTTAGTTCATGATTCTGAAAAATATACATTTTTAATAAAAATCGAAAGAGAAGAAAATAATAATAATAATAATAATAAAGGAATTTTATTAATTAATTAAATAGGAATAATGTTAAATTTTGCACGAAGATTAGAAATTGGATATATATATATATATATATATGTATATGTATGTGAGACCCGTGTACCTAGGGCCGCTTTTTTTCAATGTCCGAAAACAGGGCCCTTGAACTGTTTTAAAATATTAAACTGATATGTACATATCTTTAGGATTAATTACTTCCAATTGGGATTAATATAAATACGTAAAATAATAAATCCCGACAAATAGAAGGCTTTTAAAGAAACTTCACACATGGCCCTAGGTACAACACCCACATTGTACCTAGGGCTAGACCTCATTTTACCTAGGGCCGCTTTTTTTCAGTAGTCTCTTAGTGTACTGTACTCTTACAGTACTCTTAGTGTACTGTAAAAACTGTACGAAACTTGATACGTAAATTTCAAGAAATTAGTTCTACATGCGATCGATCTCGGCCTTAACGAATTTCCGTTCCTGTAGAGACTGTTGCAGAAGTCTCTCAGACTATAAGCGAAGTTCCCCCGTACAATTGCACGCGATGTTTTACTTTTTCTGTAAGTGCCAAATTCTACGGTACGCAAGATTCTGCGCTCTGTTCTCCAAATATTTCCGTATCGGTTCCAACGTGACCAAAAGTTGAGGGCGGGTGATAACTAACTACAGATACCAAAAATAAATTCAAAAACTGGCGTACAGTCAATAGAAAGAAATTAAAACTTCTTAACACACCATAAATTTTAAATCAGCACATCCGGTTTCGAAAGGACGTAGCCTTTCTTCATCAGGTGCAAACACGTGCTACTGCCTTGGAGGCAAAAGCAAGACTGAAAGCAGGGCAAAATCCAGAGGGGGAGGAGCAACACAAACAACCAATAGGAAGCATCATGCAGGGCAAGACCAATCAGAGAGGAACACACGTACACACACACCAGAAAAAAAGGGAGGGGGGGGGCAAGGAGTAATCAATTTTGGATACCCCAATACATTGGGGTCTTCTTCTCGTTTCGAAGCAGAATCAGTAGACTTTAGTCAGAGCCGAAGACTCAGCGTGAAATTTGACGTCATTAAATAATGAAAGACGTGCTCTGGTAGGCAAATCACAGTTGTTTTCTCTTTTCTTCTTAGTCTGCCTAGTGCTGGCGATTTTCGTGGTACGATTACCTTTCTAACGCTATTTATGGTTTTTTGTTAAGTAGATCTCATTCCAATAAGAAAACGTGGGTGTTGCCAGTTGAAATATTTGAAATTTTGAAACAACCGTAACTGTAAAAGCTTAACTATTGTTTTTATATGATTCTTGAGCGCATACCTCAAAATACCATTTACCAAACTTTTATTTTTTTTTCTGTGAACGCTACGATCTCATATATCGGGATAGTTTCTTTTATAACCTCCCTCTACATGACATTTATTAGGCATTTTAATTGTAATAGAAATGAAAATTTTAAATATGAATTTATATTAAATATGAAATGTAATTCTCAGATATTAAAGTATTAAAAAATCATAAGTTTCAAAAGTGTTTCGTGTTTTTATTTAATTTTTAAATTATTCATCTTTTGTCAGAGAATATACAATTTGAAGGAAAACAAATTGAACAATACAAACATAACATTACGCCATACTTTTCTCATTTATAATAACTAGTTTTCTTCTTTTTCAAATTTTCATTGCAGTAAATTTTCATTCATTATAAATTTCAAAAGAGCATTTTCATTCACTTAAAATTTAAATTTCTAGATTTGAGGAAAAAAAAGAGAAAAACCGTAAAGATAAATATTATAAATTTTTATGAAAATTGCATATTTAAACACACGAAAAAATATTTTTATATATTTACATATATAGGGGAGATCCGTGTAATATGGATCCCCTATGAAAGAATGCTCATAAAACTTAAATTATTAAAATAAAAATATTTTATTTGTTCGCTGCTCATTACAATTGCATAGTTACATGGTTCGAACTTGGTAAAGTACTCTGGGAACTACTAATAATTTATGTGTCGATGGTTCATATTACACATACGTTCGTGTAATATGAACCGAGCAGTTTCAAGAGATGCCACCCATGCATAAGCCGTCCTGAACAGTTGACACACTTGGAATTGTGAAACGAACCGTCCAGCATATTTCCTTATCCACTTGTCCAACTCTTGGGAATAGCAGAAATGTATGAAAAAAAATAATAGTTAATTGATAAAAAATTAGAGGTCCAAAGGCTATTCTCGATGGGTAGCATGCGAAGGAGTTGATAACTCGATTACCCCTGCTTTTTGGCCAATTTTATAGCCTCGAGATTTTGAGTGTTCGACACATGTACGTCGAGAATTAACAAAACCTTTTTGTTTTTATCATGGACCAGTGTTCCATATTACACAACATGATTCATATTACACGCATAAACAGATTAACGTTGTTTCCAATCATATATCGCTAATCAAATTGGCGCGCATAAGACACAGGTCTGGATTACTCAGAAAATAAGTACATTTGCTACTATTAACATGAAAATTATGTTACAATTACCTAACAGCAGAAAGTAATACTTTCATTTTAAAACACCTGTTACATCAATGATCATGTAAACCAAAAACACAATTTTATAATCGTCCAAATGCAGGCGCACATGTACAAGTCCCTTGCTGCTTTGGATAACAATAACACTCTCTAAAGGCAATGAGATTGTTTTGCTACCTAGTGGTGAACACATAAATATCCTCATGGTCCATATTACACGGTTCTCCCCTATATAAAAATTATTATTATTATTATTTTATATATATATATATATATATATATATATATATATATATATATATATATATATGTATATATATATATATATATTAACCTTTAATTTAATTTAATATTATTTTCTAAAAATATATATAATTTTTTATTCGAAGAACATTATTTCGCAAATTATCAGATGGGAAAACATTACTACCTTGAATTTAATTATTTATTAACTTTTATATAAAATAATATCTATATATTATTTTAATTTAAAGATTTTTAGACAATGAACTCATAATCCCTGCTTATATATAATTATCATTCTTATGAAAATTGGTTAAAAATTCGTGTTAAGCAAAAGTATAAAAACAAGATTTTCATACTTGTATTAATATATAATGTTGCGAGTTTGTAATTAATTGTATTTATTTTTGTATAAATGCTTTCAAAGAGGCTAAGTAAGTTGATAAAATGTTAATTTTGTGCATTTCTAGTTTGTTTTAGCGTTATAAAATAGATTAATTTTCCCTTAAAAACGAATTAAAAGCTCTTATAAGGCAGGTATTTGGCGCCAAATTTGGTGAGAAAATCTTTATTATCGATATAAAAATATGGAAGCTGTAATCCCATTGGTTCACTAGTTTCTGGATTTTTCTACGCGGGTATTTAAGAAGCTGTTTTACGCCATGGCAATTAGTCTCAGCTGAGTTTCGCCAAACGCTTTCATTGCTCTGAGAGCTTTGACTCTGTTTGAATGAGCCTTGCTTTATGTTAATGCCTTCATACAATTTGCATTGTGAATTTGACAACCCACGTACGCAACATTTCTGGTGTCTGGAGTGCGGTTGTCTGTGAATGGTGATAACAAGAGGTATGAAGCATGAAATGAAGAATCTTCTGGAATGGTTAGCTGCCTAGATGAGTTGAATGAAAGATAGCCTAGGGCCATGAAATGGACAATTTAGGTGAAGAAATGAAAGAAATGAAGGACAGTTTGGGTGAAGAAATCGAGTCCATTCAAGAAAATGTTGAATTAAATCAAGACGAAATGAAGAAAGAACTCTCATCAGTAAGGGAGGACTTGGTAACTGTGAAAAAAATGATAGAGAGCAAATTATCAGCTGTGGAAAGCAGAATGAATGGAACGGAAGCTAAAGTCATGACGATACAAGAAAATGTTCTAAAGATAGAAGAAAATGTTATGAAGTGAACAGAGTGTTATGAAAATAGAACAGAATTTCGAGGAGAAAGTTAAAAAAAAATGTCGATCACAAGTTGAAAGAAATTTTTACAGAGATAGAAAGCAAATTCAAGCGATTAGAAGAATATCTAGAGCGAAAAGTGGAAGAAAAGTGAACATTTTTGCCTGAGGGAGATGAAAGGAGAGATAGAAGAATCCAGAATCCAGAATCAATTAAGCTATCCTACAGAGCTCCACTTTGCAGTATTCTATGTTTCATCGATGCGTGGCGACGATAATGGACTTTACGTTTATGGTCAAGTTAACAACACCACCTGCCGTATGATTCTGGGTACTGGAGCCAATGTCACCATCATTAGACCAGATATACCTCAAGAGGTTAAAGAAAAGTACATCTGGACGCCACCCTGTGTTAAACTTCAGACTGTGACCGGTGACGAGATCAAAATATATGAAAAAATAAACTTGACCATCATTTTTGGAAAAGCCAGTTACCATCATATGGCATATGGGGCTTACAAAAGAGATCCTCTAATACTTGAAATTGATTTCCTGAGAAAGTTTAACTTCAAACTAGATTTCAAGAATAATGAACTGCATTCAAGTTCGGAAGATATAGCTGTGTTTAACACTGAAATTCGAGACAGTCAACCAATTTGTAAGATAACAACCAAGTCTGAAACCTCCATCCCTCCACACACAGAGATAATAGTTTCCGGAACACCTCCTAAAAAACAATGCTTCCGATATGAACTGACTGAATACCAAAAGATAGACATCAGCCCGAGATGAGTTCTGGTAGCTTCATCTCTGGTTGACCAGACGAAGAGCATTATTCCTGTGAGAGTCGCCAATATAAACGATAAAGTAAGGACAGTGAAGAAGGATGAGGTGTTAGCAACCTGTACTCCTATTACATGCATCAACTGGCCCACGCAATCAACCAAGTCCAAGTCTTCTGAATTTTCAACAACGGGATTACTCAAGAATGAAGAATTAGGAAACGAACAGAGATGTGAAGTGGAGACACTACTCTATGGATTTAAGAAACTCTTTTTTCGAACACCGGAAGATGTCGGAAGGACTAACATCACCCATCACCGAATTGACACAGGAAATCATCCTCCAATCAAACAAAATCCAAGAAGACTTCCATTTGCTAAGCAGGAAGAGGTGGCTGAGCTTCTAAATGAGATGCAGCTCAATGACACAATCGAACCATCAACGAGTCTTTGGGCATCTCCCAGAGTACAAGTGCGAAAGAAGGATGGTTCAACAAGATTTTGCGTAGGTTATCGTCGTTTAAATGACATCACGAAGAAAGACAGTTACCCTCATCATAGAATTAACGACACATTAGACACGCTTGCTGGCAATGAATGGTTCTCGACTTTAAATCTGAAGAGCGGTTACTGGAAAGTAGAATTACATCCTGATGATCGTGAGTAGACTGCTGTCACCACGGACAAAGACTGTGCAGTTTCAATTTATGTCATTTGGATTATGTAATGCACCTGCAACCTTCGAGCGCCTGATGGAGACAGTGTTAAAAAGACTTTCCTATGAAACCTGTCTGGTATATTTTGATGATATTACCATTGTGGGGCGCCACCTTTGAAGAGCATCTACTAAACGTCTGTAAGGTGTTGAAGAAACTCAGAATGGCTAACCTCAAATTGAATCCTAGAAAATGCAGCTTGTTCCGTCGTGAAGTGAGTTATCTCGGCCATATCGTCTCTGCTGAAGGTGTAAGTACTGATCCTTAGAAGATCTCTGCAGTCGAAAACTGGAATCGCCCTGAAAACGTACACTAAATACCAAGTTTCCTGGGATTATGTACTTACTACAGGAAGTTCGTGAAGGGTTTCTCGAATATTGCCAGACCACTCCACAAACTGACGGAGGTCAAACAGAAGTTCCTGTGGACAGATAAATGTGAAAACGTGTCCAAGAGACTGAAACAGGCTTTAACATCATCGCCTATTTTGACGTATCCCCAGCCCGTCAAACAGTTCATACTTGATACAGATGCCAGCCATAAAAGTGTCGACGCAGTTCTGTCGCAGGAAGTCGATGGCCAAGAACCCATCATTTCTTATTGGAGCAAATGCCTGTCTAAACCGGAGCGAAACTACTGTACCACTAGGAAATAATTACTTGTCATCGTAAAAGCCCTAGAACATTTCAATCATAACCTCTATGGCAGAAGATTCCTTATCCGGACTGACCACTCATCATTAACGAGGCTGCTTCAGTTCAAGAACTCAAAAGGCCAGAATGCCAGGTGGATACAACACCTCCAGGAATATGACTTCGAGATACGCCAACGTAAAGGGAATCTACATGATAATACTGATGCCTTGTCACGTAATCGCTGCTCGGAAAGCTGCAAGTACTGCTCTAGTGCCGAAGTAGAATACCAACAGATAAATCCAGTTGCCTGCCAAGCTACAATCTCAACACCATCCACATTGGACCAGTGGAGTGACCAGGAACTCAGACGAGCCCAGTTGGAAGATCCTGACGTAAAGTCAATATTAGAACTGAAGGAGACGTCCAGCAGCAGATCTACCTGGCAGGACATCTCCAGCCCCATTACGAAAAATTATTGGGCACTCTGGGACTCTCTTTATATTAGAAACGGTGTGCTATACAGAAAATGGGAATCTGACGATGGAAGGAGTTTCAGCAGATTATATTACCAAGATCGAAGATTCCAGATGTTCTAGAGTAGCTGCATAGTAGCCCTACCGGAGGCCATTTTCGGGTAATGAAGACTCTACAGAAAGTTCGAGAAAGCTTCTACTGGTGCAAGGCAAGGGAGGACGTAGAGAAATGGTGTAAATCCTGTGATGCTTGTGCGGCAAGTAAAGGCCCGAAGAAATGAAGCCGAGGAAGTCTACATCGATATAACTTGGGGGCGCTATTTGAACGGATTGCACTCGACATCTTGGGTACTTTATCAGGAACCTCCAGTGGAAATAAGTACATCCTTGTCATGATGGACTATTTCACCAAGTGACCTAAGGCATATCCCATTCCCGATCAAGAGGCATGCATAGTCGTAAAGATTCTAGTTCGGCAATGCGTGTCAAGGAACGTCACGCCCCTACAACTACATACCGACCAGGGTACGAACTTTACCTCTACCTTTTTCAAAGGACTGTGTCAATTCGGTATAGACAAAACCCAGACAACACCCCTACATCCCCAGTCAAACAGCATGGTCGAGAGATTTAACCGTACCATCCTGAATAACTTCTAGTATCAAGGAACCAGCAAGATTGGGACTTGAAAGTTGCCGTTGTTCCTACTGGTATATAGAAGTGCTGTCCATGAAACCACCGGCTATACTCCAGTTCAGATGCTGATTGGTAGCAAAACTTCGTCTTCCATGTGATCTCCTGTTTGGTTGTTCACAAGATGCGTTTTCGTCGGCCGAGGAGTACATCTAAGATCTCCAGGCACGATTTGAAGACGTTCATAACTTTGCTCGGGAGCGGATTCACATGGCAAAGGAGAAAATGAAGACAGGGTATGAACTAAAGGCTACACAGCATGAGTTCAAGGAAGGAGACAAAGTTTGGTTGGTAAATACAGTTCTATGCAAAGAACTCTCTCCCAAGATACAGTTCCTACACACTCTTAAAAAAACTGAATGATGTATGCTAAGAATAGCTAAAACACCTTCATCAAAATCGAAGGTTTTCCATTATGATTGGCTAGCCACTTACCACACGTAACGGTTTGTCGAGTTTTTGAACTTGGGAATGTTTAGACGACTTTTAGCGAGAAAATCTTTATTATCGATATACAAAATATGGAAGGTGTAATCTCATTTGTTGATTAGTTTCTGGATTTTTCTACATTTTTCGACGCAGGCATTTGAGGAGCTGCTTTACAACAAGGCAATCAGTCTCAGCTGAGTTTCGCCGAACGCTTACATTGCTACTGAAAGAGCTTTGATCCTTTTTTAATGAGCCTTGCTTTATGTTAATGCTTTCATACAGTTTGCATTGTGGATTTACTGTTGACAGTTGTTATTGAAGCTATGTTTACTGGTAAAACTGATGTTGATACTTCGTTTATAAACTGTATTTTGCTGGAAATGTCTCTAAATAAACTCCTGAGATTTCGCAAGTTTCGCCTTTTATTCTCAGACAACATACGAACTCCAAGACCGCAGTAATATATATATATACGAGAATGTAGGTTAATATTTAAAAAAAAAAAAAACTTTTTAATATCAGTGCAAACTGACTTGGAAATGAAATCACTCTTTAACTAATTTTAAAATATCTGCATATTTTTTTTTATGAGGCTATCACATAGATTCATAGAAATATAACGATTTCTTTAAAAAATTGCAAAAAAAGTTCACTTTTCAAATTATAACACATAGGGTATTAGACCCAGAGCGAAGTCGTTTTCAAAAAACTTGGCATACTTCATTAGACACAGCATACTGCAATCAGAATGCAAAAATGTTAAATATCTTGTGAAATATGACCATTTTTACTAAATAATTTTTAACTGCTTATGCTCAGCTAAAATTATCCAAATTTCATTTGCATAATTGTATAGTCGAAAGTATTCAGTAACTTAATATGAAAATCCCAAACAAACATCTTGTAAATTCAAAAAGATATGAGGAACAGAATTTCAGTTCTTTAAAAAAAAAAAAAAAAAAGAAAAAAAAATGTCGATAGGAGGTTTTATCAATATTTATTTACAATCAGCATTACCATTCATCATTGATTCAGTCAAAATAAGAATGTGACTAAAATCCTTTATATTTACTTTTTATTCTGAGAGAACTGAAATTCTGCTTACTCTATCTCTCATAACTTTTTGAGTTTAAACGATATTTATTTGGAGTTTTCATATAAATTTCTCAGTACTTTTGGCTATTAAATTATACAAATGAAGTTTTTTAAAAGCTAGCGCATGCGTAGTTAAAAGTAATGTAGTAAAACTTCTCATATTTCGTAAGATATTTAACAGTTTTTCATTTTGATTGAAGTTCGCTGTGTTTAACATGGTATGCCAAATTTTCTAAAAATGTCTTTGCACTAGGTCTTATCGTATTATAATTATTATTATTTTTTTTTTTTTTTTGTCATTAAAGAAAAAAAAAGTCATATCGCCATTAATATATGAGGTTGCTTCATAATATTTTACACAGATTATGAGAAAAATTCTCATAACCACATGCTACAGTCACAATGCATTTAAATGAATACTTTTTACAAGGTAATCAAAAATATTGTGACTTTTATTTAACTTTTTACTGGTCCCTTTTTCCTATTCAGGACAAAATTTTGCTGAAATATATTTTCTTTGTAATAAGTTCTTTACACGACAAAAATTTCAAGATATTGGAAAAAAACCTTTAAATTCGAAGGTGTCCAAACACTTAATGGTAGTTAGTGTATAAATTTAATTTAGGTTTATTTAAATTATGATATTAATTAAATTCTAATCTAAACACATTTAAATATAACTTTATTATCCTTAATATTAAGATCTTCAAAGATAATTTTCGCAACGAATTGTGTAACTACTTGTCTCATTAAACAAGACGCACACATTTCGTTATCGAATTTCAGCGCTTAATTTATGCAATAAGTGAAGGAAGAATAAACTGTGTTACACAAGAGAGAACGTCAAAGCTTTTACTATAAATGAATTAAGAACTCTTCTGTTCACTAATTTTCTAATAACTTCTGATAATTTGCTTTCAATAATATCATTTATGGTAGACAGGGCTTTATATATTTTGTTAAACAGAATGAAACAAATTACAAAATGATATGTACGTATGAAGCAACTGCAATAAAAATAAATGGATAATGTGGATACTTAATGTGGGATAATGTGGAACTTAAATGTACAGCGTTTCTAAAACTTAATGAAAATAAATTAAAAAATTAAATATATAAATACATAAATATATATAGTTTTAAGGAAATTTGCTACTTTTACTTCCTCTTAATTAAGTAATTGTAGAGAGAGTTGCGTTTTTTATTCAAAATTTTAAAATTTAAATTTGACTGTATTTGCACAATTTGAGCTGCGTTGAATCCGAAAACTATGCAGTTTTCGACTGGTTGGTGTGTCTTTGTGAGTGTGTCATATGAAATTGTACTTCAAATTTTTTACTGATATTGGATCAATGTTTCGTCTACAGTTGAGGTCGCAGCGTTCCTATATTTTTACAATTTTTTTTTTTTTTTTTTTTTTTTTTTTTTTTTTTAATACTACCAGCATAATCTTAACAAAGAAAATTTTCTTAAAAGCTTAAATGCTGTTTTAGCTAGAAAACATTTAAGAAAATTTTCTTTTACAAAATTGTGGTGTGAGTATAGTTAAATGATTGTAAAAATATAGGAACTTTGCGACCCCTGGTCTACAGAGACATCTAAGAGAATTCAGATACATTACGTATATTGACAATATTTCTGTTACGTACAGTTTATCACCTTTAGACTGCAAAGAGAAAAGACTACAGTTTATCACCTTTAGACTGCAAAGAGACTTTCAGAAAGAAAATTTTCTTGAAAGCTTAAATGCTGTTTTAGCAAGAAAACATTTAAGAAAATTTTCTTTTACAAAATTGTGGTGTGAGTATAATTAAATGATTGAAAAAATATAGGAACTTTGCGACCCCTGGTCTACAGAGACATCCAAGAGAATTCAGCTACATTACGTATATTAACAATATTTCTGTTACGTACAGTTTATCACCTTTAGACTACAAAAATCAATATGAACGGAACGTATAATTTTTATATGCATGGTGACGGATTCTCATATCCGAATTCCGACGTGCTTCTCAATTCTGGAGAAAGTGTGCCAATGCTCTATACATTTTCCAGAAGAGCTGAAGAGCTTGAATTTTCCAGTAAATAAATAAAAATAAATAAATATTTAGCATAGAATGTCGTATGAAAACGATTTAGCATTCATTTTCAGGGACACGCGGGCATATTAGTACTACACGCGGAAGTTGATACAAGTGAAATTCAAGATATGGTATGTGCATTTAATGTTTAAAACTGTATTGAACTGAAATACACTATTTGGTGTGAAAGTAATGTATCGATAATATACATTGTTACCCAAATTTTACATGTTGTTTTATTTTGATTGAAATTAAGTGAAATGCGTTACTAAATTTAAAAAAAACCCCAGAAAATTCGCTTTAAAATGATAATTACTTTCAAAAATACATATGATAAACAATGCACGAGTTTTAAATCAAATTTAAAGGCTCATTTTATGCTATAAATACATGTTTCGAGGTCGCCTGAATATGAAAATGATATTTTTAATTTTCTATCTATGTATATCTTGTTATCAGCATCTTAAAAAACAAATAACTTCAGAAAAGTTAAATATCGTATTTTTGAAAATCATATGAGGTTGTCAGTTGAACATTTTGACTAATATTGAAGAGTTTCAGGGGGTGGTATGACTGAGAGTTTTGTTTTTAATAATTAACATTTTTAAATAATTTCTTAATGCAGATGCGATACCAGTTGAGCGGTTGAGGGACTGTAACCTCATAAACACAGAATAATATGTTAAATAAATATATTCACTAAAACTATTTTCAGGTATCTTTAAAATAGGTTTCAGTTTTAATTATCGTATAATTTAATCTTTAATCTGTCTTTATAATATTAAAATGCAAGTAAGAAAATGTCATGCTGAGCTCACTAGGTTACTATTATCCTTTATATTGATATCAGAAAACAATTAGAGTTAGAGTTATACGTTTAATGTATCACTGAAAACCATTAATTTTTTCCCCTATTTATTATACTACTAAAAATACATGCTACATTTTATTCCGATCTTTTAACGTTCGTTGAAATTTTTTTGAGCATTACTTTCTTATAGAAAATAATTCATTTTTTTTTTCCTTGTTAAAATTTATAGACGACATAATTGATTTCAGTAACTTATTTCATTTTCTTAAAATGATTTATTTTCTTTACATTATTTATTTTCTTTACATTTTTCGGGTAATCTTAACATAGTTTTTCTATGTTTACTGAAAGTGAAATTTATTAAATATCAGTTAATTACTATCATATCATATTTTAATGAAAAAAAAAGGTCAATTAAAATATTTAATATGAGATTTATACATTATGAATGTATGCTCAAAAAACAAAATTATATGTAATAAAATACTCAAAAGAAAACTGAAACAAGCCAATTACCTTATAGAATTCAAATGTAAGGACTTTATTTTACTTGTAAGCACTCTATCAGAATGATTTTTAATTACACAAAATAACTCAATTTTAAAGTTCTTTTCAAACAAATTTATATTTTGAAACTTTTAAAATCTAAATGGTTGTTTTTTGTCATTACAAAAGTATGTAATATATGCATAAATTGATAAATTCATTATTTTGCTTTACAACTAGAGCATGCAGTTTACGTTTTACCTGAAATTAAAAATATTTATTGCATTTCAAATAAAATAAATTATCGCTCAAAATCATTGTATTCAAATTCTTTTAAAATAATGTGGCGAAACATAATTATCTGTTTCTAAAAGTAAATTATAAGCATAAAATACTTTTCTTTTTTTCTTTCCGTTAAAGTACAAAATATCCTGAAGCAAATAAAGAAAAAAAAAGTACGGTTTTTAAAGTAATTACATCTCTTTGAGTTTTAATTATTATTATTATTATTATTTTATAATTCAAATTAAAGTTGCTGTTTGACAATAAAATTTTTCTCTCTCATTTTTCACGAACTTTTGTTCTTTATCTTATTTTGTGTTTGTGTATGACGTAAACATGAATTGTTTGATGTAGGACAAATTTGCGCAAAATATTGTTTATAAAAAATGTATTTTTATTTATTATTTTTTTTTATACGACAAAAATGTTACAGAATGAAATAGAATTTATTATTACTAACTGTTTTTGTATGAATTTACTTGCATTAAGTAATTAAATGAACACAAAAATTCAGATTTCTTTAAGTCGTGATATGCTTTTAGGTTATTTATTTTTAATTATTTTATTTTTATTTTATTTCATTATATATATATATATATATATATTACAAAACTGATTTTAATTAGATTTAAAATAATTAAAAGTCATATAAAAGAGTTAAATGTTTTAGAAAATAATTTGATTTTATATTTCATTCTCTTTTAGAAAAAAAAAAAAAAAAAAAAAAAAAAAAAAAAGTGTCCATACTTTTTTTTAATTTATTTATTTAAGTCGTTTTGATTTTTTGTAGATAATAACATTCCTTTTTTCAATTATATTATTAGGGTTACAGAACTATTCCTGAAAGACAAAAAAAAAAAAAAAAAAAAAAAAAAAAAAATCCAGAATTTTTTTCTAATTTTTTTCTTTGACAGTCAAAATAAAAAAATTGGTTCGAAACAACCAAACAACTTCCATTAACCACTATTACGTGTACTGTATACATTTTTTGGAGATAATGTGATTAAAAGCCATAAAATTGGCCTAACGAAGTTGACACCTAAAAATTTTCAAGTAACAGAAACTTGATACACATGTAAAAACATATAAAACAGAGTTTTCATAGCGAGTTAAAAAATAAGAAAAAAAAAATGCCAGAGTTACTTTTTCAAGCACCTGTTTACGAGATCTAAAACTGACTTACCTAATCAGGATGACTGCTAATTTTTCTGTAATAATCATGCAATACATGAGAAAGAATGCGGATTTATGCAACAATTTTCAAGAAAATCGCTAGATCCGTTTATGAGATCATAACTTTTACTAAAACTTGGCATACTGAAGTTGTAGAGAATCAAAGTGGGCCATGATTCTCTAATGTAAATTTTGTTAAAACTTGAATATAAACTTGAATACTTAATCACTTAATAAGGAGAGCTCGAGACAAAGTTTAAATACAAAATAACACAGTTTATTAATTCTCAATTTCAAGGAGGCGTTGAGCTAACTCGAGTAAATAAATGACTTCAGGAACTAACTTTAAACAAGATAAAAAATAGGAAGTTGCCTTATCTCACCCACGCTGATGATTTTGACGACTGCTCACGGCTCCTTATCACTTTCCTCACTTTAGAGCGTCGAGCGGATTCCCGAACACGACCGCCTCTTTTATTTCTTTACTTCACAAAACTACACCTCTCTACCATCATTCGCATAAAACTATCACCATCAACATTTCTCTTAACTCCACACTAATCAGCTACCCCTTCATCACCATTCCACTACACCACATCCTATATCTATATCCATCAATTCACTATCTTTCATTTTATACTCAATTCAACAACTCCCTTTCATTTCATTTCAATCAAAACCTTTAAACATCTCTTCTACTCATCTAACAACGAGATCCTAATTATTTTACTGCTGCACAATGCTGACATAAAACAATCTCGACCAAGACTTTCGCCGAGCTACTGGCGACGAAGTAATTTAACCGTCCCAACTTTTGGTGACGGTCCATAGCTCGACCTCACAGTCCCCCTCCAAGAAAAAAAATTTAGTCGGGAAAATCCCCAACGGGTTTTAACGAATACATTTAAACCCTATTATAGCTCATAGAAGTGAGTGCAGCCACAACTTAATTTGAAACTTTAAAATAAGTTAGAAAAAAATATAAAGTGTAATTTGCTGAGCAATGAACTGCTTACAGCTTCAAATACAATGGCGAATAAAAAACCCTTTAGCTTAAAACCGGACAAACCTCGAACAAAAAAAAATAAATTTAAGTTTTAAATTGAATTGAGGGCCCTTTACAGCCGGAAACTACAGGGAGAAAAAAAAACGCCTCAAATATGTTAGCTCAACTATACAATGGGGCTTACAACCATCTTTCTGTTAATCCAGAAAGGAATAAACATAATTTTAAACTTGTAACATTGAGTAAATCACTTTATTGAACATAAAATCTTGAACTTTAATTATCCATCAAAAGACCAGCATAGATCCAGAATCATCCTTCGAAACTTAGAAGAGGATTTTCTTTATCCATAACAGAGCCAGTCTAGGCTCAACCACATCAGCTGGTCAACGTACTTGAGAAAAAAATTCATTCAGAAACGTCAGACCTCAGAATAACACATTCGACATCAGATTAGATCGTCAGAGATATTTCTAAAACAGAAACTTCTTAAAGTAAAAAATATAAAAACTACATTTTGTAGATAGATAAACGAGACAAATTGTCTCTGAATACATAAAAAATAGTTTATATACAATAATTTTTTCCTCCTGGGCTATAGCATGCGAAACGACAAAAAATTAATTTGTTAGTGATTTTAGTTTAAAGTTACGCGTGATTTATGCATATAGCCAAAAAAAAAAAAATTTCCCCACTCATAAACATAGATATATATACATATATAGATAGATAACTTTTAGTGGAATACAAAAGTTATAACAATAAAAAATATTCATTTTATACATTTATCAAAGTTCATTTTAGCTATATATACAAATACAATACGTATAGAAATACGAAAAAGGGGGGGGGGATATTTACAAAGGTTAAAAAGACAGTTTTATATTACCCATTCTGCAGGCGATGGCTACAAAATAAAAGAACTTAATATACATGCATAAAATATATTAAGAGAGAACGAAAATGTGGACATTTGAAGCATAAACATGATTTTCGAAATGAAAGTTCATGTACCAATTTAAATTTTACAGTTTTTCTTTTTAGAAAGTCCTGCTCTTTCATACAAAAATAAGAAGTCCGAAAGGCTTCAAGGCATGTCTTACATTTTGGTACAGCTCTGACAAACAAATACTTGAGAAAAAATAAAATAAAGAACGATACGACCTCACCCAGGGTTTCCGCTGTAAGAAAATTAGCATTAAACATGAGAGTCCTGCTGGTCATTGCACTGGCCGCAGAAATCGCAGGGCTGGAGGCTTGCAGCAGGAGGTCAGGCGTTGCGAGGTCACATTCCTGGGCTGCGATCGAACCCGGCACGCTGTCACTGTCCGTAGCATCAGTGGACGATTCCGCTCGCTCGCTACTCATGAGTGTTGAGGTCCTGGAGGGTGTACAGGCTTTAAAACAGTTCAAAGCAGTAATGAAAATCACATTATTTTCGTTTAACTTTGTAAAGAAAATTTTAGAAGCAGCGTTACTTAATATAGTATTGTCAAATGCCGGATTTTCAGCCAAAATACGTGACTCTGTCAACTTGAGAGCTGTAGAAGTTAAATTTAATACTTTAACGTGGAAATGTTTTACTCTGCCTCGTTTATTCCCTACATTTTTATGCAAATTAGCTAGCAGTTTTTGAGCAGGACCGCTATTTAACTTTCCACTTTCTTTTACAATCTTTTCAGTTACTGTTTTGAGTAAACTAGTGGATTCTATCGGCTTGACATGTCGAAAACTTAAATGTCCTTTTCCACTACTTTCATTTAAATTAGCTGCTCGCTTATGAAAAGCATCGTTGTTTAAACTGCTATTTTCTGTTACTTGTACGACAACATTTTCATTTAAATCATCTAGTGGTTTGGGAGAAGGACCGCTTTCTTTTAACCCAGTTTCTGTGAAAGTAGATAACTCCCCGGATTTGATCGGTCGAGCATTTGAATATGATTTATCATTACAAATAGCCAATTTTGCCGACTGGACAGTTTTAGAACTGAAATGTAGTTTATCAGGAAATGTATGAATACTAATAGATAAATCTGTTGGTTGAACAGAATGAAAACAAGAGTTTGATGCCTTTAATAAAGATTTAGTACCAACATTAATTTTAACATCGTTTTCATTAACTTTTATTTGACTTTTGTCACAAGGATTAACGTTTTCATTGCCAGTTTTAGGTTGATTTACACTAATAGACTGTGACTTAATAACTTTGTGTGGTTTTTCCACTGGGTTTACTATTGCTTCCCACTGACGTTCGTGAGGGGGGAGGGAGCGGTCATGCTCTAATCTTTTTCTATCATCCCGAGTGGCAAAAAGGTCGATGATCCGCCTTTTTAAATCCTCATAAGTTGGATTTGGCCCAAGGGAATGGCAGGCGATTAATCTATGCCACTGTCGCGGTTCTCCTTCTAAGGAATAGGCTAACCAGCCATATTTTTTGGACCGATCAATGGTATAAAAGTTAAAACAGTATTCAAGCTGCTCAAAAAATTGCAGCACGCTAGTGGTGCCAACAAAAAAGACTTGCTCGGGGGGGGGGGATTCGAGCAAAGTTGGGCGCCAATGTAGAGAATCAAAGTGGGCCACGATTCTCTAATGTAAATTTTATTAAAACTTAAATATAAACTTGAATACTTAATCACTTAATAAGGAGAGCTCGAGACAAAGTTTAAATACAAAATAACACAGTTTATTAATTCTCAATTTCAAGGAGGCGTTGAGCTAACTCGAGTAAATAAATGACTTCAGGAACTAACTTTAAACAAGATAAAAAATAGGAAGTTGCCTTATCTCACCCACGCTGATCCTTTTAACGACTGCTCACGGCTCCTTATCACTTTCCTCACTTTAGAGCGTCGAGCGGATTCCCGAACACGACCGCCTCTTTTATTTCTTTACTTCACAAAACTACACCTCTCTACCATCATTCGCATAAAACTATCACCATCAACATTTCTCTTAACTCCACACTAATCAGCTACCCCTTCATCACCATTACACTACACTACATCCTATATCTATATCCATCAATTCACTATCTTTCCTTTTATACTCCATTCAACAACTCCCTTTCATTTCATTTCAATCAAAACCTTTAAACATCTCTTCTACTCATCTAACACCGAGATCCTAATTATTTTACTGCTGCACAATGCTGACATAAAACAATCTCGACCAAGACTTTCGCTGAGCTACTGGCGACGAAGTAATTTAACCGTCCCAACTTTTGGTGACGGTCCATAGCTCGGCCTCACAAAGTGTTAACCTGAAAACAATAATTACAATGTCGAAAAACATCGGTGAGGCCACTAGGCGCTGCTATAAGTACTGCTATACGACGTTGCATAGAGTCAAATAAATTTTGAATGTCTACTTCGAAAAGAACGTTCCTTATTGTTTGTATGCATGCCCAAAATTCATCAGTATTAGCTGTAGTATGAGTTTAAAACCCCGACAAACAAAATCCTATGCATGTTCAATAGGAAATCTTGAAGATTCCTAGCAACAATAGGGCGTGAATTACTATGTTGAAAAAAAGCTCAAGGTATTCCTTGAAAGAGAGGAACGACTTCAAGTGTCAGCACGTCGTTGATGTACCTGTTGTTGTAGTTTAAGTATTCCCACTAAGATTCCTCACAATTCGTTGTAGCTGAGTTCATCCATGATACGCAGTCACATTCCAGACCATAACTCCTGCTGTTCGTACAGTATGGTGTTCGATATAGCACTTCGGAAGTTAACGTTTACTACCATATCGAGATAACGTTTAGTACCATATCTATCCTCAATACGTCTATCATGGTATCACAAATTAATGCGAAATATTTCCAAAATTAAGACAATTTGTTGCTAATCTGTAGAGCAGTGGCGTCGATAGTTTTGCGTGGGTGTGGGGGGGGAAAGGGGGTTTTATGTACAAGGTTGCTCTTGCACACGGTCCACGAACTAGCAAACATTCACGAATTGACCTGGCAGACATTGATCATCTGTAGCAGTGGACCAACGTGATTCCAAATGTCTAGATGACGCTCTACGGTCCGTTAGTGCCATGGGTGTTTGAACTTCCTGCTGCTATTTGTTCCTGAAATATGCGCATAACAAGCAAACACGCACACTCACAGACAGATCAGTCTCTAAAAACATGATTTTCAGATTCAGGATCCCTTCATAAATGTAAATATGACAGACATACAATTTCGAAAATTTATCCCCAAAACAATATTGTCTTTGCCATACATGCATAGGGATAAGAGGAAGTTAAAATATTATTAAATTTTCTCATAACAACGCATAGCAGTATTTTAATATTTACGGATAAAAGTTAATTGAAATTTGTTACAAACATGTATTTCGCAACAACGCTTATAATTATAATTTATCATATTAAGTACAGAACACCATCATTTTTCTTTGGTTAAATTCCTTCTATGTAAAGGAAATAATTCAATAATAGATTAAATTTTTTATGTTTTCTGTTCATAAATATTTCTAATTAGTATTGCGTGTAAATGTGTAAATTCATATTGTATGTTCTAAAGCTATATATATATATATATATATATAACATGCAAGATAATTTATTGCAAAATTTGTAATGCGTCAGTTATTGTTTTTATATGTTTTTATAATGTTTGGAATCGATTTAATATAGCAATGTATTCTTTTAATTTCCACGATATTTTTTGTTCTTCGGTAAAAAAAAAAAAAATAAAATAAAATAAAATAAAATAGATTTAGTATTTAGTATAAATACTTACATACACATTATATTCTATAAAACAAAATATGTGACGCTTGATACATGTTAATACAAATTTGGGCTTTATAATGAATAAAATTGATAAGACAAACTAGATGCAGTTTCATTTTAAACGACATTTGGATTCTTTTAAAGTATCACTTAAACATATCATTATAAAAACACTGATGACGATACTCTAAATGCTACAAAACTGCTGAATTGTACCTCTTTTTATTCCAACCTATTAATTTAAGTTTTTTAAATATTTAATTTAAAATATACTGGTAATAATAACGGTTGATGAAATATAATAAATTACAGTACAGAAAATGTTCTTTTTTTCCTGAATTTCCCTTGATTATGACGTATTTTACATTAATGTGTAACGTTTTATATAAAAAAGTGCATTCTTCTATTCTATAAAGAAATATTATCCATGTATTTTGTTTTTTTTATTTAAAAATTGTTTTTTGTAGAATTAAAAATGTACAAGTTATTAACACTGTAGGCAATGTTATACTAGAAATATACAATGTGATTCATTTTTTAAATTATAAAATCTATGCACATTTTATTTATTTAAAAATATTTAATAGAATTTTTATTTGTAATACTTTTCTTGAAAAATATTTCTTATTTTTCATAAACTGTTATAGAATTGCTATAGTTTATACATCAAAAAATATAATTGAACACGATTTTGATATTGATGATAACCTTACACATATACTCATATAAATTTTACTAGTTTAATATTATTATGTTATATTTTTATATGACTAAATATCAATGATAATTAGGAGATAGATATTTTGTTATCTTTCTTGTTAAATAAATTCAAATTTACAATGACACATAATACAAAAATAAATTTCATTATCTTAAAAGTTTAGAACTACTGTGTTTACAATTAAATTTCTTCAATTTTCATTAAAATTTGCAATGATGAACCCAAAAGAATGTATAATTTAAGTAGGCACTCGATTTTCTGTTTCAATAAAACAAAATAGAATCAAAAACAAAAATAGATTTTAAATAATAAAATATTCTTCTTTTTGTAAAAAAAATCTTTTAAGTACTGTTCATTCATTTAATTTAATATCAAGTAGAAAGAACTTAATACTTTTTTTTCTTTTAATCAAGATAGATTTTGACGGTTTCCTCACTCTTAATATAAAAGTTACTTAGAGATATTATCTTTTAACTTAATTAGATTTTTGTAGTCCTTTTAGAAACATGTATGTTAAAACAATTGTTTACTGCAATTTCAGTAAATTTAGTTTATTTATTTACTTATATTAGGATTTGCTTCAAAGTATTTTTCATTTGAAAACTTTTTTTATAACTTTTTTATATAAGTAACATCTTCCCAAACTCTCTTACATTTTCTCTGGGGAAAATGAAAGATTGCTTATTTGTTTTTGCTCAATATCGTGTATGAATAAAAGTATCATTAAATTGAAAAATATTGTGAATGATACAATGAATTGCATTTTTTTTTTTTTTTTGTGTGTGTGTGTATGTACAGTCGGCTGCAAAATTATTCGAGCACTAGCCAATAATTCCTATATTTAAAAATGACACTTAAGACTGTTTTGCTAAGTAAATCCTTGTCGAATCATGTTCTTAGACTGATTAAGAACATGATTTGTTTAATAAAGCTGTATTAAGTGTACTTTTTTTTGGCAAGGATTATTGCTAGTGCTCGAATAATTTTGCAGCCGACTGTATGTATAATACAGGGTGATCAATTTAAAAGAGTATCCGTTTGTTTTTCGTATTACCCTTAAATATGACGGATGTGGCAATTATTCTAACACTGAACTATAATTGTTTGAACCTTGTTTAAGTGTGGGAGACAATTTCTAACACTGTTGGACTGTTACAACTTTATTTGTGAGGTAAAACAGAAATGGAGACGCACAATTTTCGTAATCCTGTAATAATTTTATTTATGAAAAACAAAATTTAATTATTATTTTTTTTTACATTATCATTCCTACATTACATTTACATTATCATTATCATTTTTACATTATCATTTCATAGGCTTTTCCAGAGAAGACCTGCAAACAACGATGAATTAAAACAGATCATAACTGAAGAAATCTCGTCAATAACACCAACAATGCTGCGAAATGTGTCAAAAACTTGGTTCGACGTGTTCATGTTTCCATTCAAAATGGTGGCGAACATTTCAACATTTTTTGTAAGGATCTATAATGTAAAAAAATTGAATTAAATTATGTTTTTCAAAAATAAAATTATTACAGGATTAAAAAAATTGTGCGTCTTCATTTCTGTTTTACCTCACAAATAAAGTTGTAACAGTCCAACAGTGTTAGAAGTTGTCTCACAAACTTAAACAAGGTTCAAACAATGTTAGAATAGTTGCCACATCGTCAGATTTAAGGGTTATAAGAAAAACCCAAGGGTACTATTTTAAACTGATCACCCTGTATATAAGTGTATATATATATATGTATATATATATATATAATTTTGAAAATATGTAGAGACTTGAAGATAAGTGGGCGTAGTCAACAAGAAGAAAAAAAAAGTTAATAAAAACAAAGAAATAACGAATTAAAGTAACGAAGAATAATTGTGAAAACAACACTACATGTGAAAAACACCCTTCCGCTTCCTCTTCAGTGGGTGGGAGCAGCAGAACAGACAATAAAGTAATTTGAAAAAGGCCTAACAGGTTTCGGAAACATGGCGAAACTAGCATACTCCCAACAAAAATCAATGAAATTCTAAAACAAGATTAAATTACGTGTAAATTATATATAACAGCAGTAATGTAAATATAAAATTTAAATGCTTTATAAAATCAACATAACTAAATTAATTAAATAGTCCGAAAATACAAAGTCGGTATTTGTGATAAGAATAATTTAATAAAAGGACATGCTAGATCGTCATGTTCCCACCCAGACCTGAAAGGCAAAAATATATTGTAATGAACTTAAATATATTGAACTAACAGCATTGTAGAAATAGGTCTTTATAGCAAAAGAAGCAGATTCACGTGTAGTGGCTCAATACTAGCACTCTTGTCCGATGTTCCAACATCATAATACAGACTATCCAAGTCGCTCAGCATCAAGCAGCTGCAGTCCGACAGACATTGCTCTATAAGTTGAACTGTGGCCATGAGTCTTCATCAGCAAGCACCACCAGACACCAAGTACCGTAAATGAAGAAACATTACCGCTGCGATCACCACAATCGCAAACATTTATTAAAATTATTGGTGTAAAACATTATGAAATTCACTCACGGCAAATTTTGAAGGTGTTTTCATGGAGGGGGGAACTCTTACCAAAGAGGGACTTCTTTTGTTTTCCATAAAGGTACCCATATGAGTTGTTTTCCAAAGTTTCAAATCTATATATTTCATTCTAATATATATTTTTTTTCTAATCTGAAGGAACTATTCAGTTTCGGGGGAATAAGGAGGATTTTCTTTTTTCCACTGAGAACTACCACTCCATGGTGGATTTTTTTTTCTTTTGTTTTTGTTTTCCATTATTAGACCCGACTAGAATGTTATACCAAAATTTCAAAACTCAATAAATTATTTCCCCACTTTTTAAATTTCAATAAATAAAAAAGATTTTGGTGGGGGGGGGGGGGGGGGAGAGAAAGGGATGTTTCTACCCCAGGGTGGAAAACTTTGTTTTCCATTATTAGGCCTCTCAGGAACATTATACCAAATTTCCAAAACTCTATGAAATAATTCCCTATTTCTTTTCTTCATTTCAGTGATTTATGCATTTTTTTTTTTTGGGGGGGGGGGGGGAGGACTCCGCCTCCAGGGTGGAATTTTTTTTTTTTTTTGCATCATTGGACCTCCCAGGAGTGTTATACCAAAATTGCATAATCCAATAAATTAATTTCTTTTTTTTTTTTTTTTTCAGTTCAACGAATTATACAATTTTCGAGGGTAGGGGGATGCTTCCACCTTAGGATGGGGAACTTTTTTGTTTTGCATTATTAGACCTCTCATAAATATTATCCCAAAGTTCCAAAACTTTATAATTCCCCCCCCCCTATTTTTCCTTATTTCACTGTACTAGTTTAGCGGTGTTTTTTCCCCCCAGAAATTTGATTGTATTATGCAGCATGATATAAATTTATTCTGATTCAGCTTAGACCAAATTTAGTGTATATTGTTTAAAGTCCTGTTTCAATATAGTGGACAGCAAAGTTATTGAAGCACTAGCAATAATTCCTACTTTAAAAAATGCGCATATAATACAAATTTATTAAATAAATATTTGTTGTGGATTGATCTTAGTCTTATCTATATTAATAAAAATCTAATGTGACAAATTTACAGTCGTTTGTCTGTAAATTTGTCAGAGTCAAAAAATTTTACGATATCTTCACGTTTCACGCACCATGAAAGCAAAAAATGACTTCAGAAAACTTTGTTTGTGCGTGTGTCTGTATGTCTGTATGTCTGTAACGCTATTTTTATCAAAGTTATCATGTTAGAACGGCTTTACGTAATTCAACGGCGCTTGGCAGGAATTTAGGTCCTTACTCAACTTAAAATTATGCAAGAAAAATTCTTTATAATTATGCCTATGGGACCAAAATTTTAAAAGTGCGATAGCATCTAAATGCCCTATTCGACTGAGCTGAAATTTTATACACATATTATAAGTCACTGTTGCAAAACGTGTATAGATTTTTATGAGTCTAACAGTTATAGTTATTTTACAGGGATACAAAGAAAAATTTCTTATCAATATGGCTTACGGGCTCAAATTGTTTAAAGTGCGTTGTCATTTAAAGAGCGCATTAAATTGAACTGGAAGTTTACACTCATGTTACAGGTAACTGTTTCATGAACTGCATAGAATTTAGTAAATCTAGCACTAATAGCTTTTTTTATAGAGTTGCTTTTTTGTCTTCTCGAACAGCTTTTGCGGCTTTGGCAAATTCATTAAATGCAAAATGCAAAAAGAATCGAAATTTCTTTTTTGTTCACTTGACTTAGCATTCGAATGACCTGAAAAGAATAAAAAGAATATCAGCATAAAAAAAAACCTTCCTGTAGACCACATAATTCTTTATTGTATAACATAAAACAAACTGCCAAAGCATTAATTTTTACGTAAATTTTCAGTTTTAAAAAGAAGGCTTTTATGTATGTGTCAACCCAATACTTTGAACTTAAATATTCATCCATATATCAGTCAGCATTTAAATGTTTAGTAATTTAAAATAATAATAATAATAATAATAATAATAATAATAATAATAATATATATGAATATACAGGGTGGCCATAATTAAACTGCAAGTGTTCAAGAGGTGCTGGAGAGAAAACTACTGGGAATATTCCAGTGAAAATGGGTATCTACACGTTTCAGAACATGCGCAAGTCAATTTGACAAAAAAAAAAAAAAAAAAAATCGCCATTTTCACCCTATAGATGGCGCTGTGCCGTGTTTCAATGCTTATCGACGGCATATATGCAAATTTTAAGCCTATTGAACAGCAGTATAAAAACAAGACCACATTTAGTAATGGTCAATCACGATTCTGAATAAGAAGGAACGTGCATTGTTAGTGAAGATATTTTATCAGAATGGTAGCAATTATTCAGCTACTCTGAAAGAGTACCGGCGTATGAAACGATTAAGAAGATGTCCAATGAGTGTCAATGGATTGAAAAATATGATTTCTAAAGAATCAAAAAGCGGAAGGCCCGGGTTCGATTCCTGGCTCTGGTATTTTTCACATAGTTGGTATAAAAAATCAGCCTTCCACTTCATAATTTTCTGAAATGAATTTTCAGGCTTGATGAAAAAATTTCTAAATTAAATATGATTTCTAAATTTGAAGAAACAGGAGAATTGGGCATTATTCCAGGAACAAGAGGGCGGCGCAGAGTGGATCGAAGTATAGGCAGTGGCGAACATAGGAAGGTTATGGTATTATTATTATCTATGTATGATGTTTTCTGTCACATTTCGATTTAAATATGCATATATGTATGTTACTAAAAGTAATTGTATGTTTTTTTTAACCCTTTATAAGGCCGCAGGAATATTTTCCCCATCAAAGTCGTTATCATTTTATTCAAGTGGCACCATTTTTTTTTAAATAATGATTCCTGTGTATCATTTCGCTAGAAAAATATCAGTATAAATATTATTTTTATAATATTGGTGCCAAAAAAATATAAAAATAAAATAATCATTTCTGTCAATTCTGCTTATGCTAATACAATGGGTTGTGAGAAGTTTGCGATTAACTAAGAGAAGGATGTGTCAAAATTAAAATTAATTATTTCTAATAAGCTAACTGATTTTTTTTTACATAAATTTTTATTCGTGAAATTTGTTTAATGTGCCATTTGAGGAAAAATTGGCATTATAAAGGGTTTAAAGGGTATCATATTTTTCTGCTGCAAACAAGTGTTTAGGAACATACCTGATAAAGAAGCAAATGTTGCAAAAAAGAAGAGAATAAAAGGAAATAAATAAAAATTTTGTGAAGAAAATCTATATTTATAACACAAATCATTTAGCAGACAATGTTAAATATATCATCTCATTACTGATTCTTTTTACTTTCTTTTTTTTTATGTAGTATTTCAATAGAAAAGTTATGCAAGCATTTACTGACAAACTCTATGAAAAATTCACATTTCTCTTTATTTTTATTGCACAGAAACGTTTACTTTAAATCGTAATATGGGATTATAATATTTAATTTTAACATTTAATAAGTTGACATTAAACATTTATTTAATTTTAACATTTTATGACACATCACAGCAACCATTTACATTTCCCCTCTTTTTGGGGTCCAACGGTACTTTTTAGTACCTTTAAAGTAAAATTAATTATTTTATTAAATATTAAAAAAAAATAAGAAAAAATTTCTGATTTATTAAATCTATTTTAATCATCTAATTTCTATAATCAGGGGTCTTTTCAGACTTTTCCGACAGGGTCCTATTTTTGTGAAAAATCTATTCATAATTTTGCGAATCTAAATTTAGCGTGAAAATCAAACTCATTCGAGCTTTTTGGCTAGGGTCCTCTTTATGTGAAATTTTGAAAAATGTAATTTTATAAAATAAAACTATAATTAAGATTTCATTTTAAAAATGACGGTTCACTTTTGTAAAGCTAAACTCGCACATATGCATTGAAAGCTGTTACAAATTAGAAACTGACTATCAGCTTTTCAGAGAAATACAGCAAAGTACATCATATTTTTCAGGCGGCCTATTCGTTCTATGGAAAATCAGCTTTCAAAATGAAGCAATTTTATCAACAGGTCTGTTTGTAAGGAGAAAAATTTTGTGAAGGACCTCTTTTTAAGATAAACAATTTTGTGATGAGTCCTTTTTTAGGATAAAGAATTTTGAGAAGGGTCCTTTTTTAGGATAAAGAATTTAGTGAAGGGTCCTTTAACGGACCCAGATTTTCCTCTGGACAGACCAATGATAATATTTTTACTATAAAAATTTCAATATAGTTTCTGTCATTAATGAATACAGTTATTCAGATAAATTTCTCGATTGATAATTTGGGGGTAAACAGAATAAAAAATTGTTTTTCCCTAAAAGTGGCGATTTGTGGCGAAAATCCTTTTCACAGATTAAAATGTGTACTTTTGGGAGTAGTAAAATGTGTTTGAAATTTTGGACAATTTTGGACAAAAAAAGTTACACAACTTATAAATTTATTTTTGTTGTTAATTTTATATTCACATTTCATGCGTGAATCACAACATAAAAAACCCAACAAAATGTTGGCAGAAGTACCTTAAAATTTTATTAGGACATTATTAAAAGTATATTTATTTCGTATGTTTTCATAGTTATCTTAAGTGCTACTTGATGGCTATTCAAATAAAGTCACTGAAATTCCTAGAAAAATCTTATTTCTGAAAGTTTTCGTTTTGAACTTATTTATATATAATAAAACTTCGTGTAATTGAAGAAATAACCCTATATTTGTATTTTTTAGACACTCTTTTAAATTATTTCATTGCAAAATATCAGTTATTTAGAGATTGATTTTTGGGCCTATGTTCGTATTTTAACATTGTTCGATCCCCTGTGCGGCGTCCCGTAAACCCGGAAACAGTGCAACAAACTGATGACGCTATTGCTACTATGAGTAGCAGCTCAGGAGCCATTATGCTGCAACAACTGAGCGCAAGAAGTGTAGCTCAGACATACATCTTCCCTGGTCAACTGTGCATAAAGTGTTGCGCCACATTCTTCGGCGTTATCCGTATAAAATTAAAATGCTTCAAGAATTGAAACCTCATGATGACACCCGAACAATTGATTTTGCAAACTTTGTCCTGTCGAAAATCAGTGAGGATGACACTTGGATACAGAGGATCTTGTCGACAGACGAGGTGCATTTTACACTATCAGGTAGTGTAAATGCGCATAACTGCAGGATATGGGAAACGAGCAACCAATAGGCTAAACGGGAAAAACACCTCCATTCCGATTATGTAACTGTATGGTGTGGAATGAGTTGTGATTTCCTTTTGCGCCCATATTTCTTTGAGACCACAATTCCAAGTGGTCCCAAACGCTGTAATGTTACAGGGACTAGCTACGGTACGATGTTGAGAGAACAATTGATTCCAGCATTGCAAGAGAGACATTGTTTAGAAACCACGATATATTTGCAGGACGGAGCACCCCCTCACATCGCTAAACCTGTTAAAAAATTGCTAGATGCCGAGTCATAAGCAGAGGTTTCGAAAACGCTTGACCCCCACGTTCACCGGACCTTAATCCTTGCGATTTTTATCTGTGGGTACATCTGAAAGATATGGTTTATAGAGAACGACCTGCTGCTGTTACTTCATTGAAATCTAGCATAACGAGACACGTGAGATGTGTTACAACTGAGATTTTAAATGCGACGGTGGACCATGCTGTTTTACATTTCAGCATGTGGTTGCATCTGGTGGTTCGCATATTGAGCACATCATGTGATAATATCATTGAATAAATAACAGTTTAATTGTTTTCCAAAGCGTCTTTATGGGTTGTTTAATTTGTGATCTTAATTTACGTTAATTTTTTATTACACGATACTGTAAAAAATTTAATTACTGAAGCGAATTGTATGGAATTTTGATAAACTGTAAGTGATGCTTTATATTCTTTATATGCCTCTTAGAATGTCATTATGCTCTGTCTATCGGTTTAGGAAGTTGTACATGCCATCGGTGAGCGTTGAAATACGGTATAGAGCCATCTATCGGGTGAAAATGGCAATTATATATATATATATATATATATATATATATTTCAATTTGCGCATGTTCTGAAACATGTAGGTACCCAATTTCACTGGAATATTCCCAGTAGTTTTCTCTCCAGCACCCCTTGAACATTTGCGGTTTAATTATGTCCACCCTGTATATATGATCTATTTTCAATTATGTTTTTATTTATAATTGTCAAAAAAAAAAAAAAAGTAAAACATCTAATTACGTATCATAATTATTTTCATTTTTAAAAGTATTTAAAATATTATATGAAAATAAAAACTTGGTTGAGAATCTAAAATTTTTCTCATTAAATATAGCATACTTTTAAGAAAAAACATTTCAAATTCCTTTTCAGAAAGAAAAAAATTAATTCTTGAAAACAAATAATAATAGAAATAACTGTGAACAAGTAAAGTAATGGTTAGGAACTGTTTACATTTTGAAAATTCAAAGGAACAATTCAACCGTATAAATTATCTACTACTTTTTTTTATTATGGTATCGGCATGCTACATTCTCATGCACGAATGAATAAAGCACTTCATATTGTTATTAAAAGTTCACATGAAAAAAAAAAAAAGAAATTTTTCTATAATTTTTTTTCTTGTTATTCTTCCTTTCTATCTTCTTTTTTTTTTTTTTTTGTATACATAGAAAAAGATGAAGAAAAAAAAAAAAAACAGAGTTTTCAAAGTTTTCTTTTCCGGAATTTTTACATTTATTTAAACAGAAAGTATAAATATAAACTTCAATAATTGTTAACGAATATAATAAAATGAAGAATACTTTTGTCTTACGGCTCATTTATATTTTTAAAATTTTTAATACTTTTACTTTGTTGAAATACTTAATTCATAATGTTTAAAACTGCTTTAATAATTTGTCAAAAGATATTAATGTTAAAATTTTAATTGTGATGAATCTTATAATTTCCTAGATGTTGAATATTTTTGCATTTTTTCTTTAATAGAATTAACGATAAATTATAACAAAGAAATTTAAACGGAAATTAATATAAAACTTAGTAGTCAGTATATGTCTTCAAAGGTTTATTTAAAATGCATATATTGTTTTTTTTTAATATAGCTAAACAATTTTTTTTCTCTTCTGTTATTATTAATGGGAATGCGAACTCTATGTAAATTTTATGGTTTAACGGTTATGTTCGTATGCGTGCATATTTGCATTTGCATGTAAAATTGTGTATGTGTATATGCGTCCGAGTGAATACGATATCTTCTAATTGCTGCACTCGATTAGTTTAGTATGTAAATATATATAACTTTCGCACAAACTGTGTAGTTTTTCACCAGTGTTTAATATTTTACTGTTATTTTTTTTAATACCAAAAAGATTTTGTTTACATTAACGTTTATGAAATGTAATTATTATTTAAAATAAATACTAAATAAATGCATAATTATCAATGCTTTGGTAAAATATTGACCTTTATTAGCGAAAAACTGATAAAATTTTCAGAATTTTACTATCATATAGTCATGTTTTAAATATTATAGTCCTTTTACAGGAACACACAAAATTGTATTTTGGTACGGACCATTGTACAATAATGGGAATTTCAGGGGAAGAAAGGAATATACTAATTCAATTTTATTTTTAATATATTTGCTGAATTAATCATTAAAAGTTATTGAACCTTTAAGTTGAGTGTTGTCACTTTAGATATTTTAATTAATTTAAAAATTGTTTGTTATTTATTGTTTAGAATTTCATATAAATTCTTTTATAAAATAGTTTACTCAAAATACTTTATTGATTACAGATTCTCATTTTTTGAAAACACTACTAACATAAACTCGTAATATCTTTAAAACACTATTTTATGATAAATAGGAAAAATCTGTATGATTATTCTGTAATGTTGTAAATTTACGCAAGTTTTAAACTTTTCTAGAAAAGTAAATACTTTCTAACTACAAATTATAAATTTATAAAAGTAGACGGTTGTTTTTCTTCTTAAAAAAATGCAGAACATGCCAAAGCTCTTGCTGAATTTTAACAATTTTCAAAAAAGAGACTTCATTCATATGCATCACCTGATGTTCTTTTAACATCCTCCGCCTTTTCCCCAATATTTTATCTTGTAATGTCGTTAAAACATGCTTGGAACAAAAAGCTTTCAATTATTTAAACGTGACTTTATTTTATTTTATTTTTTTACTTTACTTCTTTACCTAAAAGCCTATGTTTTAAGATATTGCCTTAATTTAGGTTTTATAGTGAAATGTCGTTTATAAGCGTTATATATATTATATTTGCAGGAAAAAAATAAGTTTTATAAAACAGTCAATTTATTGCATAAAAATGAAATTAACTCTTATAGATATACCTTCCAAAATATAAATAATAATTTATGATGTACACATCGTGTAAATTGATATTCACAATTCATAAAATCAGAATTGATTTATCGATCACATGTAAGTAAAGTCGGTAACAAAAGTGTCCGAACACTAGCAAAAATTCCTATATAAAAAAAGTACAATTAATACTGTTTTGTTAAATAAATCCTTGTCGAATCCAGTTCTTAGTCAGTCTAAGAACAGGATTCGACAAGGATTTATTCAGTAAAACTGTATTCGGCGTACTTTTTCTTACATAGAAATTTTTTCTAGTGTTCGGACACTTTTGTTACCGACTGTAATTCATACTTTATGTTTAAGGGGGGAAAAAATGTTATAACAGGGTAAAATTAAATAAATAAATAATTAAAATGCTTATTTCATTTCTGAATGGAATGATTATCAAAATTTTAATTTACGCTTAATTTACACTACAATATAGTTTTAACTTCAATGTGATTTATTTTCGGTATGTCTTGCGTACAATTAAAGGCACACTGGAGGAACTGATAGCATGTATTGTAGAACGCTGCGGCAGACATCTTAATCATATCTTGCATATTCGAGTGCAGTCGGGAATTCACTTTACGCCGTTTTAGACTGTGAACTGACGTCAGAGAGCGCAATTTCAAACAATTCTTGTAATAATTAACCAAATAAATATTTTCGTAGCTAGTGTTGTGCTGTTGTCGTTCCAGAATGAAGTGAAAACCTGCTTGAGTTTTACGCAATTTTGACGCTCGTAGCCGGATATAAAAATCAGCCGCTTAATAAAATCATTTTGATGAAAACAAACATGATTTTATAAAGCGGCGGGACTGTATATATATATACACATGGTATTTCAAAATTAGATCAACAGCTTGAGCGAGGGATCAGTAATTTATTCATACTTAAGTATATCATATATTTGGTAAAGGTATATGCGTAAGCATGTGTATCTAAACATATGTTTATGGAGTATTGTATGATTTTTGTTCACTGGAGTGGTTTGAAATATCAGAAAAATTTAATAAATCTATAATATTTTAAACAGTTGGAATTAGACAATGCAATTTCCAGTAAAAATTTAAACACAAATGATCGTAGGTAAATACATAGTTACTGCGGAATAAAATTTTTATCATCGTACACAATTACCAAATATTATCTTTTATTTTCTAAATATGGTGCTTAAATCAATATTTTTAGATAAAATTTTTTTTCTAAAATGAGACAGTTTTATTTGTTATAAAAAAAGTCAAAGCAATTCTGATTTTGCTAAGAAGGTTTTTTCGTATATTTTACATACATCAAACCTTTAAACTGAAAAAAATATTTTACGAAACATTCTAACAAACGTAATTATATTAAAAAATAAAAAAATAAAAAAATAAAAATAAGAGATTATATTATAATGCATTGCCTTTCATGAAGCCTATAAATATTTATTTTCATATTTAAACAAACTTTTTTTTTTTTTTTAATACCCTAAAAAAAAAAAAAAAAAAAAAAAAAAAAACAGAAAATGTTTAAAACATAAAATACATCGGTTTAGAAATGCTAGAGGTTTTTTGATTGCATCGAAAAATATTAAATACAATGCATATCATCAAAGTTTTACATGATACAGGATTAGATTTTTTAATTTTACAATGGAAAAATATAATTCTGGAAGTTTTGCTAAAAAAATAAATAAATAAGTAAAATAGAAAAATTAAGAAAAGGGATAGAGAAATTAGATATTAATTTATGAAAATATTCAAAAACAGTAAAGAAATTTTAAAAGAAATAAAAAATGTTAAACTTATTTTAGTTCTCTTGTAATCTTTGGAATATATCAAAAGTAAATTCATTTATATGCATCACTTCATGTTTCCAAGACACGTTGTTTGTCCGGAACTAACACATGCAAGCTTTAACAGAAGTTTAAAGGAAAAATAAATATGCTTACTTGTTTAAAACAGAATATTTATGCCTATGTATTAATTTATTTGAAGAATTAGTGTATAATTCTATATTTTGAAAGAGAATTTTATGTAACGCATGGTTGAATAAAATTTAAATTTATAACTGCGTATGTAAAAGGTGCATATGAAGGGAAATGTGAAATCATGTTTTGCTCCAACCCCCCACCGCCCTTGTGGGCCGAATTTATAAAATTCTAGAAACTGATTTTTAGGTGTGTATATTTGCTATATTTAAAAGAAAAAGTTATGTGTATATCTATTTCTTTCTTTGAGATATGAAGGATTGCGTGAAATCATTTTTTGGCCCAGGTCAAAACACCTTTTGCACCCCCTCCCGCTTGAGGCCCGAGTACCTAAAATTAAAAAAAAACTGTTTTTTAGGCATTTGTGTTTCTTATATTTTAAAGTAAAAATCGTAGGGATATCTTCTTTTTTGATACATAAAGGGTTATATAAAATCACGTGTTGCGCATGGGAAATTCCGTTTTGTCCCCTACCCCTCCTTGGGGAGTGAATTTGTAAAATTCCAGAAATTGATTTTTAGTTATTTGTGTTAACTATATTTTATAGCAAAAAATCTTACTTTTTTTTATGTGAAATCATTATGAAAGGATTATGTGAAATCACGATTTGTGCATGTTAAATCACATTTTGCCCCCTTGCACCCCTCTTGAAAGCCGATTTTCTAAAATTCCAGAAATTGAATCTTAGGTATTTGTGTTAGCTATATTTTAAAGTAAAAATTTTATGCATATCCGTTTTTTGCTTTGAGTTATAAAGGTTTTTGTGAAATCACGTTTTTTGCCTCCACCCCCCTTGGTGACGAAGTTTCTAAAATCGCTTCTTAGTGTATATCTACGTCACAGAAGAAACGTGTTCACCAAGTTTCGTGCTTTTAGGTGCTGAGGTTAGGACTGGGCGATAATGAATCAATCACTAACTCAGGACAAACGATTATATATATAGATTATACTAATTCTCTAGAATTGAAAATGTCTGCATTCATCATGGAAAGTAGTTTTAATAAATAATAATATTAATAAATTATTTTTACTGAGTGAATTTGTTTAGAAAAATGTAGAAGAAAGTCCTTTGGCGGCCATAAAGTGCTTGATTAAAATTAGATATATTGTTCTTACTTTTAAATTACCAACATTTTAAAATGTTTAGAAAATTATAAATTCTTCAATAGTACAATAATCAATATTTATATTACTTTTACTGTAATTAGAATAGAAAGAAAAATAAAGAAATTAGCGTAAATATGAAACTTCAAAATTAAAATTTACTACGAATATTAATTAATTTCTTATAATTGTGATGTTTATATTACAGTTATTTTAGAAACATTAATTTTATTTTACGTTACATCGTTAAACATAATCTTTCACTCTAATCTTTCAGTAAGAATAATTTTTTTTTCTTACAGAAATATTTATGATATTACAAAATAAGATTTTATTAATTTTTAATTTTAGTAAACATGCGGTAAATTATCCGCAATTTAATTATAAAACGAATAAATATTTATGGATAAGTGCTTTTCCCCACTTATTCCCTATGGAATACCTAATTTAATTCCGTTTAAGGAAAAATAGCTCATTCAAATATGCGTGACGTTAATTGTCATTTAATTTATTTATTTTGGCATTTTAAACGTCTACTTTCCGAAAATATGCACCAGGGAAATAGGTTGTGTAAAATTTTTCTCGAAATGATTATTCTCTGAAACGTGAAATAATGCGCACGTGAACGTTAGTTATTCTTGACATGATATAAGTAGGATTTTACATCGTTTTATTTCTCTAATGAGAAAAAATAATGCTATTAATTAAAGCTAGTTAAAAAATTAATTAAATTAATTTAAATAAATGGTTCTTTCATTATATTATAAGTACGACTTAAATCTTTCTTGTTATATTAATACTCCAATTTGATATAATATTTATATTTTATGTAATTTTATTTAAAGGGACTTAGTCACTTTATAATATGTTAATTCTCCGCGTTTCTGCTTTGATTCGGAATTGAAATTGCTCGTTTCTTTTTAAAAACCCGTTAAGAAAACTTCACGGAGACAAAAATGCCTTGGCGACATGCTTGGAGACATATTTGCGAGTTTACCTTCCTGGTAAGTTTGACCAGAAAATAGTTATTAACATTATATCGATATCGAAGCTCTAAATCGAATAATTCACGAAATAACCAAAAACTTCTAGAAATATACGAGACCTTCGTCTAGTTGCAAAACCGGCCTTTAATTTCGATAATTATTATTATTATAATTATTATTATTATTATTTAGTTTTATGTAAACGTTTTAAACATCTAGAAACATGAAACCGTGCCAGAGTTTATCTCTTCTTGTGTTATTTGCCTTTGAAAATCATGGCGAGCTGTAATACTGGTCAAATCCTAAAGTTGGTGAGTTTTAAAATCTGTCATCTCCATATCTGTGAGATCTTGAATCCGCTTCATCCGACTAAAGTAGCACACTTGTTGATTAATTAAGTTAGTATTATCGAGTTTTACCTCGCCTGTGACCTCTTAATTTGACTAAGCATGGCGAAAACTCAACTTTTTTCAAAATTTTACTTTTTGCAGATGGCTGATTTTGCAACTAGACGGCACATATATAGGATTTAATTTCGTTTGTCAGTGTTCAGTTGAAACCAAGCGTCTTTAGTATTACAGCTATCTCTGACTTTGTCTTGAAGGCAGCTTATGCTGTCCGTTATGTTTATGATACCATTTATGCTGTGATGTTCAAGTTATAAGCTAACTTTTAAGCTGTGTTCGCTGGTATATCTGTAGCTAATACTTAGTTGATAAGCTGTTAATACTCTGAAACATTTTGTAAATAATTTTTTAAGCCTCTGCAAGACCTGTCATTCATACACGAATGCAGAATAAGTAATAATACTGATGATGTGTTCTGAAAATATTCTATTAAAAAATAGTAATTTTCTGTAACTTTCCTACAGAAAATGTTTATTATATAATGCTTCAAAATTTTACGACACATCTCAATCTGTCAAATGCATATGTTATTTGATGGTTACGTAATTTTTATATTGTGCATAAGGAGAAATTTGTATCAAAGCAGGATTGAGACGTGCTAAGTAACAACTTAACCTTTTAACGTTCATTGGTTTCGCAGCGAAACCAAACATTTGACATCATTTAGCAATTTTTATGCAGCAGTTTTTTTAACATTTCCCTCTTGTTTTAATCAATTTTTAAACTTTTATTCCTTTTCTGTTCGGTAGATAGCAACACTATTCCAAAATGTAACAAATAGTGCTTCGAAGAAAGCTAAATACATAAGTCACTTGAAGTGTCTTAGTGGATGCGAGAGCGAATTGCTAGTTTGATGATGCACTCATGTCTAGTTTTTTTGATTTAATGAAGAGCTGGTCTATCATTTTCACCTGAAACAAGTTTTACGAGTGTTTGTAGTCGATAATGTTTACCTACAAAGTGTTTTATTTATTGAGTTGAATATTATTTGAATTTAATAAAGTTAACTTATAGATGTTTCAAGCCAAAAATTTCTCGAAAAGGAACAATGTTATTTTTTTTTAATATTTATAATCAGCTATGTGTCTAAAAGCAATTTTTTAAATTAGTTCAGTAATTTTTAAAATAAATTAAGTAGTGAACGTTAAAGGATTAAGGTATGGTTCCGGAGCTTACTGTAACATTGTCGCCTACTATGTGGTGGATACTATTTCGATTCTGGCTAGTATAACTGGTAGAAATTTTATTTAACGGAAGATTTTTACAATGTGCCCTACTGAAATACCTATTATGTGCGGGCATTTTCTGAATTGTTCTGTTAACGCAAAACTTCTGTTAACGTACTTTTTTTCTAACGTAAGAATATTTTCTGGCTATTTTACTGCCAGCACATTTCGGTAATATAATACACACACACCTACATATATATTGTGCTTATCAACTTACACCACCCTGAAATTTCATATGTAAATGATTTTTCTTTAAATATTCATTTTTGTTATTTATGTATAAATAAAAAAGTGCGCAAATTTTACCTTGAATCATTACATAAACTTTAAAATATTTTTTCATTAAGTTCAGTAATTCTGAATAATTTGACAGTCATCTAATAAATTACGATTTTTTTTCCTTGGTTTTTGTAAAATAATATAATTTTGTAGAGTAAGGACAAAAGAAAAAAAAAGTAGTTGTATTTTGTACCAAAGATTTCGCTAAAATCGTAATATTCTCTCACATTTTAAAGAGAAACGCCTTCTCAAATGATGATATATATTTTGAATAATGATTAATCCGACTCTGGCGTGTTGCATATAATTTCTGGTGTTAGCGAATATTTAAATGAAAATAATATATATATTACTTATTACTAACTGTTAATCGTTCTAAAAACAAAATTATGATACTGAGATAAAGCATTGCTAGCTAAGTTTTATTATGAAAAATCCTAATGCGAAATGTCTGAAGGCTATTTTTAAGAAGGACAGTCATCATTTTAAACATCTAGAGTTTTATTTGAGTTGTAGAATGTACTCAAATATAAATATATATATATATATATGTATATATTACATATGGCTTTATTGGAAATTAATTCATGCAAATACAGGCAACATGAACATAAACAAAAAAGTAGAAGAAGAAGCAAATGCAAATGACACGTCAATAAAAAATATTGAATCTACAAAAATGCAAAAAAATTTACAGTGAGTTCATTATATTTCTTGTGTCCCAATACATTTGAAAAGTTATCACTTGTATGAGACTCTGGGTCGAGTCCTAGATACGATAGCAAGTTTTCTGTATTCCTATTATCTGCCCTGCAGATTTGGTTGTCACTTGTTGACAGGATGACAATACGGTTAAGGTACTCTGCCAGACAGTCATGACGTGTTTCAAGTTTAAAGTGAGCGAAAGATTCAATGCTGGATTTACGGCTGTAGTCTTTCCAATTTTCCTGAATCTTTTCCTAACAACAAATATTGTTCTTTTTGTACACTATAGGATTTTCTATTGTAGAGATGTGTCTCTTTAATGAGTCTGTGGAAATTGGCAGCATAGAAAAAGATAGATTACTCATCACTTCACTGAAGAAAATAGACTGCAGCCAAAATCTTTACTCATTCAACACCACCCAGGAGAAGTAGTTGATTGAAGGATATCACGAACGTGACTAAATTATCAATGAGTAAAAAAAATAAATAAATAAATAAATACTCGCAGTTAGAGCGCCACTTATTGGAGAAAAATAAAACAAATTTCGCAGTAAAACTTTTGTTTATTGAAAAAAAAAAAAATCTCATGATTTCCTGTGCATTTTCGTGAATACCAATTAGTAGTACAGTCAATACAATTTTGGAGGGTTTTTTTTTTTTTTTTTGGTGACTTTTGTGTCTTCCGGTATTTTTCTATAACTTCTTTCTATCGGATACAGCTGTTTCTTATCTATCTCGAACTTAAAAGTTTCCGAACATTAAAATTTATCTTAACACATCACTTCAAATGACCAAATTCCATCACTACGTTTATGTCTATAATATCTGTGATAACTATAAAAATCCTAATTATTATAAGCTAATTTATTTTATTTTCATTAACTGCTTTATTCCTTTAATGATTAATAATAAATTCCTATAATGTTAAAATAAATATAATAATTTGTAGATTGCTGATTTGTTGATTACTTATTTGTAGATTACTGATTTTTTACTAGACAGGGGCCTTAGGTAGAAAATATTTAGAAAGATTTCAGATTCGTTGCATTTCAATATATCGATTTATGTAAATTCATTAATATATATATTTTATTTATATTAAAGTTTAATATTAAAAAAGAAATTATTTACTTTTTAAAAGAAATGTAACATCTTGAAGTTTTTATTATAATGAAATAGCTTTTCACTTATGTCACACAGAAAATATTTCAGAAGTATTTTGCTCTCGTCGCATTTTAATTTATGAGTTTACGTAAATCTATTTGGCATCATTCCAGTCTACAAATTCAAATGAATGTCTTTTATAAATGCATGGTTTTGTATGTAATGAGAATCATACTCTTTCCGTTCCGCAATAAATATTTAGAAATAATTTTAATTTTTTATACTTTCTGGATTTAAATGATTTATGTATTTTAATAAAACTTTTGGTTTTCAGTTAGAATTTGTAATTTAATCAATGAAATTTCGATAGCATTAAAAAACTTTTATTAACAAACGTAATTATATTTTTTTCGTAAATAATTATTTTTATTTTCTTATTAGGTATGGGAAACTTAGGTAATCGTGAAAATTTTCGACTTCGTTTTTTTAGTTTTTTTCAACCCTTGAAATGTGAGAAATCAAAAAATCACAAAATTTCTATGGTATCCGTCTATAAGGTGTTAGTGGTTTAGTGGGTTTGTCTGTTAGTCTCTTATTCTGTTATTTTGTTAGACTTTTCGTACAATATATGAAAAACAGATGATCGCAGAGAAGTCGGACTAATTTTGAAATATTACTTATGGCACTGGCAAGAACTATATTCATTATAATTTAAAAACCAACAATATAAATTAAAACCTACATTATAATTTAAAAATTTTGTAAGTTATTCAAAATTTACGTTTTTCTTAACATGGGAGGATAGGGCTAAATTTCGCTTAAACATGCATTAAAACGAATATTTATACTCTAAACGTGTCAGGCCAGCTTCTAAATATCAAAATTTGTACTGGAATGAACGTCATCAATTATAAAAATTTAATTTTAAAAACCTTGTAACTTATTTAAAATTTACGAATTTCATAACATGGCAGAATAGGACAAAATTTTCTTACAGGTCCATTTTTAAGGATAGTTTCATTGCAAAAGACCACTTTTAAAATATTATTTTCATATAGCATGAATATCATTGACTATTACTTTTATAATTAAAAACAATTGTAAGTTATTCGAAATTTACAATTTTGTTAACGTGTCAGAATAGAGCAAAATTTTGCAGATATGTTAATTTTTTATGGATGTTTTCAAAGTAAAGATTTCAGACAAATTTCAAACTATATTTATGATACAGACTTGAATATAATTGGCTACGAATAACCTACTTTGAAAATTACGTAAGTTATTGGTCATTTAAGATATTCTTAACGTAGCAAAGAAGACCAATAATTCATATAAACTTGCATTACGAGGATCATTGGATTAAAAACAGCATGAAATTGCATGAAAAATGAAATATGAAACTAACTCCAATAAAATTAATTAACAAATTATAATAAGGTAAAACTGAACAACGGGTAGCCTTTTAGGTGGGGCATTTGAATCTTTCATCATGACAAGTGATCGATCGAATTCATTTTCTTAACATGAATATAGTATGCCTTGTAGTAGAGAATAAATATATGTAGGGGTTTGGAGTTTTCCTAAGCCAGCTAGTGTTTTTATTAAACCGTTGTATGTTCTCTATTATATATCAATAATTTATTAAATTATCATTACAAGAAAATAGTTAAGTTATCATTAAATTATCATTATAGTGTAAAAAGTAAAATCTAATTGATTATACGAATGATGATGGTAAAAATTTTCTACATTAAATTAAACAGAAAATAAATGATAAAATCGTCGAATGTTTCAAGTGGATAGAGATTATTTTAAGAACAAGAACTAATGATGATAAAATTATTTATTTCATGTTATCTAATAATAGGATAATATTTTAAAAATTGCATGATTAAATTTATATAGAAGTACATTAACTTTTTTTTTTTTTAACTAAAGAGAAAACATTTTTTTAGCTCGTAAAATACTTAAGACGTATTTTCTCTTTGTCGTATTTGAAATTATCCCTTTACGCAAATTCAGTAATACTTATTTTAACCATCAAAATAATATCTATTTTAAATATCTCTTTGTTACATTAATATTTAAGAAAAATATGTTAATAACAACTGTGTTTTCGATGCGTTTAAATTTATCACTTAGCGTAAATCCATTTGGCATTATTCCAGTCTTCACATTTAAATGAATGCCCTTTCATAAATGCATGGATTTATATGTAATAAATTTTATACTCATTACGTTCCAAAAAGTGTTTTTACCAATAATTTAACCTTTCTATTCCTAATTCTAAAGGATATTTTAAATTTTAAATTACTTAGAAATTGCTAAAATTAGAATTATTTTAAAAGCAAAATGTATACTTGAAAAAAAATCTTTATGACAAGCAGTCATTTAAAGTAGCTTATGCAGGAAAGAAGTTACTCAAGTGTACATGTTTAAAAAATTATAAAAAAATAACTGCTCGCATACAAATCTGCAGAGTTTCCTGAATAACTCGCCTGTTCAGAAGTATAAAACTTGCTGTTGATTTTAAATATTAGTAAAATATTATAGCCAAATTTTTGAATATTTCACATGTGTTAGCTGTCAATAAATATAATAAAAATACGAACTATTACAGATTTTAAGGCATTGTACATTAAATATTTGCATTGATATTTTCTTACCTTATATATTTCTACATAAAACTATTTACTTTCTAAGACTAATTTCGATATGTTTCTTGTGATTTTCGATTCTTCATTAATAATATTACTTCGATTCTGTCAATTGTAGAGAAAAAATTATTTACCAAACTATCTTTTAACATAATTATTTTCCGTTTTTTATTCATCAAAAATCATCAATAAATTCTGTTAAACAAATACATGCATGAGATCATCCGGAAATAGTCCTTCATATTTCTTTCGAGATATGAATAACAGGTGGCGCCAGCAATTTCTCACTCTACAAAAGTTTGATCGTGCAATAGATGATGACCTCACTCTTTGTGACAGAGTGACTATACGTCACTCTATCACAAAAAGTGAGAAGTGTCACATTTTCAAGAGGGATGATATTGTTTTCTCACCTTAATTGGTGTCAAAATAGGGGTCACTTTTTTAAGGAGAGAGATTCTTACTCCCGAAATTTTAGAGAGTAAGTTTTTTAAATGATAATGACGTCAATTTTTGGGGGATGCATAATTTTTTTTTTTTTTTTTTTTTTTTTACAATTTTATATTGTTCACATTTAAGTAAATTTTTTCCTGTCGAAAAGAATGAACTCGTAATTCTTTTTTTTTTTTTTTGGCAAAACTTAAATTATAAATAAAACTTAAATGGCTAATTTTAAAGGTAGCATTGAGGTTTTTATTTTCACTTTTTATTAATTAATTAAAAGAAAACATATATTAATTGAATAAAAGTATTAAAAGGATGCCTTCTCATCGTGTTCTGAGCTAGTCTGAAATTCTCAAATGTCTAGCTAGTCGGGAAGTTAGTTAAAAATCGATTGCAAGACTTGTACAGGAGAAACAAACAAACAAACAAGAAAGTGAGTTAATAAAAGCATGTTAATAAAAATGGTTATAGTTTAAATTTAATGTGTTTTATCAATACTTTTTAATTCTTAAAATGTTACGCAATTATGAAAGTTTATGTATTTCTCTTACATTTTAAAGGTTTTAACTATTAATCCTTCTACCAGATAGATATACCTGCGTAATCCTCATAATTCCTTAAATACAAATGGATGGTGTAATTAAAGAACTGTGGAAATTTGTAATAAGAATTAATGTAATACTAAACTTAAAAGGTAATTTTCATCACATTTTAAGGATTGTAGTTATTAATCCGTTTAACAGACAGGCGTAACTGCGTATATCCATAGTTCCTTAATTACAAATGGATGGTGTAAGAATTTGTAATAAGGACATTTTGTACTATAAAAAAATTGCATTAAGAGTTTTTAATTATTACTATTTTCTCACTTATATATACGTATAATCAACTATTCTTCGAAAAGCGACGCAATTTTAAAGATAAATTTATTTTATTTTTTCCAGTAATGCTGAATGAGAAATTATTTATTGTCATCATCATCATCATCACGGGGCTTGACGGAGTGCCTTCGGGTGTCGCGACCGTTGCCTACCTCAACATGAGAAGGAGAAAAACCTGTAACTGTAGTCATGTTCAAGAAATTCGGTACTTTGAACTGGAGGAGTTCATAGAGGACTCGGGCGTGATGATTTGATGATTTACATGACTGTAGGTAGATGCGAGATACTTTAAGGAGTTGAAGGTAAATAACATGAAAGCTGTAAAATACATTCTGGCAAACCAGCAAAAAGTAAACGTAACACACATTTTATTTTATTTTTCCTGACAATTAAACAATTAACTACCATATATATATATATATATATATATATATATATATTTTAATTATTAAATAGGAAGAAAAAAATCCTAACGGGACTGTTAAGCAGTCAAATATTAAAATTTACTAAAAATATTAAAGAAAATAAATATTTGCAATGCTATATACAATTAAATTTACAAAAGAAACAAAGTTACTTAACAAAAACTTGAAAATCCCTATGAGTAGGGTAACTGGTAAGGCTGACTAAACGCGGCTGGACATAAAAACTCACAGTATATTGCAGATGTCAGGGGGTAATCAGAGGTAGATGAATAATTTATTCAATCTACGGAAAAATAGAAATTTAGAATGTGAATTCTGCGTTAGGTGACACCAAAAGGATCTCGACTTCTACGCTTGGAGACTGGGACGAACCCATCCTCTCTGCATAGAATGGCGAGAGGGCGTTTCTTGGCCCTACCAATTCTTGGATCATACCTTCTGATAGCGTTTAACGCATCATTCTGGACTTTGGTGATAGACCTGTGAAACTTCAACGCAATCTTTTAATTTCAGAATAAATAGGCCTAATTTTCAGGTCTTTGTGAATTACATCATTGCAAACGTAGCGAAAAGTCTGAGCATACGCAACTGCTTATTTTGGAAAACTTGAAGTCTTTCAAACTGAGTCTTTGAGGCAGATCCGAACACCGCGGACCTGTAGGGCAAGATGGGTCGGATCATGGACTTGTACAGTAACAATTTATTTTTAACAGACAGGTGGCTATTCCAAGCTAAAAGAGGAAAGAGAAGGGCGGTGTCACTTTGCGCTTTTTATCAGAGTTTCTGAAATGTGCTTTTGCCACAATAATTTGGAATGTAGGTGAATGCCTAGGTATTTATTCAATGTTTCCCAGGATATAGATTCATTATTAAGAAGGAAGTTAATGTCGGGGGAATAGAATTTATTGGTGAAGAAAATGGTGGCACTTTTACAACTATTACGAATCATCAACTTAGCATACAAATCAAGGTAATCTTGGAGTTTTTCAAACACAGCTTGTGGTTGTGTGTCTGTACATAATGACAGTATCATCAGCAAATAATTCTACGTTGATGTCAGGCTTACGTAGAATGTCGTTGATGTAGATATTAAATAGCCGAGGCCAGACGAGAGAACTTTGAGGAACAGAACTGAGAACAGGTTTTGGGCTAAAGAGGGAATTTCCCAGTCTGACCGTAAAACACCTGTTAGAGGTATAGTCAGCAAAGATTTTAGTTAGATGGTCAGGTACACCCAACTCAGTCATTTTTAAAAGAAGGCCGGCGTGCCAGACCTTATCAAAGGCCTTTTGCACGTCGAGAAATATAATTTCCGTCATACCGCTGGTTTGGTATCCATCGTGAGTGAATTCTGTCACCCTCCACAACTATTGTTGTGTTTTATGGTAAGTCCTAAACCCGGCTTGCTCCGGTATGAACTTGTCATGAGACTCGAGGAATTCATTCAATTAGCGGGCGAGAACATACCCGTAAACCTTCGAGAGACAAGTGAGAAGAGATATATGGCAATACCTAGAAGGAGAATGAATATCTTGCCCCCCCCCCCCCCTATTCGGTAGGGGGGGGGGGCATCAACCGGGAAAAATATTGAGATTTAACATGCAATTAATAATAAGAGTGATATAATAGATACAATGTAGAGGTAGATTGATAAGCATATTATTTGAGATTTGGTCCTCACCGGGAGATTTCTATTTTTTCAAGCCCGAAATATATTCCTGTACCTCTGAGGGTAAAACAGGTTGAAGATTGTTAGGTGTGTCAGTGAGTAATAAATTTTGGACCCTATAGTCGGCCATGAAGTCGACCATTGGGTTAACAATCTCCGAATAAGGTGAAAACTGACTTCTAATACTTTCAGCAATTGCTTCAGCATTTTTTGTGTTACTATAAGCCATGCCATTGGGGATAGTAATGACAGGAATGTGTGTTCATGTCCTACGAATACGGGAGGCAGCCCTCCATATTGTGTTGTCTTCAGTAGAGAGAGACTCGACAAAAAAGTTGTAACGTGTTTTACTAAACTCCTTAATTGCAACTCTGATATTACGAATAAGTCTGTTTAACTTATTCCTAAAATAGGGTGTCCTATGAACCTGCCATTGCCTGCAAGCATAATTTCGATATCTAATCATTTCTCTGATGTTATCCGGCAGCCTGTAGAAGACACTCGACCTTTTCCGAGGTTCCGAACTCAGCATATATGCCTCTCGAAGTGAGTCTCCGAGCATGCTATAGTTTCTTCAGTTTCCTCTTTGGAATCTGTTATAATGTGAAGAACGTCACGTTCTGAAAGGATGTCCGCGAATTGACTCCTCCGAGTGGATAGAGCCGTTCTTAGATCCAGATCGTAGGATACCACGTCGTACTTCAAGACAACAGGTAGGTGATCAGTGTCTAGATAATTCAGCGTTTGAATACTGTAGGCAAACGGAAAATTGCGGATGATAGCAAAATCCAAAATATTTAGAGATCTCATAAAGGTGGATTCAGGGTCGCCTGAATTTGCGCGAAATTTTGATCCACCCACCTTCTTAATTTAGCACCAGTAACATTATTTCTAGGACAATTCCATGAATTATGCTTAGAATTAAAATCACCCGCAAGGATAAAATTTGGAAAAGCATTAGTGAGACAGGAAAGATCTTGCTCTAGCAGGTTACACCTTTACCTAGAACTATGCTTACTTTTAACTTTCTTAATTGTTAACATTCATCTATGTTAAATAATAAAAATTTCATTCATCATCTAAATTATTGTGGCGTCATTCGCTCGAAATACGGCTGGGGCTGGAATTATAAATTGCCCATGGAGATTGTGGTTAGTTGAAGGTAAATGTCCACTCGAGTTTGTTCCGTTGTCGTTTGTTTTGGAGGAAGTGCAAATTGTTCATAGAAATTTTTTGTTTCTTGAGGGTGAGATATCCACACGAGGTTCGTTTGGCTGGCTTTGGTTTCAGAGGAAGTGTGAATAGTACATGGAGCGAGGTTACGGAAGCTCCTAAGTTTTAACTCGCATGTCAGTATTTTCAGTTAAGGTGTTTTAAGCTGAACAAAGTGAAATATTACTCTAGTTAAACTAATTAAATAAAATTTTGTTGGTGTACAGGGTGTTTTTAAAGAGTTCGAGAGTGAGATTTCCGGATCAAACTAATGTGAATTATCTGAATTTCTCTGTAAAAATCTGATGCAATCTATTCAAGCATACAAATTTTTCAAGGTTGAGAAGATTTCGTCAGTTTCCTTTGACATTTACACACATGACACTAAGACGTGTTTTAAGTTCAATTTGAATAAAATTATCATTAATTTACAAGTAATGTATTAATGTGACAATAATGTGAGATAAAATGCGGAAATTGATGTCACCCGCTAAAAAGCTTTTTAAAAAGTTTCGTTTTTATGCAACTGGTTTTTCCTTAACTTTAAATAAATACATCTTCAGCAGGTGTCAGCTGACAGTCGATTTCTATAACAATCTGAATCGGTTGTTTCCTTTTATTTTTGAGTGAAAAAACTATATATGTCACATCTGTTAAATCCAGTTAAAAATTCAGGATTCTCATTTAAAATTTTCATAGGAGTGAGTTTAAAATTTTCACTATTAAAAGCTTCCTACAATGGTATTTATTTTAGTGTAATATTACATTTGTGTAACTTTTCATGGATTTCCTTAAAAATCCCTTTTTCTTAATTCTATAATTACTTTCATTAGATTTTAAGTACTTTACTGTTTCTTCATTAAATAGAAGGTCTTTGTAAGTAAATTTTGAAATATATTTGTATTAAAATATTTGAAAAATATCTAGCTTAACATGTTGAAAATCTCATTTCTGGAAATTCCACGAAGATTGAAGAAATCTGCTTGCTCTATTTTTCCAGCCAAATATTTGTAATGTAACTATAATAAAAGAACTGTTTAGTAATATGTAGGTGACCTCTAATCGAAAAAAAAAATGCATTAAATTTTAAGACAATGCTTTAAATTTAATGAATTGTCTAAATTTAGATAATTTTATTTTTTATCTTAATTATCATAATAATTTAATATCGGCCCTAATACCCACGTTTTGGTTACGGCAATTTGTGAAAAGTTAATTTCTAAAAAAGTCATTGGTTATATAATGCACAATATTTTAGAAAAATCAATGAGACTTATTGTTATATTTTTAAGTCAAGTAATTCTTTTTTTCTTTAACTTTATCTCTCTCTCTTTTTTTTTATTCATAGGAAAATATAACTCATTTCATTAAGGTTTATAACGAGTATAGCATTTAACGTGCCGTTGCAAATTAATTTTATTTTTTACGCAACTATCATAATAAAACGAAATGAAAAAACAAAAGAAACACCAGCCTTTAATCATGTAAATGATTCTCCGAAAATAATTAAATCAATTAATGGGATCAATATCACTTTAATTTTTTTAGTAAAGATAAATTAAGGAAATTGCAGAAAAATAAATACATGTAATGACAGATTTCTTTTGACGCCTATTACATTTAAAGAGATATGTTATCTGTAAAAGTCATCTCTGTTTGAAAGAGAAGGAAATATTTCTTTTTTAACATATTATATATATATATATTTTTTTTTTGTAATTTGTTATATTTACAACAGTTTATGCCGCTTAGTTTTATTAGAAGTTAATAGTCTTCGCCAGCTACGCTGGTCATTGTACTTAAACAAATAAAAATTTCTTTATAAACCTTGAAAATAAATATTTGATGTTGATTAATTTTCCAGAAACAAACAAAATCGAAATCATTTGTGTCTGTACAAATTGCACTTGGCAAGGTATTTCAATAAGTACTTAGCGCATGCTATTATTCTGTAACTATTAAATTAATGTATAGCGCGTTCAAATCGGAATTTTAAAAAGCAAAAAAAGAAAAGGAGGGTGTAAACGTTTTTTTCGTCATTGTATACTTAATAATTTTTAAAGTATTATACGCCTATTTTTTTATACCTTTTATACTAAGTGTTTATTTTATTAATAAATTTTATTATGAAGTTAAATATTCAATTCAAACTCCTTGGATCATTTCCCTTCTTGTTAATTGTTCGTGTTAAGATTAACGTACATACATTTGTTTACCTTAGAAATTTAATAGTGAACTTTTATGAAATATACAGTGTGTGCAAAAAATACGGAAAAACATTTATATATTTAAAGCAAAATATAATTATCATATATTTTAGGAGTTTTTTTTTTTTTTTCACACATAGTTTCACTTAACAAACACTCTATGCGTGACGTGCAAAATGTCAAATTGATAATCTGCATTATACTTAACATGGTCCAACATACCCTGCGGGTCAGTGAATGATGTCTTTGGATTTCCCTGTTTGCGCTCCACGTTATCTTAAGAAACTAAAACGAAAAAAAGGCCACAGTCTCCAAGGACATAGCGAAAACTTTTTTCACACAGTACAAAGCATATGTGTCTTCTTTCTGATTTGTAAATAAATAATTTTTACTTGTAAATAAAAAAAATAATAAAAACCTTTTTTTCTTTAAATATTAAATTTAATTCACCGAAGTTAAACCAGAACACTTATAAAACACATTATAGTGTTTAAAATTTTTTGGAACTGGCTAAGTTGAAAATACACAAGCATTATAAACAATTTAACTCAAGGACAAATAGTACAATCACCAAGTTATTTACTTAATTTACTCTTTATTATCCTTTATGTTCTTTATTTTTGTAATTTTTATGTTTATACACATTAAATGGTAAAAGCAATTAAAGTAGTACAAAGTTCTTTAGTAAGATTTAAACACTAATTGTATTTAAACCTTATGATTGAATAATTAAAATAAAAGAGATAATTGAAGGAAAAAATAATATAAAAGAGAAAATTTGAATTCAACTCCAAGACACCTGGTGTGTATTGATCACACTACTACACATATTATAAAAATTTTCGGAGATAGTGTGTGTGGAGAATACTTTCGCTTTCCAAAGGAACATCTGCTAGTATTGTGCGAGAGGCGCATGCGCTGGTTACGGGAGAAGAGAAAAAAGTTTAGTGTTTACGTTCTGACTTCAGCGGGAAGATCTACGCTGGTAACTGTAAAAATGTTACGAATAAGGAGACGTTTTTTTCTTTATTATATTTTATTTATTGCTACGTAATATTATACCATATGTAAATAGATTGTTTTGTACATAGCCTAGTCTGTATATAGAAAATGTATATAAAGGATTCGAAAATGTAAGAAAGTGTCCTGTTTTATTCGAGTTCCTGGCTCCTTTATTTTAAGTATCTTTTATTTTATTTAAGTATTAAGAAATATTTTATTCTATACGTAACAGTGTGTTCAGAAGACACAAAACTGACCTTACAAAGAAGTAGTCTAAGAAATATCCTGTAGTAACTAAGCAATAGATACGTCGTAAAAACATGTAAAAGAGAATTTATATCGCGAGTTTAATGATATTTGTCAGATCTGTTTTTTTACGAAACCCATTCGTGAGACCTAATTCAAGTTTGTAAGACTTTATTCAAGATACCTGTTACTTTTCCTAAAGTAATCAACTGATTCACACAAAAAGGTCACCTAAAAGCAACGTTAAATAGCAATTTCCAAGAAAAATGTTTGAATACTTTTCGGATGAGTATTACGGAGTTTTCTATCCGTGATCACCATCTTCTGCTATTGCAAATTTCACCAAAACAAATAGAGAATGCATAGTAGAATACATTTGTACGTCAAACCAGCCTTAAGTATAAAGTTTCGTCGTTCTATCCTTTATAGTTTTGATGATGTATCTATAGTTTTGATGATGTTCTATCCTTTATAGTTTTGAATCAGAATATTCTCTACACACGTATAGGTATACAGTATAGATATGTACGTACTGACGAATTTAAAAAAAAAAAAAAAAAAACACTTTTTGGAACTCAGAAGTCCTTCAGAAGAAAACTTGCTATAATTTTTTTAACTGATATAATACTAAAATTATTTTCTAATTATATATTGCCATTGCCATTGATAATAAAGTATTGGAAGTAGTAAGTAATGACAAATGCTTCCAGGAATGTAAAATGATACACCTAATGAATAAAGATAATAAAACAAGTTGTAGTATGTTTCGCCTTGAAAATATTAAACAAAGGTAATATTTACACTATGTGTTTAAAAGAAAAACAAAAAATTCATAATATACATTTTTAATATTGTGTTTGATTTTTCTTTCTTTTGCAAAAAGTTACATTTATATCAGAACAAATGAAGAGTAATGCAAAATAAACAGATTATGAAATTATCACAATAACTCGTGAAAGACTAATAGGTTACTAATTAGTTAAAATAAAGCTATGTATATATCTGTACTGATAAGTATAAAGGATTTAAGTCCATATTCTTGATTTTTCAGGAGACGAAAAATAAAGTTAAACTAACTAAAAACAAATCAGAAGAATCGATTAGGAAAATGGTATTCCGTTGAGTTATGCCCTTTATACCATTCAGTGATTGTCAACCTTCATTTAATAACGGGAAAAAATTGAATTAAATATTTTATACAATACATGAATGGTAAATTTCTGACTTAAACCTTTTTTTACCAATGGATTTTCTCAAAGACTAAATGACATAGACTTAAATCCTTTATACCAATCGATTGAGAATTTTTTTCCTGAGTCTGACTATGTACTTAACTCAAAATCGACATTTTTGGACTTAAATCCTTTATACTTATCAGTACAGATATATACACACACATATAATATGTGTGTGTGTATACATAGTTTTATTTTAACTTAGTAGTGTTATTTTAGTAACCTATTTAGTCTTTTATGAGTTATTATGACAATTTAGTCATCTCTATTTATTCATATATATATATATATATATAAATATATACATAAGAAAGCAATTAAGTAACATATTCTATTTACAATTTAATCATGTATTTTACAAGCACAATAATAATCGCATGCATTCTGTTCTCTTTCATATAAAGGGTTCAATTGTTCAAAGTACTTTTGTTACATAAACCTCAATGAGTGGTTTCATTAATATTTTTGAGTATGAAAAATGTGATTCCCAAACACAAATGAAGCAGTATGTACTCATACAGAAATTTAAGCATTATTTAATCATAAATGTAAGTATAATACATGTTACATTATGCAATCAAATGCAAACTGTCATTGTTGATACTGTTAAAGGCTTAAAAAGCAAACATTTTGTTCTTTATTTTTATGTAACATTAATGTTTAATATTACCTTATGTGATACTCAATACTAATAAAACAAACGGTTGAACAAAGTTTAAAGAATTAGTGTAATTAAAGTTTCTGCTTCATTAATTGGATAAAATAAAGTTTTGGAAGTTCTCCTAAGATGTGAAATAAAACGTACATTTTTAGAGATAAACGTATTAAAGTAAGACAGTAATAACAGAAGTAGTATGTGGAGTTTTCGAATAATTAAACAATGCAATCACAATAATAATGAATTATGTTTATCAGAAAATATATGATAATGAATACATTTTTCTTATTTTGCTTTAAACTAGTACGTGTTTAACAAAATATAATTACATGTAAAATTATTTTAATAAATAATACATTTAAGGTACATATATTCATTAATTGTATAATGTTTTAATGAAAACTTATTTGTAAAACAAAAATTCTGCTAAACAAACACATAAAAACAAATCAACGTTGTTGGGATTATTTCTGCAACGTCAATGTATGTTGTAGATACCATAAATAACTAAAATAGATAAAAGGGTTTAATAAGTTTTAAAGAGAAACTGCAATCAAACTTACTACTTCTTTAATAATAAATAATTTTTTTTTTTTGGAATTTATCCAAAGATAAGAAATGACAAATACTACGCGAAATTTCAAATGAAGAACGAAATGAAGGAAGATAATAACGCTAGAAGAAATTTGTTTCATAATATGATGTTATTAAACAATGCAATGTCAAAAATTATTTTTTACACTTATCAAAAAACAATTGACTGTTACGAATTTTCCACTTCGCTTTTAAAGGTTGCGTCAGTGTCATTACAAAGAAAATTAGTTTATTGAAGAAACATGTTCTAAGTATGAGCCATTCGTTTTATAAATATAAATAAGATCTGTGTATAATTTTACTCTTTACCAAATTACTATTATTATGTTTTTGTTTGTTTAAAATACCTTTAAAATAATTTTGCTGTAGAAATACCGATCACTAATTTTTCAAATTTTTTTAAATGCAGAGTTTAAAAAGGTAATTTGTAAATAAATGGAGACACTTCTACTATCATCAAGATTTTTTAATATAAAAATAAGAATTAAACAATTTATATATATATATATATATATATATATATAATACAACGAAATGCAAATTTGAAAAAAAAAAGTTTTGGTGATTCTACAAAATATAGAAACTAAAATTAGTATTTCAAATGTGAAACATACTAAATTATGACTATATCAACAGATGGGTTTTGTTGAGCAATGCAAATATTAAACAATAAAATCTCAATAAGGATAATTTATACCTATCCATAAAAAAATGCTTAGTATTACGATTTTTTATTTTGTTTTTAACTATAACTTTTTAAAGCAATAAAATTAAATGGAAATTTATTTTTCTAAATAATTCAATTAAGATGCAAATACTTATTGTTTTATAGTGTTTTGTTATAAACTTCATTAAAATTCAAAATTTTTCATAAATAGTATAATGTTAGTGTCTTGATAAACAGTAGAATGTGATACTGTTAGAATTGAAAATTTCTCAAATTACTGACATTTCGTTCTTCATTTCTTTTGCGTCAATGTTTGGTGCATATTCTGTGATAAATAACTAAAATATTGGAAAAAGCTTGAAAAGATTTAAAAATAATCTGTAATAAAAGTTTCTTCTTCATTAATTCAATAAAAATAAAACTAATGATAGAATTTATTCAAAATTATGAAATAAACAATTCTGAAAGTTTCACAGGAGGAATGAAATGACGGAAGATAATACCATGAGATGGGGGTTTGATTTGTAATGATGTTCTAAAGCAGCATAATGAGATCCTAAAGAAATCCAGAGGATGTCATTTTTGGGATAAACCTGGTATCCTCTGGACAACAGAAAACGTCTTTTTTAAGTATGTGTAAAAATGTGTATGTAAAAATGTCCCACCTATAGAAATCCTAAAGTGCATTTTTATGATTCTTATCAGCCAGCTATAGGAGGAATGAAAAAAACCTCTGGATACCTACTGACATCATAAAATTATCTAGAGAATAGCATATTCATGATGACTTGACTCATGATGACCTAGTCGTTTGTTTTAAAAAATACAAAGATAATTGGTATACACTTCGCTATTTGTTTCAATTTGCTTAAAATACTTTTGTTGTATGAATGATAATCCCTAAAGTTATTGAAATTTAGAAATTCAGATTTAAAAAAAAAAGCAATTCGTAAGTGAATGGATATGCTTGTACTTGCATATAACTATAAATATCGTTATATAACGTTTAAATGTAAACGTAAAAGTTAAACTTTGTCGAGTCATGATCTTAGTAAGTTGAAGATAAAAATTAGCGATGAAACTATAAGTATATATATATATATATTGTTTCATCACTAATTTTTATCATCAGCTTACTTTTTTATAAAAAGTATAAGACTAAGATCATGACTCGACAAATATTTACTTAATAAAACAGTATTATTTGCCCATCTTTTAAGTAAGAATTATTGCTAGTGCTTTAATAATTTTGCTACCGACTGTATTACAGTATATATTGTTCTCTGAAATGTCAGTATGTTTGAAACAAATACTACGATAAATAACTAAAGTAGTTGAAAATAGTTGAATACTGTTTACAAATGAACTACAATCAAAGTCTTTACTTCATTAATCAGAAAAATTAATTTTTGGAATTTATCCAAAGTTGAGGAAATGAAAAACACTGCAAGAAATTTTGAATGAAGAACGAAATGAAGGAAACATGTAACATTAGATGGAATTAGTTCTGTAATGATACTATTAAACAATGCAATTATAAACGATATATATTATGGGTATGAAACAAACAATGATTCACTCATTATTTTCCCATTTTGCTTAAGATAATTACGTCATATCATTAAAATAAATTCAATTTATTGAAGAATGCATTTAAGAAAAATGTTCTGTCTGTATATTAGTTATTCGTTTTATAAAAAAAAATATATAAAAAAAATTGCGTGTCTCTTGTGCTCGTTAATAAATATTTCTTTTGTTTGAAATAGGAACTTTTGCTGCAGTTATATCAATTCCTAATATTATTGGTATTTTAAAATATGCAGAGTTAAATAAATTAAATCGAAAATAACGAAGTTGCTTGTAATATTTTTGCACATTTGTTTTTGAATATTTATAGCAAATAGTTATAATGTAAAGACACCAGAGCTCATCTTTCTTAAAGTTTGCACCAGTATTCGTCACGCTCACAAAAGACATGTTAAAATAACCGTTAATTAAAATCTATGAATTTGAATCCGCTAGAGCTACATCATCTGGTTCTAGGGAATAATAGCGTGGTCAGATTCAAATTCATTGATGTTAATTAACTGTTATTTTAACACGGCTTTTGTAAGAGTGACGAACACTGGTGCAAATTTAAGGGCTGACGAACACTGGTGTCTTTCCTTTAAATATTTAAAACAAGAATAACGAACAACGCCTTGAACGCAAAAGTACTAAGTTAGCAGTAATAAGCTAGCATGCAGCTTTTTAGGTAGCATTTAATGCATAGTCATCCATGCGTAAAAGAAACGAAACCAAAGGGCTTTATACAGTGGCGGATCCAGAACTTGACTTTTTGCAGGGGGGGGGGCTAAGATTTTTCAAAGTGTTATTCTAGACCAATAAAAAAATTACAATTGCAATATTCAATAGCTTCAATAGGGGGGCTTCAGCCCCTAGCCCCCCCCCCCTTAAATCCGCCACTGGCTTTATATAAGATACAATCAATCATAATTTACGACTGATACTATCAACCAATAGAAATAGATAGAATGTGGAGGATTAGCTAATAAGGAATCGAAAAACGGTAGTCTTGGAAAACGTAGAAAAATTTACGTAAGTGCGGATTAAGTGTGAAATTTCCAACAATCAGACAAAGGGGGTACAGTGAAATCACAATTAACAATGTTTTTAAAATTTTTATCAGTGTAGAAATCTTCAAAGAAATCGAGCTTGTGTTTAAATTTGGGTCTCTAGGTTACTTTAGCTGTATCAAATTTAAAATTACTTTTTTTTTTCTCAGCAGTGCATAGAAATGACCGATTTTTGGTTTTTCATTACCACATGTAACTGATATGTTCTTTTAAAAGGAATTTAAGACTGCGTTTACTTTAACCAATATATGACAAACTACACAGGCAGGAAACACTGTAAATAGCTTAAGAGCTGTGCATATATATATAATATTTTGACTGAGAAAGGGTGAGTTTATTGGAAGGCGAAAAGATTATTTTAAATTATACTGTTTGAAAATTTTAGCTGTGGCATATCTTGAAATAGGAAAATAGGGTTAAACATTGCTGATATTAGAAGAGACCGATATAGGAAACTATATACAAAAAAGCTGTAATTTTTTAACAGCTTTATTATTAAGGAAAAGTTTCTAATCTTTTTTATTGTAATGGCTTTGAAAACATGCCAATTTGAAAGGAGTTAAAATCCCGTTACATGCACTGAAATTGAATAATATAGAATTAGCACATAGTAGTGAAACTATTTGTGTTGCTGTCATACACTATATATGCTACAGTCGGTAACAAAAGTCTCTGAACACTAACAAAAATTCCTATATAAAAAAAGTACACTTAATACAGTTTTGTTAAATAAATGCTTGTCGAATCCTGTTCTTAGTCTGTCTAAAAACAGGATTCGACAAGGATTTATTTAACAAAACTGTAGTAAGTGTACTTTTTTTATATAGGCATTTTCGCTAGTGTTCGGACACTTTTGTTACCGTCTGTACGTGTAAAGGAAACAGTAATTTACTATGTATACGGGACTGCGCTGCCGAAGGCAGTGGGGACCCGGTGTGAGTTTTTACCCGATCAGAAATGATTTTTTTTAGGGGGCACGAAGGGTCAGGGAAGGAATACGCGCGCGCAGCGCGTGTATCCCTTAAGTTGTGCGCGCGCAGAGCGCACTGTACTGCGCTGCCGAAGGCAGTAGGAACCCGGTGCGAGTTTTTACCCGATCAGAAATGATTTTTTTTAGGGGGCACGTAGGGTCAGGGAAGGAATACGCGCGCGCAGCGCGTGTATCCTTTAAGTTGTGCGCACGCGACTGCGCTGCCGAAGGCAGTGGGGACCCGGCCCGACTTTTTACCCAATCAGAAATGATTTTTTTTTAATTTCTTTTCTTAACACTAAAAGTTTCTGTTAGTGATTCATTAATTTTAGTGATTCATTTGAAAATACTGACCCGCTTGCGGGCGAAGTTATTAGGGGCGAACTCGCTAGTTATTATTATTATTTTATGTTGTTGAATCTACAAATGGAGTATATTTTAGCCCATCATGTACGAGTAATTTAAAATAATAGATGTTTGGAAAAAACTATCTTTAATTTTATTACATTAATTTTTCCGACCCGATAACTAAACACTGTTTTTTACAAATTCTCATATTTTTTTTGATTAAATATCTATGTTAAAATCGAAAAAACAGAAAAAAAACTTTTTAAAAAATTTTATTATCTTAAATTAAATTATTATTATTTTTAATTAACGTAATCGAAAACAAGATATTTTCAACAATATACAATCTAAAATTCTTTAAAAAAAAAATACTTCAGATATAATAATTATATATTTCTTAACATAAAATGACGTCTAAAACATTCAATTTTAATTTTTTTTTTAATTTAAAAATATAAATATATATATATATATATATATATATATATATATATATATATATATATATATTCTTTATTCTCCTATTTGTCGACAATTTGACGTTTTTCGCTTTTACGCCATTTCACGCTATGATAAAGTTGATCATTTCACAATATAGTACTACAATCTCTTGAAAAACTATTAAAACGGCCTTTCCTCAATTGAGTATCGTGAGTTTGAATGCTAGTAAACATAATCTTTTTATTATACACGCATTTTACGAAAAAACCCATTTGGGTACCAAAGGACACAACAGATTAAACTACAGATATTCTTTTTCATAACTAAACAAACACTTACTTCAGGATACATTTAACATTTTTTATTTACTTTTTTGCTTTTGGACCCCTTTTTTTTTTAATTTTTACGCCCTCAGGTTCACGATTCCATTTTTACCCATTTTCTACCCTTTCTTCCCGCATCCCTCCTATTTTAATTTTTTTTTTTTTTTTTTTTTTTTAGATTTACATTAACACGTTAAGCACCTTGTCAGCCATTCTAGATTTTAGATATTTTATCATATATCTCTAAGTACAGAAGGAATCATCTTGAAACTTTAAGAGTGTGCAGAACATGTTATACTTCAAACATTTCAGTGAAAGTTTTACCCTGAAAGTAAAAGCAGTACCAATAAAAAATTAAAGCGTTGAGCGCCCTGTCAGCTAAGATGATAAGAGCTGGCGCAGTGTCCGCCATTTTCTTGCCCGTATGGGAAATTGTTGGCGGTAGAAAACGCTAAGTTACCTGATTAGCTTTGTTATCGCCTTTAAACTTCTATACAGATCAAGCGAGCTAGAACTTCTGATCACGAAACAAACAAGTTGGCAATTTTAAAAAAATCGCCAACATTCCTAAAATTGCAACCTTTCACTTTAAAAGAAATGTAATATTAAAGGTGATTTTAAAAGAATTTAAATTAATAACTTAAAAAACAGTACATTCATGTTAAATTTGTCAAACAACTTTGAAAATAAAATGAAATAGTTTGAAAGTAAGGGAAATCTTACGCTACAAAGTTGTGCTCCTCCTCCGGGTATCCATGAGTTACATATGCAATTTATAATCCACTTTTTCCTTCTTTCTGGATTAGAAGAAAATATAAACAGGCGGTGCCCTTTTTCTGGAGTTATTCGTGCAATTTATAAAAACCACCAATAATAAATCGTCAGCCGGTCTTGTGGGCTAGAAAATGGCGGATGCGTCAGCCTATCTATGTAGAAGTTCTACTGTCATCCATCAGTGGCTGACAGAGTCAAATATCATATAAAGCTGCGTCAACCATCGGTGGCGGATATAAAATAGGATATAAAACTAAATATATTACATTTAATGATTGAAAAATTATTAAAAATTTGCTTAATTTTTAGGAGGAATCGTTATGGAATTTTAATGGATTTTAAGAATTTGCGTGGCGCTCAACGTGTTAAAAAATATATATATATTTTAATAAAGGGAAATAGTTACGGAATAGGGTTTTATAATTAATAAAAAGATGCCAGATTACATGTTTTTTCGCAAAACTGAATTAAAAACGGATATTTTGTAAAAGTACTTTACGAGATGGGAATTTTTTGCTGCATTTTTCGCTTTCAGCGGCTAAAAATCTATAAGAAACAATTATGATAAGTTTTTTTTATTGCAGTCCAAAATAATTATCTCAAATAACTATACATATAGAGTAATATTTTCAAATATTAAATAATAAGAAGATGTATTATATGTTATTAAGTAAAAGAAAGAAATGTTTCGATCCAATCCAAGAGTATCACATCATGAAAAAAAAAAAAAAGAAAAGAAAAAAGAAACATATGTATATACGTATATGCCCTGGAAGAAGACTAAAATGAGAAACGTAATGGAGAAAGATAATGTTAATTCCTGATTGAGTCTCTTTCTTAATGGAATTATTAAAACATACGACGGCAGTAATTATCAATTACGCTCGTTTGGTCACAAATAACTCGTAATTTGAACTTTTCTACTTGGCTTGAGCTCTCAGTAAGTTTAGAAATTTCGTATAATAGAAAAATGAGCATGGAAAATAATCCACATTTTTCGCTTAAATTCAATTTTTTTTTTTTTTTTTTTTTTTTTTTTTATTGCAGGAGAAAACATTTTTTCTTAACCTATTTTATTTTTGTAATGTATTGTATTTTACTATTTCCTCATTCGTTCACTTTATATCGCTATATACAGAATATTCCAAAAAGATATTATTTATTTCAGAATAAAAAATCTGAGAAGCTTAGACCGGTAAAAAAATATAAACAAATAGTACGTTTAACTTAAAAAGCATAAAATATGTAATATTTCAATTTAAAAATTATTTAAAAATGCTGTTTGCAGTTATCACTAATTCAACGTAAATCACGAACTCTTCTCACTGAATTTTACCTATCAAAGGACTCTGCATCTAATTCGAACTTTTCACCAATCATTCATTAATCTGGCGATAATTTCTGTATTTTTTTTTCTTTTTGTTGTTGTTGATTGTTTCAATAAACGGAGTGGTTCCCTTAGAAGCGCTCGACACTGCTCTTGAGCGGTGAGCGAGGACCGCTCCCTGTTAATCCCTGGTAATCAGAGTAGGAATTAGAAAAAAAATCTACTTGTTTCTCGTTATAAACCAAATTCTGACTGGGAGAGAATTTTATTTATTATTATTTTTTAATTGAATCGTATAACATTTGAAACCATAACAAAATTATAATTTTTATCGTAAAAATAGCTTCAATTTAACAACGATCAAATTTCAGTACGAACCACCCTACTTGAGACTTTGGTATTCTAGTTGCATCAGTCTGTTGAGATAAAGAAAATAAAATATAATCCACGCTTTTTAACGATTAAATGAATTAAAACCAATAATTAAATAAAAAGAACGATCTTTTAGTTGCAAAAATGTATTAAGAAATATAAAATAAACTTTACCCACAGCTCGAAACGAAATGAAGCACAAAAGCAAAATATTATTAAAGTATAACATAAACATACATTTTTACTTACCGAACAATATTAGATAAGGAAATTATTGTAATCAGTTTTACGAAATGGATATTATATCTCCCACAGCTCAAAAATGAATGATCGTAGAATGTTCCAAATTTTTATCTCTTACTGTCCTGGTGTCTGGTTTTTTGTCTCAAACTTTGGTCTAAAAACGCGCTCCCTTTTTAGAGATATTTACAATTTTGTACTTTTTTTCCCTTTTTTATTTAATTTTTTTTTTTGTAGTGAATGTATAAGTGTTTGTATGTGTGCATGTATGTGTGTGAGTGAACACAATAGCATCTAAACATTTTGTTCGAATGAACTGAAAGTTGCTACGTATATTATAGGTCACCGTAGCACAAAGTGTATAGATTTTGATTAATCTATCACTTATAATTTTTTATAGGAACGCAAATAAAATCTCTTTTTCCTGGTTAAAACCTATCGGCTCAAATTGTTAAATGTGAGATAGCGTTTAACACCTTTTTCAAATGAACTGAAAATTACTTTATATACATGTTATAAGTAATTGTCGCATCGAATGTATAGATTTTTGTAAATCTAGCAGTTATTTATTTATTTATTTACATAGACACAACAAAAAATTCATCATTATAGTCTATGAATTGAAATTATTTAAAATGCGACAGCGTTGAAATACATCATCCGGTTGAGCTGAAAAATTATATACACGTTATAGACCACCATTGCATGAACTTTATGGATTTTGATGATTCTAACACTTAACAGGGACACAACAAAATGTTCTTTACACTGTAAAATAAATTCAAACCAGCTTACTGGCAACGACCGGCAGCAATGATTAGAAGCAAAACCTTTACAGGCACATTTAGACCATAAATGTTGCATTCCCCGCAATTTTACGTTGTGACAAATATACAACTTTGAATTAATTAAATTAGGAAAACAATAGCTCTTTTATATCTATCGCTATTTGCATTCATGTATAATTAAACTCTTTTAATCAATAAAAGTGCAATTATAATTTCAGTTTCACACATGAAATAATTCTTATATAACGTTACTGAAATCTAACATACAATTGAAGAGATTTGACCTTAAAAATACAATTTGATGGCAGATTTGAGTAAATTACATAGATTAACGGTTTTAGCCGCTATAAAAATGCCAGTATTCTAAAATTGTACTTTCATGACATTAATTTACGGTGTTTGAGCGTTTAGTTAAACAGTCATTTCCCGAAAAATTATACTGTCAAATCCCGTAGTTTTACATTTTTTTTTTTTTTTTTTTTTTTTTTTTACAGTGTATCATTATTTTTACAGTGTATCACTATAGGCTCAAATTATTTAAAGTTCAATAGCATTTAACACCTTATTAGATTGAGCGGATTGTAACTTCAGACTTCTCTTACTTTATTTTATTTAGACAACCATTAATTACTGAATGTTGAGTTTCTGTTACTGAGATCTTAGCAAATATATTTCGGTAAAAAGTCGTATTTGATGTAAACCTGTTAGCATTTTCATAATTTTGCTTATTCTTTTACTTGTTTCATAAGTATCGGTTACAAATACGTTAAATTAACGACGATAACAACTTAAAAATTTGTTTAGCCAATTGTGATGCATCTGCCACAATTTTTGTTAATAATATTTAATTGTAATACTTATCTGCAATTTAATAAAATGAAAATAACTGTTTGTGAGTTGTGAGATGAAAGTTTTTAAAATTGTAATAAATTGGCAGTTTCAATTCTGTAGTATGCAGTTGAATTAAACTATTATGATTTGTTTTTTCTTTTGGACATTTAATATACTATAATATGAATCTCATATTGTCAAAATTAATGTTACTGTTTTTAAAAAATCACAAACCGATGACAAATTATATATATTGATATATGACGTTAGAAATTAAGAAAAAATAATTAATTTTGTGAGCCGTTTTTTGTAAATAGATCGCTTATTGGGAGAAGGCCAATAAGTGTCAATATAACAGATTTGTTTTATTTTTATTTATTTACTTATTTATTATTTTATTAAGTTATTATTAATTTTTTAATCCTTCAATTTTTCCTCCTTACAATAATAAGCAACGAGCATTTAACAATTTCCATCTTGTATTTATTTTATTTATTCAATTATTTTAATTTTATTTGTTTATTTATTTATTAATCTATTGTTTGGTTATTATTATTATTATTATTATTATTATTTTAATTTTTAAGTTGTTTGAAAATAACCTTCAAAACAATAATAGGATAAAATTAATTAAAAAAAATTTCGAACATAATGATAATCTTAATTACCATTTAAATACTAAATAGTGCTTTTTTAATCCATTATTTTTGGCAGAATGAATATGGATTTTTCCTTATGACTACTCATGTGATTAATGAAGTAAAATTAAATATATAACCACTATTAATTTTTCTAGTCAGTTTTTCTAAATGCAAATACATTGTTTATGGTGATAAATTTCTGAGGCGTAAGCAGCCAACAATTTCTATCACTATCAGTTTATTTCTCGAGTTATAGAAACACAATGAAAATTTATCCTAATCTCTAAATTATGATAAATTATTTCGTTTCCCAGATAAATATTTTTTCTTTGTGGATGATTTATTTGGAAAATAATAACCAATATATTATTTCTTCCTTTGTCGGGAAATAAATCCTGGTTTTTTTCTTCTCTCATATTCATAATATAGTCACTGAAGTAATTCATGAAAAGAAAATATATCAGACTGTACAAAATATTTTTTTATTAACATAAATCTCGAACGTATTTTATTTATTTCATTGTTCATTTCTATTTTGTTTGTTTGACAATATTTTAAAAAGCATATTTAAATACTTAACAAAATAAAAGTAGATTTATATCATTTTATTATCTTTTTTTTTTTTTTCAAAACAAGAATTTGTGAGATATTAAAATGTAGGTCTTTATAATTATACATATTACAAAGCTTACTATTTTGAAAAATCAAACAAATCGTTAAAAAATTAATGATTAAAATATACATATATACATATATAGTGGGTGATTAAATTATTAAAACTTTTTCTTTTATTCTGACCTCTTTTTTTTTTTTTTTTTTTTTTTTTCATTTTAAAAAGAAATACTGAACGAAATGATCTGGACGTTTAGGAATGTAAACAAGAACATTTAACCCTTAAATGCATAGCAAAGTAGGTCTACATCGTATGTTTAAGACATCATATATTTTTATGTAGCAACCTTTGCATAGTTTTTTTTTTCTTTTTTTAATATTAATTTTAACAAAGCTATTTTAACGTCTCCGAAAGCAACTAGAATCTTTCACAATTTATTACATACATGTGACATTCTTCGCTGTTGATGCGCTACCTGAGAACCATTTTATTTCGATGCCAGCGCTACGAATTACGATTATTTATATAAAAAGTAAAATAAAAATGTACAGTAAAATTATTTTTCGGATAGAAACAAGGCAAGAGTAACGAATAACATTAACATTTTTGCATATACTGATAAATTTATGAAAGAAAAACGCAGCTTTTTATTTATTTATTTATTTATTTATTTTATGATGTGGATGATGTAGTAATTACGTCAATATATTTATTTATATTTATTTAATTTTTTATTTTTTTATGAACTTTCTTTTTCCCATTATGTACATCCATTTTCAGGTTGATTTAAAATGTTATTTATTAAAAATACAAGTCCTGCATTTAAGGGTTAAACGCTCACTATTTCCGCTACTGACTTAGTTCAGGGTGCATTCAATGGACTGAACATAAATTGAAAAAAAAGTATAGATACTTTGGATCACCATGTATCAGCAAAAAGTAACGAATAACTTATAACTTTAAGATGTCGTTGCACATAATATGTGCAATATTTGTATTATTTGGTGTGAGAATTGCAGAATTATTTAGACAGATATATATTTTTTTTTTTTTTTTTTTTTTCAAAAATTATTAATTTATTTGTCAAGTTAGTTCCCCATCATACTATAGGTATGGGGAACTTAGGTAATCGTGAAAAATTTCGACGTCGGTTTTTTGACTTTTTTATACGTTTTCAGGTGTGAGGAATCCGAAAATGACAAAATTTGTATGGTGTCTGTCTGTAGGGTGTCTGTTAGTGTGTCAGTGTGTTAGTCCGTTAGATTGTTAGTCTGTTAACACGATATCTCACGAACAAATGATCGCAAAGAGGTCAAACCTGTTTTAAAATATTACTTTCAATACTGGCAAGAACCCTATTCACTTGCAACATTCGAATTAAAAAACTTCGTAAGTTATGAGAAATTTACGATTTTCTTAACATGGGAGAATAAGACAAAATTTCACTTAAACGTGCATTAAATGGAAACTTTTTACTGTAAAAATGTCTGACCAGTTTTAAAATATCAGATTTGATGCGGGAATGAACATCGGTAACTATAAATATGCTACTTTGAAAATTTCGCGAGTTATTTGAAATTTACGAATTTCTTAACATGGCAGTATGGGGTAAAATTTCACATAAACGTCAATTTTTAGAGATATTTTCATCGTAAAGATGTCAGACTACTTTTGAAATATTATTTAGGACGCTGGCATGAATATTAATGACTATGAACTTTCGAATATTAAAATTTCGTAAGTTATTAGAAAATTACGAATTTCTTAACATAACAGAATAGAGTAAAATCTCACATAAACGTCAATCTTGAGGGATATTTTCATCGTAAAGATGTCAAACCACTTTCGAAATATTATTTAGGATACTGGCATGAATATCATAGACTATGATTTTTACAATTTTAAAAATTCGTAAGTTATTTGGAATTTACGCTTTACTTAACATGTCAGAATATTGCAAAATTGAGCCTAAATTTCCATTTTGAGGATCATAAATACATTATACAACTTCAAAATTACATTTATGATATTTGTTTGAACATGATTGAATACAAATATTCTAATAGGAAATTTTCGTAAATTATTCGTAATTTACGATTTTATCAGCATATCGAAATTGTAAAATGTTCATATAAATATGAATTTTGAGGATTATTGCGTTGGAAACAGTAGCATGAAAACTAAACAACGGAATCTACCCTGATAAAATAAATTAATAGATTAGAATGAGGTAAATATATCGAAGTGAACGGTGGATAGCCTATTAGGCGGGGATTTCATTCTGTCACTGTATCAAGCTTTGGTCATATTCATTTCTTTTAACATGATTATAATATGTCTCGCACTAGAAATTTATGAGAACATAAATATGATGGGGAACTGAGCAGAGTCCACCTATGCCAACTAGTTTTTTGCTTCTAACAAGAACAGATTCCCAGAAAATTTTACAACCAAGGAGTAAAATTGACACAATATTAAAAAAAAACATTATTCTGAAACGTTAAATTCACATGTGTAAAATTCGTTGAGATATGAGTATCATAGTAAATATTTTTTTTATGTGCATGCAAAGATAGAAATTTTTTATTACATATAGGTAGAACGCTAGATATCTTTTCTGCATGTGCAGAAAAAAAAAAATGTTTGCTATAAATGCTTATATCTCATATTATTACTCGTGTGAATTTTATGTTTCAAAATAATGTTTTTTTAGTGTTTGTTAAAATTTTATGGAAATATTTTTTAATTATTAAAAAAAAAAAAAAAAAAAAAAAAAAAAAACTTGCCTTAAAAAAAAAAAAAAAAAAAAAAAAAAAAATAAGAATCTATTAATTTTTGAAAAAAAAAAAAAAAAAAAAAAAGTTACACCTGCCTAAATAATTGTGCAATTTCCACAATAAAACATACAAATATTATATATAGTGTGTGCAAAAATGTATTTTAAGTTACAAATCATTTGTAGCTTTTTACGTAACATGGTGATCCAAAGTTTTTCTTTATTTGGTTCTCGGCCCTCTAATTGCCCTCATTTTGACATAAATTGGTATCTATAAAATTTTGATGTATGCTTAACGACTGGTGGAACTGTAGTCCCATTTATATATATATATATATCAGCATCGGACACATAAATGTTTGTATAAATGTGTATAATAAGAATTCATTTTAACCAGTTATTGTGAAATTAAAAAGAAATATTTATAATAATAGTAAAACAGATAACATTTTTTTCTTGGAGGAGCACCATTTTGACCATCATGGGAACGTAAATTTTCATTGTGTGAATACACCTTTTAGAAGAACTCTACCACACGTTCCAAACGAGTTATTTAACCGTATATCTGTAATAATACGAAAGAACAACATGGATTTTTTTTTTTTTTTTTTTTTTTTTTTCATTTAGAAAAATAAATAAACATTTTGAAAAGGAAAAATGTCGTTTATGTTGTGTGCAAGGCAGAAAATTGACTTGATTAATCTTTTCTAAGGAGATTTGTTTTTTAATATGCTGGTAATATAAAATGTTTTCGTTAAAAATATTAATAATTCAAAAGAGGTATTCATTTATTCAATTTTACACTGATTCTTACACTATTTTAATTAATATAAACCACTCTTTTTACATTTTAAAAAGAAAATACAAATAATATTATTGAAGAGGAATAAATATTTCTATCAAATATCATAATTGTAAAAATGAACGTCTTTTCTTAATTCATTTATACACATTTTTCAGATCTTATAGACATTTCAGTAAAATTGTTTTCTAATTACACTTCTTTCCGAATAAATTGAATTATTGAATAAGTAGATGCATCTAATTTATAATTGCACAATTAAATATTCTTTTTAAAGATATGCTGATAAAGATGGGAAGGCAACTCTAGTTGAATTCACGAAATGTAAATAATTACGTTATTAAAGCTTGGAAATAAAGAACACCACCAAAATGCCTGGAAGAGAAGGCGTAACATTATTAAATCATTTTCAAACGGCATTATGTAGAATTAATTACGCGTGTATCTAGGTTAATTATTTTTTTTATTCAGTAAAAGAAAGAATAAAAAATATATGCGTGGGTTGATTCAGAAAGATGTTTTGATATTTCTATAAATTAGTAAAAGTTTAAATTAACTTTTTACTCCCATTATAAGCATATAGTTGAATTATTTAATCGTTTCTTTTTTCTATTGTATTTTCCATGCGATTTATTACATTTTATCTGAATATAATCTAATATGTGGTAATATACCACTGCAAATAATGGTTATTGTATGAGATTATCATGTTCTGAGAAAATAATATATTCATTATTACTTTTTGTGTAGTTATTCTTATAAATAAAGGAACACTTGATTTTTTTTTTTTTTTTAATAAAAAGTGTAAAAATAATTGATAAAGATATTACGCTAAACACATGTTGTGTATATTCTAAAACGTAAATAGATGCATTTTAAAATAAAAAAAGAAAATTAATAAAATAAGTTTTTGAAAAATAGTTTTCTTTCTTTAAAACAATTTTTTGGATGTTCATAATTATAAGAACAATCAAAACTTTGTCGTTTTATTTAACTTGCGAGTGATTAATTTGAAATTGATATGCAAATTTTTTAAACACAGATCTAACTAGATTCGAGTGGTAAGCTTTAAAATTTCTTTTGAAAAAATATCAATAAAAAAGTTTTCTAAGAAAAAAATAAAAATAAAAATAAAATAAAATAATATAAAACAATTAACAGATATGCAAAATATGTGTTTTTTATACAATGAATTTTGTGGTGTTATCGTGTTCAATCGCACATACGTATACATACACAATCATAAAAATAGCAAAAATGAACTCAAAGGAACTCAAAACATATTGATATACCAAAATCTCAAAGTCAGATTTTTATCATGGTGGTACTTTCTTTACATATGTACGTTCGAAAAGCATAAAGAACAGTTCAGTTAAGAGATATATCAGTTTGCATTGGTCAGAAAGTTAAACGTGAATGAGAAAGACTGAGAATTTTTTCATTAGTGTGAAGTTTCAACTAACAGCAACATGACTTTAGAAGCTGTGCTGCTACTAATATCAACTTAAAAAGAAAGTCTACTCATCAAAACTGAGCTTTTTACCCAACATCTAGCGCAGTAATAAACTACTAGTTTTTAAAAAGAAACATGAATATTTTAACTGAGATACTTGATCGCCGAGACTAAAAAATTACGGAAAAGATTATGGGAAAATTTTGACATTAGAAATACAAAATTTAGTTCAGATTAGTTCATTTAAAGAGCTTGAGAACAAACAACATCTAATATAGCATGGTAAAGTAGTGTAATATTTGAAATATCGTGCTAAAAATTTGTGAGGCAGAATGGATGATTGCCTCAATATAAAAACAGGTCCCATAAAATATTAATGCAAAGAATAAATATAAAAAGATGAGGAATAATAAAAAATTACTAATGTGAGAAAAAATATTTTTTTGCCAGTATTTTTTTTTTTTTTTTTTTTTCAAAAGAAAAATAGTAAATATTTATATATATTATGTTTTAATCTAATTTTAATGAATAAATGTATATATATTTACTTTAATACTAGTTATTAATATTTAATTAAAGAAAAAATTCGTCTGTCCTTGAAGTTATTGGAACTAATTTAACTCGGATCTTATTTATGGATAGGAGATACGAACTCATTCGAAAAGTAATAAAAACATTTTCTTACATTTTGAATTAAAACTAAAGCACACAGTTGAATTACTTTGGATTTAAATTATTTGTGCACAAACTAATTTCAGGCCTTAATGGGCAGTCTACAACCTTTCGTGATTTGATTCATTGTTGCATACGTCAAGTGCTGCTATTCTGAAAATATGATCTGTCTTCATTTTAATCTAGTGTTACAAATTAGATGCACATATTTTAAAATCAATCTCTGTAATAGATATAATATTATATTACAAGTTTACGTATTTATGTTAGAGGCTATGTTAGACGTTTCATTTATTTATGGGGCAAATTATTCATTAACTAGCCTTTCCGCTCAGAACATCTGCGATACAGTAACCATATACGTAATATGATTTTCAGAAAAGTTACTAAATTTTTTTTACTTTTTTCTACCTTTTTTACATTAAAAGAGAATTAAATCTTTGATTTTTGCATTATAATTTCAATTTTAGGAAATATTTTTTCCTCTGCTAAGTTAATATTCTTAGAATAAAACTATTGTTACATTAAAAATCAAATATTTCATAAAATGTGACATAATTAAGTTATCATATTACCATAGATAACGGAAATTTCTTAGTTAATAAACGTATGCATGTATAAATAAATAAATAAATAGCATTTCTATAAATATGAATGAAAAATCGAAAAGAAAAATGTATAATTTTTTCTTTCAAAAAATTGTATCCTAATAATATGATTTCGATTAAAATTAATAGATACCTTACATCACTATTGTATCATTTCACAAAATTTAATCGTAACTGGTCCACGTTAGAGAAATATTATATAAATATTTTATCGAAAATTAACATTTTCATTTCCATTCAAGTAATATTTAATGTGTTTCAAAAAATTAGAAATTTATAACAATAACTTTAAAATATTATCATTGAGAAATTTATTTTTTTTTTATTTTTTTTTGGAAAAACTAAAGTTTGGTCTAGAGATAATAAACAAATTAATCCACAGTTCGATACAATGTGTGTACTTTCTCTGCATAGAAAAAATAATATACATATATACACTGCTCGACATTGAAAATGCAACACCAAGAAGGAATGATAATAACGGAAAGAAATTTGTTGGACACATACATTATAGTAGGAAGAACAATTGTGTAAAATTTCAGAAAATTTGGATAATATGTACTGAGAAAGCAGCGACCTCTGTGAGCAATAACAGCACGTATCTGCCTAGGCATTGAATCGAACAGCAATTGGATGGCATGTACGTGTAGAGCACATCATGAAGTTTTAACACGATGCCACAATTCATCGATCGAAGTTACTGGTAAATGGTGGGGGGCCAGTCGCTTTTCAACGATTAAATAGTCATTTTCATTGGTGCGAGATCAGGAGAACGCGATGGCCAGAGCAACAGCCGAACACATACGGCATCAATGTAGGTCCAGACAATATGGACAACTTGCGGTTGTGCATTGTCCTGCTTAAATGTTGCGCTTCGGAGGCCTTGAACATAGGGCAGAGCTATGGGCCTTATCTCGTCAGAAATGTAATGTCTTGTATTCAGAGTGCCGGGAATGAAAACAAGAGGTGACCGGGATGTGCATCCAAGGGTACAACATACCATCAATCCAGGTGGTGACTCAGTATGCGGCTACCAAAATTCTGATTACGCTCAAAACTGCATCACTGATATGGGCGTCATTAATGTGTGATCAACGATGAACCTGGACGCAGGAACGGCGTGAAGTCACTTTTCAGACAAATCACAATGCTGTTTACAGCATCATGATTGCCTTATCCGTATGTAACGGCATTATGAATAATGCACATTGCCAGCTGGGATTTGACATCATCCTACTGTCTATAATTTGCAATGATGTTATGGGTTCCCATTGGATACACGTCTCGACTACTTCATGTTCGTATTCCTGGCACCCTGAACACCGGCCATTAAATTTCTGATGAGTTAAGGCCCGCCCCTCTGCCCTGTATTCGGGGCCTCCGTAGCGCAAAAACTAAGCTAGATAATGCACGACCGCAAGTTGTTTGTATTGTCTGGACCTTCTTTGATACAGAATGTGTTCGACTGTTGCTCTGGCCAGCGCGTTCTCCTGATCCCGCACCAATGAAAATGACTGTTTAATCATTGAAAAGCGACTGGCCCCCCACCACTAACCAGTAGATTCGATCCATGAATTGTGGCATCGTGTTGAAGCTTCATGAAGTGCTCTACCCGTACATGTCATCCAATCGCTGTTCGATTCAGTGCCTAGGCAGATATGTGCTGTTTTGCTCACAGAGGTCGCTGCTTTATGTACTGTTTTCTCAGTACATATTACTCCAAATTTCCTGAAATTTTAATCAATTGTTCTTCCTACTATAATGTATGTGCCCAACAAATTTCATTCCGTTATTATCAATTCTTCCTGGTGTTGCATTTTCAATGTCAAGCAGTGTATATATGTATATATTTAATTCTTACATCTAATTCTGGTATTTATAGTTTATTTACTTTAGCATTGCAGTAAAAAAAAAAGCAAAATTTACAATATGTTACTTAACACTTTGTGTTGCAGGGTAATACGAATCATGTAAATTACACTGCCACCGGATTTTACGAATAAAATTAAAAAAAAAAAAAAAAAAAAAAAAAAAAAAAAAAAAATTTAATATTCAGTTTAAAAAATACGGTATTTTCTGCTATGTTATAAATGTAAATTTTTGCTAAAAAAATTCCGGGTTGAGTTTTTGCACACGAGAATTAAAATTAGGTGTTCCATGAGCGGGAACACCTCGATTGAAAGGATTAAATACTTTTACGGATTTATCGAAACAAGTTTTATAATTCTTAAGTTGTAATTATATATTTATATGTAGATATACAGATAATATAAGTGCGCGTATAAATTGAATGGAAAATAGCTTACTCATTTATTACAACCGTATTACATAAATATTTAATAAAAGATTTTTTTTTTTTTTTGAACCATCTAATATATGTATATATATATATATATACATATGTATGTATGAGTAATTTTACATTTTATTAAAGAAAAAATATATGTTTGCGGAAAATAACGTCAAAAGTACTTCCAATTTACATACAAAAATACATTTCTACCTAATTAATAACAAATGTGAAATCAATCAGATTGGGAATTGTATTTTCTAATAATATTAAATATAAAATTTAATGTCAGTGGTAAATGATCGTTAAATCTCAGTTTAATTTTCTGAAAAAAAAAAAAAAAAAAAAACAGTCTTATGTTAAAATTGAACAAGAGCAACATTTTTCTCTTCAGCAGATGACAACAACGCTATCAAGTTTCTATTATTTATTAGAAAAATTATATACCTAATTAGTTTCAGGAAACATGGAAGTTAGCATATTCTAGTATGTTAGAAAATTAAAAATCCTACAAATTAAAAATATAAATTAAGAGATGTTTAACACCTATGAATAAAAATATTTATATTTACAACTGATATTTTAACATTTATGGTGATATATCCTCAAACAATTTCAGAATTTAAAGGTTTTATTAACATAGAAAAAATTACTTTATGAAATTAAAGAGATTAAAGTGTCCGCGGTACCCTGGTCGGTAAGAGCAGCGAGTTCGTGATCGAAAAATTGCGGGTTCGGTCCTCGAGCCGGCCGAAGACCGTCGTGTACGCTAATGGCGACTGGTGCACGTTAAATTCCGTCGTAGTCGCAATGTCCTCCAAGTTCTCATCAAAAATTATACCTCTGGGGTACCGGAACATGGGTTTAACTAGCTCTGATCCGGATCAAAATTCGAGTTCCTGTTGTTTGGCTGGTGCTGCCATCTTTCACCAGCTTCTGGAGTTATAGTCGTACTTCCTCCTTATGAGGCGCTCCTAAATGACGGAAGACGCACCAATCATGCCTTAAAATTAATCCGGTTAGTTCCACTACCGGGGCTCAGAATTTCTGAGTGGCATACGACAACAACAACAACAACAACAAAGAGATTAAAAAAGTTAATAACTAACATATTGCAACAATTTCTAAAAGTAATCCTAGCAAGTACATGCTCATATCCACACTCGAAGGAAGGCACTTATACCAGCGCTAACTCACCACCTGCAAACACAGCATTAAAACATGGCAGTGGGTAAATTGGAAAAAAATACTTGATGATTATTAGAAAGTTTATGTAAGTCTTCTTCACCAAACACTACGCATATAGTTCGAGCACGTTTCTTGCGACCATGGTTTCTACGCATGTGCTGACTGAAGAAGTCCAGTGTTAAAATAGGGGTGAAAATTCTTGTGTCGCGAGTAAATAAATAATAAGGGACCGCGGAATAGCTGGATGTTTACCAAACCCCTACCTGTCAGTAAATTTGAAACACCTCCAAGCCTTTAGAATCGTTTTCTGTGTTAGGCGCGTACAATTTGGTCGCACTATACTTGCCTAATCCAAATATTTCCCAACATAATCCAACATCATTCATGAATAATTCATGTGTTATGGCTTTATATTGAATACGTTCATATATATACATCATATATAGGACATAATCAAAGGTCACAAATCCAAGTGATAACACGTAGCTGAACTGCTGAGGAGCTGCCGAAATTTTTAAAACCTGACTTTATTTATAATGGAAAATAAAATTAAAATTAAAATGATCTGAATTCTTGTAAAATAAGAGATCTTGAAATTTATAATTTTGTTTGCTTTTTGAATTAATTACTTATGTATATATATATAAATAAATAAGTATATGTATATATATATATATATATATGTAAGATAAAATTTAAATATAGGAGGGAGTAAAATTTGAATTGTTAAATAAATAAAACTAGAACAAAGCTTTTATAAACCAATCGCAAATGCAGCAAAAGGAAATATAAAACTATAATAAATAAGCAAAAATAATCAAAGCCAGATGAAAATTTAATCCCAAAACACATGAGGGCCTTCATCAGGGGAGCTCCCCTCATGTGTTTTGGGATTAAATTTCCATATGGCTTTGATTATTGGTGCATATATATATATATATATATATATATACAGTGGGTTGCCAAATTAATGTGGACACTTGACATTTTTTACATTTTTGCCATTTATAATTCATAAAAATCATTATGCCACTTGTCATTCATAAAAGTCATTGTGCCACTTATAATTCATAAAAGTCATTCTTATGTTGCTGGAACGCATTTTTATTAAGTTTTATTATGCTACACATTATTTTAAGTGATTTAAATAAAAAATATTAAGCTTAGGGTCATTTTTGGGACAATCACTTCAATAAATGGAGTAGAGTGCTCTCAACGTGTAGTATTGAACGTGCACTTTGGATCCAAAGAACTGAAATTTAGTGTTCATTCTGATGCATATTTAATAACGTAAGTAAATTGTAATTATTGAGATACAATTATATTCATTTTGACTACATTTTTATAATTTAATTATTATTTTTTTTTATTTCAATATGGTGACAGGAAGTGACATTTCTCCGAGAAAAAAATCCTAAAACTCTCCTATAGCCTACACAACACTCCCAGAGAAAAGTTGCAGATATTGTTGGGTTTTCTAAATCAGCTGTAAATAAAATAAAAGTGAATTTTGACAAAAACCTGTCCCTTTCGCCGAAAAGAACAGGTATTTCTGTCTAAAACGTATAATGCGCTCAGAACAGAGATATATTAAGGGCATTTGCTTACGAAACATGATAAAAAGTTTTGTTACACTGACTCAGATTGTTCAGGAGTCAGGTATTGCCAATTAGAAGCGAACTGTGCCCTGAAAATTGGCAGAAAAAGACCTGACAGGCCACCATCCAATTCGCAAGCCTAAGCTAACAGAGGCTATGAAAAAGAAATTACTCGACTGGGCTCGAAACCATTACCACATGACTGTGGAAGATTTTAGTAAGGTAATATATGATATTTATGAATAGTTTTAATGATATCTAAGTCTTTTTTTTTTTTTTTTTTTTTTTTTTTGCAATTAAACCATAATTTATTTCAATTTCAGGTATGCTTCACAGATGAGTCAACTTTTGAAATTTTAGCCGATAAAGGCAGTTTCGTGTGGCGGCTTCCTAGAGGTCAGTTCTACACTGAAGGCATAAGAGAAAGGGTTAAACATACGCTGAAGGTCATGCTTTGGTCTACTTAAAATACAAAGTATGTAGGACGCTTACACATTGCTCAAGGAACCATTAAACAGGACCAATATAAGGAAATTCTACAAACTCGCCTTCTTCCACAGCTAGAAGAATGGTTCCTGGAAGGTGCGCATAGCATTTTTAAGCAAGATTCTGGCCCCTACCATCAAGTCAAAAGAGTTACCAAATTTTTACGGGCCACGAATTTCGAAATAATACCTTGGCCTGGCAATTTGTCCGATACGAATGGCATAAAAAACATATGTGATATTACAAAAAGGATAATTGCCAAGGAAATGATTATAAACAAGAAGTAAATGATCGAACAACTCATAAATGTCTGGTATCACAATCCTTTAACTAAACAAAGTGTAAAATCCTGCATAAAAAGCATGCCGTGACGCATTGAAGCACTAATATTAGCCAAAGGAAATGTCACCAAATATTAATGTCTTACATAATGTTACATTTTTTCCCGTTTCCATTATATTTTTTTATTATATGGCTATTAAATATGTATATTTACATTAAATAAAGTAATAAATACAAATTGTAGCATATTACGTATTTTTATTTCGAAAAAAAATTCACGATAACTTGATTTTTATGAGTGTCCACATTAATTTGGCAACCCACTGTATATATATATAGATATAGATATAATACATGAAACATGATTTTATGCATATAAAGAATATACATTTATTTAATTTTATTTAATTCAGCCTATAGAAGTTAAACTGTACCCACCAAAATTTCACCTATAACTGTAATATATTTGAATTCGCTTGGATCTCCCTGTACATGAACTATTTGCTTAACATGAATAGAAAATTTACTATAACATCTCTATATTATACATGTTTAGATTACCGAGTTTGGGCTTTCTGCTGTTATTTGTTCTTCCGATTTGTAGATAAAAGTTACACAGTCAGACACACACACCAAACGTTAAAATTATGTTCTCCGGGTTCCCGGGACCACAAAACTTGTAAATATTTCCTGATCTCAATTTCGAAAATTCAACAATTTTCGAAAGAACAATATTTTCTCTGCTACATGGGTAAGAAAAGTAAAAGCTGATATTTACCAAAGTTGAGAAATTAAATTATAGCTACAAAATTATTACTTTTTATTGATAAAGTTTAAAATGAGTTTCATTTAAATTAATCTTGATTACTATTTTGAATTAAAAAAAAAAAAATTCTTAGAAATGATATTGTTGCCTAAAATTTCGTTTCATATCGAATCTGATAAAGCATATTTTTTATTTTTTTATTTTATTTTTTTGTCTCGAATAGCATTTTACATCATTTCATTATTTTATAAATGTAACACGATAACTTTAATTTTTGAATAATTGTCTATATAAATATTGTAAGTAGTAATATATTCTTCAAAATATTCAAAACTACACAAACGTTTCATTCAAATATATTTATTATTCTATTATCCTTTTTCTCTGGAACTGAAAAAAAAATCTTTGTTAATTTATTTCTATGCTCCAGTGTCTTCTGCAATATTATCTATACATCCTAATTTTCTGGGAATCTCTTTTATTTTCTCTAATGTAATGGTACTAAAAGCAGCTGTAACTTATAGGCTATCAATTAGATTTTTATTCTTAGTACGCGAATGGCCATTATCGATTTTTATTTTTGATGTAATGACACTTAATGTTTCCTAAGTATTTAATTGAAGTTTGTAACCTGAATACATAATAAAAATTCTCTTTTAATGATAATGTGTGTTTCTTATTAAAACAAGGTTTATCCTTTCCTTGAGAGTTATTCGCAAATTAAAATGAGTGCAATTAAGCTATAAATATTGATATATACATGTTTGGATTTTTTTAAATAAATATTTTGTAATGTGAACACATTTAATTTTGTTTCGTAAATCATTTAATTTAAAAGTACATACTTTTGAATTAAAACGAAAATTATACCGGATACAATTATTAATATTTTACCTTATTATTTTTTAAATAATTGTTTTTTATGAATTACAAATTTTATAAAAGTTTATAAGAGGCTGTCAAATGAATATTTAAATTATTAAAGCGTACATTTTTTTTCTTTAAAATATTCTTAAATTAAATGCAATATCATAGAAAGCCATAAATTTACCAAATTATTTTATTCTTTGAAAACTTTTGATTTTTTGTATGCTTGGGGTTTTAATGGGCATCGCTAATCATATACAGTTTAAAAAATTGAAAAAAAATTTTTTTAGAATCCTAGGGGGCTCTGCCCCCTGCTCGCTACGCTCACAAACCCTCGAGGGAGGCTTCGCCTCCCCTCTGACTTACTTTACCTATTAACACATGCAGAGACCTACCCGCCTATTCGCTGTTTTCTTTCGCTGAAAAGGAATAATAATAGTGCATATTACAAGACAAAAGCAGAAAATTATTATGGAAATCCTTATATTCAATGTCAAATTGAAATATATAATATTTATATACATTTTTAATAGAAAGAAATTCATAATATCTAGACCATTTTGCATCTCAGCTGTAGTATATGACCCTTTTTATTTATTTTTTACAACCTTTGATCAGGACCGCGGTACCCCTTCGTAATTGGAAGACTGCGAGTTCGGTTCTCGAGCCGGCCAAAGACCGTCGTGTACATTAATGGTGACTGATGCACGTAAAATATGTCATGGACGCAATATCCTCCATTTTTCCATCAAAATTATACCTCTGGGGACCACTGAAGCGGGAGACCGTCCCCTTCGTGAGGACCAAAATTGTGGTGGCATGTCTCCGGAACAACCGTAGAGGTGCATCCCAGACCGTCGCCAATTATCCATAGCGCAGTAATGGTGCGACGTCAAACACAACCTACCTAATTATCTACCTACCTACAACCGTGGATCATATTTTAGTTTTCCCGTGTAAGAAACTTAATTTTTTAAAAGTTTAGAAAAAAAGTTGATATTTATTTTCTTTTATTTTTACATCCATGGTTTCGGGCCGCGGTATCGTAGTCTGTAAAGCGCCGAGCGCGTAATTGGAAGATTGCCGATTCGATACCTGAGCCGGCCAAAGACCGTCGTGTATACTAATCGTGGCTGGTGCATATAAAATCTGTCACTAATGGTCACATTTTTTTTTTTTTTTTTTTTTTTTTTTTTTTTTTTTTTTGTAATTTTTTTTTTTTTTTTTTTTTTTTTTTTTCGCAAACCGCGTTCAATTCTATCAATTCCTTCAATAATTATGAATTTTTAAAATCAGGCTTATGGGACACCCAGTATATCTATATGTACATATATGGGCGTGCATAAAAAGAAAATTCATTATAATTAAACGCCTTTAATATGTTTTAAGCACTACCTATTACAGAACTTAATATCTCTACTTAAAAATATTCATGGGGGTCACTTTATGGATCATAAAAAAATGATTTATGGAATCTTTACCTTTCATCTTTTTTTAATAACTTTCTTTCGGTACTTGAAGCTGCTTATTCTGTATCTTTAGTATTTTTAGAAATAACTTACATAAGAAAATGAATGTGCTGTGTCTTACTTACGGAACATTTCACGCATACTGTTAATGCATTTATGGAACCTCTATTTAAAAAGGGCTTTTATGAAAATAACTTTTCGAAAATAATTTAGTTTTATAAGAAAATCTGAAGTATTGCATTCCATTTACAGTATTCATCTAACTCTACCATAATTTTAGAAGATCATAAAATATGAAAATTATAGAACCTCTGTAAACTTTAAATTTATTATCCTCGTTTTAATCTTGACCGAACTATTTCTATTCCGTTTACGAAATAAACAAAAAAAAAAAAAAAAATTAAAAAATGAACGAAAAATAAAAACAAAATATGTAAAAAGAAATACATGTACTTAAAACTCATTATTTTTTGAAATAATAAAAATTTATTTAAAATTATTGAATTGCAACTAATTTTTTCCAATTGGAACTATACATTTTGCAAAATATTGAACTATCATTTTTAACAGCTTATCACGGAAATATAATAACTGAATTTTATTTATTTATTTATTTTTTAAGTAATTATCCTGGAAAAAACTGACTGTATAAACCATATATTTATGTATGTTTATAATCTATAAAAACATTCTAAAGAAGATGAAATTAAATGTACGGCCATATTTTTTACTAACCTTCACATTTCACTATTTCTTCCTTCCTTTCTTTTATTTCTTTTATTTTATTTATTTATTTATTTATGTTTAGACATATATAAATTAGTTATCTCTCGCAGTTTCTTTGGAAAGTTCTTTACAAAAGTTTCTCTAAGTATTATATTAAATAATTTTAAAGAAACTGAAAGTAACAATGACACGTGAGTGAAAGCTAAATTCCAATTAACCATAGCATATATCTTTCGTTCAATTTAATTAATAAGAATCTAAACAAATTTTAATATTTCTAAAAATTATTACTCAAAGTTTTGGAAATTTAATTTCATTTAAGGGTTCAGTCCCGTTTATTAATGTTTGTCACAGACTAATTTAAAACTATTTTTGATTTCAATAAATTATAAATAATTACTTTATTTAAAATGGATAACGAATTTTCAAACTCTGTCGTTGGCATTTTAAATTAGTTCTGTCTAAGCGATTACTAATTGGGTTATATATATGAGTAAAGCGGATTAAATTTCTTATCCCTTTAATAATTCCATTTTAAACGATTGTCTTTAGTTTTGTTTATAAACATTTAATTATAAATTTGAAATATTTTAATATGAATTAGCCTATATATAATATATATTCAAATTAAAACTTTTAGTACAAAATTCCTTCAGATTGTATATACGTTACACATGTTTCATTAATTATATTAATTCTGTAGTTAAATAATTAATTAGATAAGTACATGTTTTCGTTTTCAGATCATTAATTATTAACGTATTTAACTTTCTGCTTTAACTTAAATAAGAAATATTTTATTGATTTTTTTCTTTTTATTATTATTCTTTATTTTATATTTAAAATAAATTTGCATTGTGTAATTTTCTTAAGATGACTAAAATTTAAATTAACAAACACACACACACACATACAAATAAAAAAAAAAGTTTCAATACTTTTTGATAAAATAAGTGTTATATTTGTTATGGGACAACACTTTTAAAATTTAGCTTTAAGCAAAATTTCAGAAAACTCACTTCTTAAAAATAAATAAATAAAACGGACGTGTATCTTTAGATTTATTCTTATTATTATTCTAGGTGTTTTAAAACAATAATTTTTTCTTGGGTGCTTAATGATTGACGTTGGTTGTATCATTTTTGGCGACTTTATCGCCTGCACCGAGAAAATGGAAAAGTATCAACTTTCTTTCTTTTCAGATATTTTCGAATGTGTAAAATAAACTAGCTGTGAATTAGAAATATATATAGAATATTATATATTGCCCTAAATTTATTAATTTATTTTAAAAAATTAATAGTAAAAAGTATAAGCATTCGAAAAAATGGGTACTAGATTTTACTTTATTTTGTTATTATTATTATTATTATTATTATTATTAGACAAGCAATTATACAAAAAAAAAAAAAAAAAAAAAAAATCATCTCCAAATACTGTCAAAATTCTAAAAGTCGCCAAAGGGTTTTTATATCAAAGCTGTAACGCAAAATGGTTCCTAAAATTACGAATTTCTTTCAATAAAAAAAAAAAAAAACGGTTTTTAGTGTAATATTTCATTAAATAATAATAATAATAATAATAATGTGGTGTTAAATATTATGTATTTCAATTTGACATAGAATTTGAGGATTTTTATAACATTTTTCTGATTTTTTTTTCTTTTGTTATGCACTATTAATATTCCTATTCTGTGAAAGGTAAAGTAGCGAATAGGCGGGCAGAACCCCACAGGGGTTAATCAGTGAAGCGAATCGGGGGGAGGCGAAGCCTTCATCGGGAGTTGATGAGCGGAGCGAGCAGGGGGCAGAGCACCCAAGCATTTTAAATAAAAAAAATAACTTTTTAATACGATGTCATTCTCTGAAACTTTTCTAAGTAACATTCACACCCCTCCAATACCTCAAAAAAAAAAAAAAAAAAAAAAAAAGTTTTGGAATTAAAATTAAATTGGAATATTTAAAATTGAAGTTAGTCTATCAAAATATTTGCGATCGATATAAAATTTTAATTCTTTAATTTCTTAATAGATATGTTTCAAATCGAAAAATATTTAATGCTGAAGAACGGGATACATACACATACCATGAAAAAAATAACCTAAATTTAAAAGCCATTTTTAGAAGTTTTCTACAGCAGATGCAAACCACAAAGGAGCGATAAAATGAGAAATGAAATAGAAATTTAAAAAGATTTTTAACCAAAGCGAGCTAATAACCACCGCGTTAAAAGTTTAATGTATTGAAATATTTATTTCAAGCGAAAATTGGTTAAATTGGTAGATCTATACGTTTAAATAACCGTATTATTATGTGCTACAGGGAAAGTTTCGTATGACTGAAGAATATTCCTAATTTAAATTAGATTGATTAATGCAGCATATAACATGAAAATTGAGACTTAATTTCAATCAACATATGCCTCTAGTAGGTTTTAACTATTTTTGGTTGACTTTCCTTTTATTTATGACATCGTAAGTAATTTTTAACTAAGTTAGTGACTAACAGAAGCATGATAGTTTGAATGAAAAATGGTGTATAATTCGAGATAAAATGGTAAAATCTGCATACTTGTTAACCAAAAAACTTTACGTAAAAGTACAAATCTGTTTTGTGTAAAGAATTTTTTATATCTGGGGAATATTACGCTCCTTTAAAACAGAGAAATTAATTAAGATTATATTTCTGGTAATTCAATTGGCTTTTAAAATAAAATTATAATGATATTTTACTTAATCTTATTTGGCATAATTATACGTACTTGACTATATTTTATTTTGTTTAAGAATTTGAGAGTAACTTTAGACGAAGTCAAATAATTACAGAAGTTTTTAAAATATTAAGAATTCGAATGTTCAATTCAAAGACATTTTTACTATTTGAAAATGTACAATTTTATAAAAAATAGTTATCTGTTTAATGGAAAGAAGTTTGTATAACTAAGAATAACTTCCTTTCATTTAGAGATTGTTTTTTTAAATAATGTATTGCAATTCCTCTAGATTTTGCAGTAAACTTAAGTTTAAATTATTTATAATTATCTTTAATTAATTTGTTTAACTTTTATGTTCTTTATGGAAAACTATTTTAAATATTTTAATGATATGGTGAGATTTTTTTGTCCAATGATATCTTAAGTTATTTTCTTTATATAAATTTAGTCGATCTTCGCCCATCTAGCAGTCGATATTTTCAAATGAGCCTTTTATTAAATATACCCTTTCTGCCTAATCAAGAAAAATAGCCAAATGTTGCGATAAATAATGAATAATTTAAAAAAAAAGATTTTAAAATTTTATTTTATTTATTTATTTTTTTTTATCAATGTTCTGTAATCCGAGTAATGAAATATAATACAAATTTAATTATTTATAAAAATTTACTTCAGTTCGAACTCATAAAAATCGCTGCTGTTTGACGAAGGAATGCCTAATAAAATAAAAAAGAAAAAAAAATTATTTAAAAATGTTATTCTTTTAAAAATTCAATACTTAGCGGATTATTTTTTTTCCTTCGAAAATTTTGGAATTGAAAAAAAAATTCCGAAATAAAATAAGAAGGAAATTAAATAATCAAAGTATTTATGATCGATATAAAAGTTTATACTTCCAATCTTTTAACGAACCCAATTTAAATCGAATGGTATTAAATGCTGAGAAACTGACCAAATACACAGCATACCGTGAACAGATTTAAAGGCCGTTTTCAAAAGTTCTCTAAAATAGCCGCAAACCCCATAGGAGTAATAAAATGAGAAATGAAAGAGGGAATTCGAGAGTAATTTTAACGAAAGCCGGTTAATTGCCAAAGCATTAGAGGTTTAATGTTTGGAAACGTTTAGTTCAAGAAAAAAAAATATATAAAATCGGTGTAGTGGTAGGTGCATAATTTTAAATTAAGTACTATTATATGCTATAGCAAAATGTTTGCATGGCTGAGAGGAATAATATCCCTTTGAATGAAACAGGTTAATACAGAATATAATTTGCTAATGCGGCTGAATTTCAAATCAACATAAGTCTCCAGCTGGTTTTAATTATCTTTGATTTTTTTGCCTATAAAATTCTTGAATAATTTTAATGAAGCCATTAAATGAGAGAAGTATTATGTGTTCAGATATGATGTATGTTTGAAGAATAATAGGGAAATTAACTCAGACATAAATCTATAACTTTATATCAAGTATGCTATTATATTTTTAAGAATGAAGTTTGTATAGCTGAAAAGTATTATATTCCTTTAAATCAGAGACATTAATGACTATAATATAATAATACATCTGGATTTTAATGTAAGCTCCCTTATTATTTGTTTTTTTAATTATATTTCATTGATTTCTTTTGTTTATGAAATTAAAAGTGTTTTTATCAAAACCCAGCTAATTACTAAAGCATGAAAAGTTTTGTGGATTTCCATGTTCAGTTAAAATAATAATAATAATAATTAATAAAGTTGTAAATGTATGCTTTTTCATAAAGATATTATACTATTCGATGAAAATAAGCTTACGTATCGGAGAATAAATATGTTTTTCAATTAATAGAGATTTGTTTAAATGAAAAACAGACTGACAAAAAAATATATTTATAGTATTCAAGCGCATCTGGAGTATAATTAAAATATAGCTTCTAGAGTTCTATTAAAGTAAAAACTACTATCGTTTTCCACAAATGAATTATTTTTTAAATACTTCATTTGTAAAACATATTCGTGGAACGCAAACATTCTTCAGAAAGAAAAATTGTTGTATTAAGAAAAGAATTGTTATGCTCATAAAAAAGAACAAAAAATAAAAAAAAAATAAAAATAAAATAAAAAAAACGCACACTTTAGAACTAACATGCATATCAAGCTTGAAGTTTCTAGCTGCATTATTACTATAAAAATCATAAAAAAAAGTGTGCGTTTCGAGAGGGTTTCTCCTTTCCCTTCCCATTACGCATGTGCTAGAAATATCAGACTCTCACAGTACTTCAAACCTGGTAATAAGCAGTAACTATGTCTGGATTGATTAACATCAGTTCAGTAGTTTGGGCCTAGGTTAAGGCATACCCATAAATAGATATCCTACAGCGACATTTAATTATATTAAGATTAAAAGAAAAAGGAAAAGAAATATTGAAAATATTAATGAAAAAAGTGCAGATAGTAAAGCTGTATTTTAATTATAAAGTAAGCAATTATTAGAATTCTCTTCAGCATCACCTACAAAACAAATTAAATTATTCATTTAAAAATAAATAAATAAATATTCAAATAAATACGTTATTTAAATTTTCAATTGAAAAAATAATTTGAAAAGATTATATCGTATAATTTAAAGAGATATTTTTGAATCGTGTCTAAAAAAAATGCAATACTTTTAAACATACAATTATCCATTTATATCTATACACCATTTTCCTCTTTTTATTTTTATTTAAATAAAATGTACCGTTGTGCGATTATACTTCATACAAAACAGCAAGTATAATACTGTATATCGCGAATTATCCATATAGGTTTCACGTTATATTTTTAACATAATATATATTCATTATTTCTTTTAGAGCCAATATAAAAGGTGTACACTATGTCGGTAGATTTTTCGGTGCATTAAACAGTAATCGCATGAGTTACAGTTTTTCTTAATTCTGCGAATTACTTTTAACACATTTAATTCTTTGAAGGGCGGTGGGATACATTTTATACTGTCTAATTTTAATTCCCAACAGCAGAAATCCCTTTTGGAAAATTTAAACGATATTTATTTTTAGCAGGAAAAAATCATTTAATCCTTTTTTTTTAATTGTTTTTTGTAACATTGCTTGTAAGTTCTTGTGACTTTTGATATTAAATCAGCATAATTATCTTGTCTTTAAAATGGTTAACTATATTCTTCCTGTAGTGGCTTTCTCGCCAATTTACTGATTCACAGCCATTGAAAAGATTCTCCTCGTTTTTTTCTTCTTTTGCTGGCTGACAAATTCATTTCATGATAAAAAGTAGCGTTATAAAAAGTGTTTCAAAAGAGTTCTGAGAAACTTTAAGAGTAGGTAAGGCATACCGAAACAAATCATGTTTACATAGAAGCACATAGGCGAAAACGTCATGTATGTCCGCTAACCAGACAAGAACACAAAATACATCAGTGTACATATTCACTAAATGATATCTACCGTCTCTTCATTGCTACACTACTCCATTTTACTTTCGCTACGTCTTTTATTGGAATGATGATTACTCGTGCTGGCCGATTCACTTTCGGCCAAACAACGTCCTCTAGAGAAAATACATGATGTTTCCACCGATATATTTCTTTGTAAAAATTATTTGTTTCGGTATGCCTGACCTATTCTTAAAATTGGTCGGAACGCTTTTAAAACATCCTGTATATATATATTCATCGTAGCTGGTTATTTTTATAATTTCCTTATATGATCGTCTATTTCCAATCATAGTACGAAAATAAAAGATGTTAATTTAATTTTATTATATTAATATAACTATTATATTAACATAAATATATTTCATAATTTAAAATTATTAAATTATGATAAAATTATTTTACAAAAAAAAAAAAAAAAAAAAAAAAAAATTATATTTACAGATAGTTAATTTTTTTTTTTTTTTTTTTTTTTTTTTTTTAATTTGCACACAATAAATTTCACTTAAATTATACTTCTAATTTCACCTCAATACTTTATTCTTTTCAATTTTATATTTCCATCTACTTTAAATATTCATTCTATCACAGGCATCATTTCGAAAAAAATTAAAAATAATTTAATTAAAACGGTAATAGTTCGCCACAATCAAACATGTGATTGATCGCCATTATTAATATGCACCTTCATGAGTCTTAAAAGTATTGCATTATATTTTAAATAGTTTGAAGATAAATATTATTCTTACATGGAAAATATTGTGTAATATATAAAATAATTATTTTAATATTATGCATATTCGATTTATGAAGAATTTTATTCCTTTAACTAATTCATGGTTGATGTATTTTTTAATATAATATAATTGCATCAAATACTTGGATATACCATTAAATATAACAAAATTCATCAAATTCATTTTATTAGCATCATTATACTTCTTTTCTTATAATAGTTATAAAGTAGAAAATAGAAAAAAAAAATCAACAAAACGCAAAAGTTTTACCAGAAGTAGCAACAATAAACTCTCAATGGATTTTTGAGGGTTTTTTTTTTCTTTTTTTTTTTTTTTTTTTAATTTATTACGTGCATTTAAAGTTTTTTTTTTTTTTTTTATGTAAATTTCTATAAGTCTAGTTTTAAGATGTTAATAGAGGACGGTGCCTAGAAGGATATGTTATTACTGTTATATTAAATATAACCGAGTTTCAATACCAGTTAATTGGTGATGCCAAAAAATGTTTTCGTCATCAAATATCTTTGCATGATAACACGAGGATGATAGATCTATGTAAATTACTATATCTATGGTTAAATGACTGCACAGTGTTATCAAATTTAAGGACTTTTTTATTCAATAATCACCAACAAATTTGAGGAGTAATATTTGATATATAAAATAGACGATTAATCTTCGAAGTGATTAGGCAACTGTTACATAGTTACAATTTAATGGTAGATATTGAATAAAAAGGTCCCTAAATTTTGCAACCCTGTGACTACAACAATGCCAAATAACAGTCGTTTGCAAGTGCAGATATTCCATTAGAGCCAATAAAACACATGTTGTTTCGGAGAAATCAAGTCAAATAAAGAATTAAATCAGATGCTTATGAACATGTAAAAGTACAAAAGTTTCGTATATTTTTCTAACCCATTCAACATGACATAGCCAAGTCTAGACAAATTGCAGGAGACCATAAACCTTCAAAAATCGTACATTATGTTAAGGATAGATATCAAATCTTTTATGTCGAGCGCCATACAATTGAATAAATTGCTGGAAGAAACATTTAGAGAATTGTACTCCATAGAGGTTTGAAAAAATCTTTTGCCCTTTTTTAATAAAATGCAAATTTGTGTCCACTAGCAAGTCGAAAAATGGCGGTGTTTAGAAATATTTCTATCTCCTTTGATAATATTGGTTCCAGCAGGTACCATAAATAAATTGAAGGTGTTTGATGTCACAAATAACACGGTTTCTATTAAGGCTGTCGTACACAACAAACTGAATTATTTTGCAGAACACAGAGAGAGAGATTACATTGAACATATTTCTTTCCGGAGCCATTTTTTTTTTTTTCCTCTTCTATATTTCTGAGTATGCAGATTTTTTCCATCCTCTTCTAAGAAGTGGTGTTGAGAAGAAATAATCGTTCTACGCCTCGCATACGCATCGCCTCATTTATCACATACATGTTTATTCACACAATCCAATGCCGAATAAAGGATAAACAAAATCAGATCGAATACGCGGTTTATCCCCTTTAGACCAATAAAATATTGTCTACATATCGAATTTTTGTAAATGAAATTTTTAGTGTTTTCATTTATAACATTCATTTACTGATAAACAGCCATGTAATAACAATTTGATACGTATTCTTCGATCACATTTCCTCCGACCATGGAAGCATATTGCGCAGGTATTGACTCAACGAGTCCAGTGTTAAAATAGAGGGGGAGATCATCTAATTCAGAGAAAATAAGCCATAAGATAGTTCCGATTGACTGGATGTTTTCCAAATCCGAACCTTTTGGTCAATTCGGCACTCCTCCTAGCATTTAGACTCGTTCTCACTGCTAGTTTTAGAAAACGTGATTACAATATAATTGAAATTCTTTAATGTTTCAAATAACACGAATTTTGTTAAGGATGTCATGTGCAAAAAACTGAATTATTTTACACAGATTATACTGAGCATATTCTATTTTTTTATTTTTCCCTCTACTTTACTTTTTAGTACGAACATTTTTTTCAAGCTATTGTTAGAAGTGGTGATGGAAAGAAGGAATCGATTTACGCCTCGTTATACGCATCGCCTCTTTTATCATATACAATTTTTTTCGCATGATCCAATGCCAAATACATTATGAGAAAAATCAAATGGAATACGCATTTTTTTCCTATAGACGGATAAATTCTGTAGATGATTTTAGTCTTTCCGTTTACAATATTAATTTACAAATAAAGAATCATGCAATTTAATAAATAACAAATGGAATGCTTTTCTAAAATTATTTTAAACAATTTGTGCCTGCTTTTTTTTTAGCGACGTATATTCATAAATGAACGTGTTGCCAAATTTATCATTGGATCTCTGTTTAGTCAGTTTATATCATTTCATAAAGGTTGACATATTTTATAGCAAAAAAAAAAAAAAAAAAGGCATCTTGATGTTTTATAATGCAAAAGATTCCACAAAATTTTTAAACGTCATAATGCTTCGTGTAAAGTATTATTACACTATAATCGGTTAAATAAGTTTTGATGCGCTATCACTGTTTATTTAAAAAATTGTTAAATAAACAGTGAAACTACCACAACTTAAGAATGTAAAAATCGAGCAAAAAAGGCTAAAAGTCCATAGAGAAAAGCATGGGAAGAAACCGAAAAAACTCACAATCAAAGATATGGGGAGAGGGGAGAGGCTAACACCAGAAGAAATGAAAGGTCAAAACTGACTAGAAAAAGTTATCGAAGATCGGGAAGGTGTAGAACTCGGGGTCTGAAGCTATCGTTGAGGTTTTGCTACGTCTCACTTTGTTTGAAATAATAATTTATTATTAAACAGATAACGTAATTTGAATTCCATTAATATTGAAGTTATGAAAAGCTTTCGTATTTCAAATAATATTCGCTTAGCACTAAGTAAAAAAAAAATGTTCACATTAGAATAAAAAGTCCTTTTTTTTTTCTTTTCAATTTATTATTCTTTGTATTTTATTCGGTTAAAACCTCGAGTAAAATGTTACTTTTTTTAATACACTGTTACAACTGTGACGTAATTTTTTATAATAAATTATTGCTCTTTTATTACTTTATCCGTAATGAGATTTCCCTTTCTTTAAATCAATACATTGTTGCGGCAGCGGCAATGTCGTTATAGTCTCTAGCAGAGTGAGTAAAAGCAATATTGTGATAGTCGTGAAATTAAGGCTCTTTCTAATATTAAGATTGTTTTTTGTTTCTTAATAATTTTTTAAACACCAAATTGTATCATGTATTGAGAATTTCAAACATTTAATCCCAGTTTAACTCATTTGAATAAATATGATCTTTTTCTGCCTTTCGATGCTTATTGGTATTTCTTTTTACGCATATACACTAGCACTAAGTTTTAGCTTGAAGCAATGATGTGTAAAATCGTTATTCTAGAAGATAATTATGTTATTACTTTCTTCTATATGTAATATAGAGAAAGTACTGCATTCGTGAAAATTTTCGACCTCCGTTTTTTGATGGATTTACACGTTTTGGGAACTCCTGAACACGAAATGATAGTTTTTAGAAAATGTCTGTTTGTGTGTCTGTCTGTCTGTGTGTATCACGTTTATTGTGGACGCTGTATCTCACAAACCAACGAATGAAATTTAACCGAACTTGGTATTTGCTTGCACCCTGACATAAACTGGTGCCGATTAGATTTGGAGATCAATCAATCAACAGGTGGCGCTGTGATCGCATTTTTTGTAAACTTTTAACATGGCAAAATAGGACAAAATTTCGTATAAATGTGCATAATGAGAGTTATTTTAAACTTGTGATTGAAGTACCGCCCCAAGGGGGGGGGGGGGTAAATTTTCAAGATGGGTATCTTTCGAAATATCTCGTCAATACCTTTCAAAACGAATGGTTGAACTATAAATCTGTAATAACTTAAATAAAAGTTATCGATTTTTTTTTTTTTTTTTTTTTTTAACGGAATTTTTTTTTTTTTTTTTTTTTTTTTTTATTATTGAGTGAATTTGTATAGAAAAATAATGAAGAAAGTCTTGCAGAGGCCACAACATACTAGTTTTTAAATTGATATCACACTTTCAATAGGATTTGTTGAATTAACGCATACCATTTCAGTGAATCTTAACTGTTAAAACTTAAACTATTTACATTTTGAACTGAAACGAAACATTTCTTTTATTTTATAGTTTTGTTTACTATTTAACATTACTATATTTGGGTTAGATAAATATTTTAAGAAATAATTTTAAACTAAAATGTTTGTGAACAAACGTTTAACATTAAACGAGTGGCAATAACTTAAAAATTTATGTTGTGAAAGTACTATATATCCTCAATATAATCACTTTTAGGTCAATACGGAAAACTGAATTTAGCTTTTTATGTAAACACTATATATGTTTTTTTTTTATTATTATTATTCTGGAAATCAATAAGCATTTTACTTTTACTTTGAGATTTAAATGTATGTTTATGTGTGTGTGTGTGTGAGAGAGAGTTCTAAATATTTTTAAAGGAAAATGTAATACGCATCTACATTTGAAAATCTTACTTTTTCTTTTAAACTTTCGAGGCCGTAATACCATGAAAGAAATCAAATATTTGTCTCCGTCTCAGGTGCCGCTAAAGTATTTTCTGTCCCAGGTGGTATCATTTATCTTTCTTCTTGTTTGCTCAACTTTATCTTCAATTTCTTTTCTAGTCCCAAGTGTTGTCTACTTAAGCACTCATTCAGATTTGTCTAAAGTGGTTGCATTCGATAGGATAAGAATTTTAGTTTCAGAGGATGATGTGTTTAAAGTTTTACTAACTCCCTTTTTGTGGTTTGTTAGTACTTAATAAAAGCTAAGTGTTTAGGAAAAGGAATTTATATCTGTCTAAGGATTTTTTTTTTTCTTTTAAGATTTTTTCTTTTATTTATTTTTTTTTCCAGAGAAAAATATTATTCTTTCTTTTAGTTCTTTTTATTTCTTTTCCAATATTTTAAGGCGTTTTATTTCTCTACTTAGGATGCATGAAGAACATCATATTTGAGCTAGGTTTGTATTTTGTTTAGTATTAAATTCAATCTTCTCAAACTATATATTCAGTCTACTGAAAAATTTTATAGATGCTGTTTAAAAAAGAAATTCCTTAAACGGTAATCTAATAATATGAATACACACACACATTTATGTACGGGATATTTTTTAATTATCCTACAAACATAGTTGCCAATTTAGCACTTTTTAACTATCAGAAAATTTTAATAGAAATGTTTGCTTTATTTAATCAATGAACTGTAATGGTTTTAACTGATTAAGTAAAATAAAAAAGGTTATTGAAAATTTCCGGTAGCCAAAAGGTGCTAAGTTGGCAACTATACCTACAACTTTGAACTTACAGTCGGCTGCAAAATTATTCGAGCACTAGCAATAATCCCTGTCTAAAAAAAGTGCACTTAATACTGCTTTGTTAAATAAATCCTTATCGAGTCATGTTCTTAGTCAGTCTAGGAACATGATTCGACAAGGATTTATTGAACAAAACAGTCTTAAATGTACTTTTGTAATATAGGAATTATTGGCTAGTGCTCGAATAATTTTGCAGCCGACTGTAAATAACTTCTGAGAGTCTCACTACATGGCGCTTGAAATGCGTGCAGTACAAGAGGGCATAAAAGAAAATTATTTCGTGTCAATCCCCGTAATTTCGACAATGTCTCCCAAGTGTCATATTAACCTTTTGGCCAGAACATGTTTTCATCATGGATCATGCTTACCGGGAACATCGGTCTCACAGACCGCTTTTTGAAAATAAGATACTGAATGTATTTCGCGAAATTTTTGTGGCGATACATTATGAATTCTTGCAGCCATAAATTTACTTCCTCAATTATGACGTATCATAGGTGCGACAGGGTATATTATATGGTTGATTAGATTTAATGTCGCATTAGTGGGTAAAAATGATAGCTACTGATAAAATATACCTTTCAAAGGGCAGGTAACTCCTCAATGAAATTCCATTGAATGACTCGCTTGTGAATGAATTGGCTCCGGAAGACTTCCTACAAATAACTCTTCTTTGCTTTGAATGACTTACTGCTTAAATATATCTGAAGACTGGAAAAAACTTTGAAAAAATCATCGCAATAAAACTTTACCTAATACACTTTCCAATCCAACTCGAACACCAAAAACTCGCCGAAAACGATAATTCCGTAAAAAACTCACAACTTCCCTAAAACTCGTAACTCCATCCACAACTTTCTTCATAGCATTCTAATTGTATCTAATACCAACAAAACCAATCGAACTTAAAATTTCACAAAGAATTCTCAATTACTGACATTTCTATGTAATGTGTTTGTTAGCGCTCAGAAATTGAGATTTTTAATATTCTAAAAACATTTTACAGGTTTCTTTCCAACACTAAGTGGCTCCGCCTCCTACTCACTGCCATCCCCCAAGGATAGCTTCCCTTGTGTGAGCGGGTTTTACGTTGCACTAGTGCCACGCTGTGGACAATTGGCGACGGTTCGGGACTCACCCCTAAGGGTTGTTCTGAGACATTCCATCCTCTACAGGTTGATTGCATTTTACGTCGCACTAGTGCTTCAGTTAGACACCCTTGGCGTCTTGGACATCTATCGCCAAACGTGCCGGTACTCTGTTTCATGAATATGCAACCGCAAGTCCCTATGCTAAGCCTAACCTTTAGCGGTCTCAGAGACCGATGATCCGGTGTAGGGGTTCATTCAGTGCGTAATGCATTACCGCGCTAACCAACGACCGAGATTCGCTTATTTGTCTGATCATTTTTCGCTCTAGTGGAAATTAATTTGCTCTTATCACCTAAATATAATTTACGTGTGAAACTGCAATTTCATTACTTCATAAAGTATTTATGCAATTTTATAGACGTTTTGTTGATTTTTTAGAAAATTTCAGTTAGCCATTACAAATACAAAGAGTCTAGCACTCAACTATTTGGCATAGGTGAACTTCGGTGAGTTCTCCATCATACGTTTGCTATCATAAATTACTGCTGTAAGGCATATCATTAATGAAATGCTCCAATCTCTAAGTTACTCTTATACTGCTTCAATGCATTTACCTTGTTCTTTTTTTTTTTTTTTTTTACTAGGGAAAGTTATATATATATATATTCATGCAAATTGATGGTATTTCTAATCCAATATTGATATTTATGCCAAAATCATAAATAATATTAAAAAAAAAATTGCTGAACATTTTGACAATGAAAATAATAATTATAGTAGGGGAGCGTGGGGCTAGTTGTCACAGGGATAAGAAGTAGCACGCAATTTACGAAATAGTTTGTAACATTTGTGATTTAATATTTTTATAAACGTAAGCTTTATAATGTAAGCACAATCGGTGCTCCACAAAAATGGTTAATGAGTGGTTCTGTACACGTGATTCATTTTAGCTAGTTAGCGGGAAAAAAAAATATTTCGTAAAATAAAAAAGGATTTGATTTATGAACGTTCTATTTTTTTTTTTTTTTTTTTTTTTTTTCTTTCTAATTTATTTAAGATCTAACTTCTTTCTTTCTTTCTTTCTTTCTTTTTTTGTGTGATTTAAATCAGTTCTAATTTAAAGATATATTTTTAAACGGAAACATAATGCATTCCAATTAAGTTTATTTATTTATTTATTTTTAATCAATTTATTACTATATCTTCTGCATACATAAGAAGAAAGTATAATATTTGAAAAAACTTTTGATTTCCGGTTTTCGATGAATTTACACGTTTCGAGATTTCTTACATTTCAATTAACTGCAATTGACTACTTATTTTTTAAAAAGTGGATTTATTACTAATTTCTGCATACATTAGAAGAAATTAGAAGATACGAAAAAAATTTCCGGTTTTCGATGAATTTACATGTTTTGAGATTTCCTTGCATTTCAATTAAAAGAAATTTATTGACTTACTTATTATTTTTTAAGTAGATTTATTATTCTATCTTCTGCATATATAAGAATAAAGTACACAATTCACAAAAATTTTTAGATTTCCGATTTTTTATGAAGTTACACGCTTTGAGATTCCCTGAACTCAGTTCGACCAGCTTCATCTCAACTTCTGTGTTGATTAAACGCACTAAACAAACATGGTTTATGAGATGGATGTCATGTAAAAGTATGCTGTTTTAATTTGGCTGCATATCGGCCGACAAGTGTCGCTGCTGTGCTACAACTTCTTAATTCCGTTTAAGAGAAGGCAATAACTCTTCTTTGCCTTGCTTTGTGTTGGGCGGATATTAACCAAAATCAGACTACCCTCCTTTTCGTGGCTCTAAAGTGACAGCTTCATGGTCGTACACTTTGAATATCAATTCGATATTCGGGCATGCGTTGTGAAATGCCCTAAAATTAATCCTAATTAAAAGGCAAACATTAATCTGAAAAATAATATGGTTATGAAGAAATAAATTTACTCTCAAATAATATTAGATTCATATAATTTTAATTAATTTCTTTATTAAAAATCCAAATTTTGAATACTAATTAAATTGATTATTCTATAATTTTATAATACAATATAAATGATATAACAATGATCTTTAATTTTGCATCAATGGTGCTAAAGATGAGTACTTAGAAAATATGCATACTTGCATGCGTTTGCAAAGTTAAATGATTGTCTACTGACCAAAATGAATGAAGAGATTTCTCACCAGATTACTCGAAGTTATGATGCATGCGGGGCATAGTAAAGGGTCATCCCTGGGAGCACTAGTGTTGGGGAGCACTGCAGAGCACATCTTAGCGTAGGCGTGAGGCCGTCAGAATCTTCACATGATTTCATCACTTACACAAATTGACAGAGCTACAGCCAAAACATTTTATCGTCATCTCATCACGAATGCAACAGCTAGAAGAAAAAATCTAAATTTTTTAACTTCTTCTCATTTTCCTCATTATAATTTTTGGTCGGTTCCCTCCTTGCATTTTCTTTTTTTATTGGCACTGCTTCTTATTGGACCCATTTTTTACCAATCAGTTTGCTTCTATAATTTTTATTGCCTTCCTTACGATTTCGCAGGGGCTTATTCTTGGCGGTCGCCTGAAGGGGCTTAGCGTGTGGTCCCCTTTCAGAGTTCCACGTGCACGTCATAAATATGACGTTGTATTTCTGTCTTAGGCTTTTAAAAGGCAATAAAACAGCTTTGTAGTCTTCAGTAAAATAGCTTTTGTATTTTTATATTCTTTTTCCTTTTAAATAATGCCCTTTTGTACCTTTATTATTTTGTTTTTAACAAAATGGCTGATTTTTCCCATCACTTTGCAAAACAGTGATCGAATTTCGACCACTGGACGATGCTAGTTTATATAAATCTCTCAAGATTATTATTTTTGATTTTGAAAATTAAAATTTCTTTATTTTTAGATTTTTTGCTATAAAACAATAAATTGATATTCCTTAAAAATTCCTTTCTAGAATATTAGATATTTGAGCTTTCTCGGTATGTTACATTTCTATTATTATTACGTATGGGAAAACAAACAAGAAAGATATTTTTAGCGTTCGTTTCTAGATAATGAAATATTGATTTGTGCGGATCGTTGTTTTTCTTATCCCTTTTGTTTATATTTTTTCTCTTTAAGCGCATCTTGCGTAAAAGAATTTTGTTTGCTAAGCAAAAAAATTATTTCATTATCTGAGAGCTCATTTACTTCCCTGATATTGCTGGTAATCTGAGAAATCAATCTTAGGTAATATAAATGTTGCGTCAGCTGTGCGTTAAAATTAACGAATGAAAATACTTTACTTATTTTTTATTTTTCATAAAATAACAGTCATATTTTAAAATTAGTTTCTTAACAACATTATATAAAAGTTAAATTAAACCTATAAACTGCAGCATTGCATAAAGATTAAATTAAATGTGTATTGTATACCAAATATATATACGATATATTTCGTAAAAACAAAAAAAATAATAACAATGACTTAGTATTACAAAAGTTTTTGTCTTAATATTTGCTCTTATCTGAATCATTCTGTAATTTCCAATGATATTTATAATTGTACATAAAATTTCTCTTTTAAAAATTAAACTTCTGTTTTATACAAGTTTTCTCTTCTATAATTGTTCTTTTTTTTCCTTATTTTCTTTTTTTTCCTTATTTTCTTTATTATTATTATTATTTATATTACTTTATTTTATTTTACTTTATTTATTTTGAGAAAAAAAGTACCGTTCACTGTAAGAAATCTCAGTAAAATTTGGAGATTTGAATTATACGGACAGCTCCCTTCTTCGTGAAAATGCCAGCACTCGTATTTGTAATGAATTGCTGTAAAATTCAGAGTATGGACCGTTTATTAATGGTCTCTTTCCTCCTTGGAGAAAAAAGAAAAAAAATCCATAACTTTCACTGGCATAACTTTTACTGTCAGTGATTGGAACACGTTTTGTCATTCACGACCGTAATTTAGCGTTAAAAATTCTTACAGAAACTTTTAGAGAATTGTACTCCATAGAGGTTTGAAAAAATCTTTTGCCCTTTTTTAATAAAATGCAAATTTGTGTCCACTAGCAAGTCGAAAAATGGCGGTGTTTAGAAATATTTCTATCTCCTTTGATAATATTGGTTCCAGCAGGTACCATAAATAAATTGAAGGTGTTTGATGTCACAAATAACAAGGTTTCTATTAAGGCTGTCGTACACAACAAACTGAATTATTTTGCAGAACACAGAGAGAGAGATTACATTGAACATATTTCTTTCCGGAGCCATTTTTTTTTTTTTTTTTTCCTCTTCTATATTTCTGAGTATGCAGATTTTTTCCATCCTCTTCTAAGAAGTGGTGTTGAGAAGAAATAATCGTTCTACGCCTCGCATACGCATCGCCTCATTTATCACATACATGTTTATTCACACAATCCAATGCCGAATAAAGGATAAACAAAATCAGATCGAATACGCGGTTTATCCCCTTTAGACCAATAAAATATTGTCTACATATCGAATTTTTGTAAATGAAATTTTTAGTGTTTTCATTTATAACATTCATTTACTGATAAACAGCCATGTAATAACAATTTGATACGTATTCTTCGATCACATTTCCTCCGACCATGGAAGCATATTGCGCAGGTATTGACTCAACGAGTCCAGTGTTAAAATAGAGGGGGAGATCATCTAATTCAGAGAAAATAAGCCATAAGATAGTTCCGATTGACTGGATGTTTTCCAAATCCGAACCTTTTGGTCAATTCGGCACTCCTCCTAGCATTTAGACTCGTTCTCACTGCTAGTTTTAGAAAACGTGATTACAATATAATTGAAATTCTTTAATGTTTCAAATAACACGAATTTTGTTAAGGATGTCATGTGCAAAAAACTGAATTATTTTACACAGATTATACTGAGCATATTCTACTTTTTATTTTTCCCTCTACTTTACTTTTTAGTACGAACATTTTTTTCAAGCTATTGTTAGAAGTGGTGATGGAAAGAAGGAATCGATTTACGCCTCGTTATACGCATCGCCTCTTTTATCATATACAATTTTTTTCGCATGATCCAATGCCAAATACATTATGAGAAAAATCAAATGGAATACGCATTTTTTTCCTATAGACGGATAAATTCTGTAGATGATTTTAGTCTTTCCGTTTACAATATTAATTTACAAATAAAGAATCATGCAATTTAATAAATAACAAATGGAATGCTTTTCTAAAATTATTTTAAACAATTTGTGCCTGCTTTTTTTTATAGCGACGTATATTCATAAATGAACGTGTTGCCAAATTTATTATTGGATCTCTGTTTAGTCAGTTTATATCATTTCATAAAGGTTGACATATTTTATAGCAAAAAAAAAAAAAAAAAGGCATCTTGATGTTTTATAATGCAAAAGATTCCACAAAATTTTTAAACGTCATAATGCTTCGTGTAAAGTATTATTACACTATAATCGGTTAAATAAGTTTTGATGCGCTATCACTGTTTATTTAAAAAATTGTTAAATAAACAGTGAAACTACCACAACTTAAGAATGTAAAAATCGAGCAAAAAAGGCTAAAAGTCCATAGAGAAAAGCATGGTAAGAAACCGAAAAAACTCACAATCAAAGATATGGGGAGAGGGGAGAGGCTAACGCCAGAAGAAATGAAAGGTCAAAACTGACTAGAAAAAGTTATCGAAGATCGGGAAGGTGTAGAACTCGGGGTCTGAAGCTATCGTTGAGGTTTTGCTACGTCTCACTTTGTTTGAAATAATAATTTATTATTAAACAGATAACGTAATTTGAATTCCATTAATATTGAAGTTATGAAAAGCTTTCGTATTTCAAATAATATTCGCTTAGCACTAAGTAAAAAAAAATGTTCACATTAGAATAAAAAGTCCTTTTTTTTTTCTTTTCAATTTATTATTCTTTGTATTTTATTCGGTTAAAACCTCGAGTAAAATGTTACTTTTTTTAATACACTGTTACAACTGTGACGTAATTTTTTATAATAAATTATTGCTCTTTTATTACTTTATCCGTAATGAGATTTCCCTTTCTTTAAATCAATACATTGTTGCGGCAGCGGCAATGTCGTTATAGTCTCTAGCAGAGTGAGTAAAACCAATATTGTGATAGTCGTGAAATTAAGGCTCTTTCTAATATTAAGATTGTTTTTTGTTTCTTAATCATTTTTTAAACACCAAATTGTATCATGTATTGAGAATTTCAAACATTTAATCCCAGTTTAACTCATTTGAATAAATATGATCTTTTTCTGCCTTTCGATGCTTATTGGTATTTCCTTTTACGCATATACACTAGCACTAAGTTTTAGCTTGAAGCAATGATGTGTAAAATCGTTATTCTAGAAGATAATTATGTTATTACTTTCTTCTATATGTAATATAGAGAAAGTACTGCATTCGTGAAAATTTTCGACCTCCGTTTTTTGATGGATTTACACGTTTTGGGAACTCCTGAACACGAAATGATAGTTTTTAGAAAATGTCTGTTTGTGTGTCTGTCTGTCTGTGTGTATCACGTTTATTGTGGACGCTGTATCTCACAAACCAACGAATGAAATTTAACCGAACTTGGTATTTGCTTGCACCCTGACATAAACTGGTGCCGATTAGATTTGGAGATCAATCCATCAACAGGTGGCGCTGTGATCGCATTTTTTTAAACTTTTAACATGGCAAAATAGGACAAAATTTCGTATAAATGTGCATAATGAGAGTTATTTTAAACTTGTGATTGAAGTACCGCCCCAAGGGGGGGGGGGGGGTAAATTTTCAAGATGGGTATCTTTCGAAATATCTCGTCAATACCTTTCAAAACGAATGGTTGAACTATAAATCTGTAATAACTTAAAAAAAAGTTATCGATTTTTTTTTTTTTTTTTTTTAACGGAATTTTTTTTTTTTTTTTTTTTTTTTTTTTTTATTATTGAGTGAATTTGTATAGAAAAATAATGAAGAAAGTCTTGCAGAGGCCACAACATACTAGTTTTTAAATTGATATCACACTTTCAATAGGATTTGTTGAATTAACGCATACCATTTCAGTGAATCTTAACTGTTAAAACTTAAACTATTTACATTTTGAACTGAAACGAAACATTTCTTTTATTTTATAGTTTTGTTTACTATTTAACATTACTATATTTGGGTTAGATAAATATTTTAAGAAATAATTTTAAACTAAAATGTTTGTGAACAAACGTTTAACATTAAACGAGTGGCAATAACTTAAAAATTTATGTTGTGAAAGTACTATATATCCTCAATATAATCACTTTTAGGTCAATACGGAAAACTGAATTTAGCTTTTTATGTAAACAATAAATATGTTTTTTTTTTATTATTATTATTCTGGAAATCAATAAGCATTTTACTTTTACTTTGAGATTTAAATGTATGTTTATGTGTGTGTGTGTGAGAGAGAGAGTTCTAAATATTTTTAAAGGAAAATGTAATACGCATCTACATTTGAAAATCTTACTTTTTCTTTTAAACTTTCGAGGCCGTAATACCATGAAAGAAATCAAATATTTGTCTCCGTCTCAGGTGCCGCTAAAGTATTTTCTGTCCCAGGTGGTATCATTTATCTTTCTTCTTGTTTGCTCAACTTTATCTTCAATTTCTTTTCTAGTCCCAAGTGTTGTCTACTTAAGCACTCATTCAGATTTGTCTAAAGTGGTTGCATTCGATAGGATAAGAATTTTAGTTTCAGAGGATGATGTGTTTAAAGTTTTACTAACTCCCTTTTTGTGGTTTGTTAGTACTTAATAAAAGCTAAGTGTTTAGGAAAAGGAATTTATATCTGTCTAAGGATTTTTTTTTTTCTTTTAAGATTTTTTCTTTTATTTATTTTTTTTTCCAGAGAAAAATATTATTCTTTCTTTTAGTTCTTTTTATTTCTTTTCCAATATTTTAAGGCGTTTTATTTCTCTACTTAGGATGCATGAAGAACATCATATTTGAGCTAGGTTTGTATTTTGTTTAGTATTAAATTCAATCTTCTCAAACTATATATTCAGTCTACTGAAAAATTTTATAGATGCTGTTTAAAAAAGAAATTCCTTAAACGGTAATCTAATAATATGAATACACACACACATTTATGTACGGGATATTTTTTAATTATCCTACAAACATAGTTGCCAATTTAGCACTTTTTAACTATCAGAAAATTTTAATAGAAATGTTTGCTTTATTTAATCAATGAACTGTAATGGTTTTAACTGATTAAGTAAAATAAAAAAGGTTATTGAAAATTTCCGGTAGCCAAAAGGTGCTAAGTTGGCAACTATACCTACAACTTTGAACTTACAGTCGGCTGCAAAATTATTCGAGCACTAGCAATAATCCCTGTCTAAAAAAAGTGCACTTAATACTGCTTTGTTAAATAAATCCTTATCGAGTCATGTTCTTAGTCAGTCTAGGAACATGATTCGACAAGGATTTATTGAACAAAACAGTCTTAAATGTACTTTTGTAATATAGGAATTATTGGCTAGTGCTCGAATAATTTTGCAGCCGACTGTAAATAACTTCTGAGAGTCTCACTACATGGCGCTTGAAATGCGTGCAGTACAAGAGGGCATAAAAGAAAATTATTTCGTGTCAATCCCCGTAATTTCGACAATGTCTCCCAAGTGTCATATTAACCTTTTGGCCAGAACATGTTTTCATCATGGATCATGCTTACCGGGAACATCGGTCTCACAGACCGCTTTTTGAAAATAAGATACTGAATGTATTTCGCGAAATTTTTGTGGCGATACATTATGAATTCTTGCAGCCATAAATTTACTTTCTCAATTATGACGTATCATAGGTGCGACAGGGTATATTATATGGTTGATTAGATTTAATGTCGCATTAGTGGGTAAAAATGATAGCTACTGATAAAATATACCTTTCAAAGGGCAGGTAACTCCTCAATGAAATTCCATTGAATGACTCGCTTGTGAATGAATTGGCTCCGGAAGACTTCCTACAAATAACTCTTCTTTGCTTTGAATGACTTACTGCTTAAATATATCTGAAGACTGGAAAAAACTTTGAAAAAATCATCGCAATAAAACTTTACCTAATACACTTTCCAATCCAACTCGAACACCAAAAACTCGCCGAAAACGATAATTCCGTAAAAAACTCACAACTTCCCTAAAACTCGTAACTCCATCCACAACTTTCTTCATAGCATTCTAATTGTATCTAATACCAACAAAACCAATCGAACTTAAAATTTCACAAAGAATTCTCAATTACTGACATTTCTATGTAATGTGTTTGTTAGCGCTCAGAAATTGAGATTTTTAATATTCTAAAAACATTTTACAGGTTTCTTTCCAACACTAAGTGGCTCCGCCTCCTACTCACTGCCATCCCCCAAGGATAGCTTCCCTTGTGTGAGCGGGTTTTACGTTGCACTAGTGCCACGCTGTGGACAATTGGCGACGGTTCGGGACTCACCCCTAAGGGTTGTTCTGAGACATTCCATCTTCTACAGGTTGATTGCATTTTACGTCGCACTAGTGCTTCAGTTAGACACCCTTGGCGTCTTGGACATCTATCGCCAAACGTGCCGGTACTCTGTTTCATGAATATGCAACCGCAAGTCCCTATGCTAAGCCTAACCTTTAGCGGTCTCAGAGACCGATGATCCGGTGTAGGGGTTCATTCAGTGCGTAATGCATTACCGCGCTAACCAACGACCGAGATTCGCTTATTTGTCTGATCATTTTTCGCTCTAGTGGAAATTAATTTGCTCTTATCACCTAAATATAATTTATGTGTGAAACTGCAATTTCATTACTTCATAAAGTATTTATGCAATTTTATAGACGTTTTGTTGATTTTTTAGAAAATTTCAGTTAGCCATTACAAATACAAAGAGTCTAGCACTCAACTATTTGGCATAGGTGAACTTCGGTGAGTTCTCCATCATACGTTTGCTATCATAAATTACTGCTGTAAGGCATATCATTAATGAAATGCTCCAATCTCTAAGTTACTCTTATACTGCTTCAATGCATTTACCTTGTTCTTTTTTTTTTTTTTTTTTTACTAGGGAAAGTTATATATATATATATTCATGCAAATTGATGGTATTTCTAATCCAATATTGATATTTATGCCAAAATCATAAATAATATTTAAAAAAAAATTGCTGAACATTTTGACAATGAAAATAATAATTATAGTAGGGGAGCGTGGGGCTAGTTGTCACAGGGATAAGAAGTAGCACGCAATTTACGAAATAGTTTGTAACATTTGTGATTTAATATTTTTATAAACGTAAGCTTTATAATGTAAGCACAATCGGTGCTCCACAAAAATGGTTAATGAGTGGTTCTGTACACGTGATTCATTTTAGCTAGTTAGCGGGAAAAAAAAATATTTCGTAAAATAAAAAAGGATTTGATTTATGAACGTTCTATTTTTTTTTTTTTTTTTTTTTTTTTTTCTTTCTAATTTATTTAAGATCTAACTTCTTTCTTTCTTTCTTTCTTTCTTTTTTTGTGTGATTTAAATCAGTTCTAATTTAAAGATATATTTTTAAACGGAAACATAATGCATTCCAATTAAGTTTATTTATTTATTTATTTTTAATCAATTTATTACTATATCTTCTGCATACATAAGAAGAAAGTATAATATTTGAAAAAACTTTTGATTTCCGGTTTTCGATGAATTTACACGTTTCGAGATTTCTTACATTTCAATTAACTGCAATTGACTACTTATTTTTTAAAAAGTTGATTTATTACTAATTTCTGCATACATTAGAAGAAATTAGAAGATACGAAAAAAATTTACGGTTTTCGATGAATTTACATGTTTTGAGATTTCCTTGCATTTCAATTAAAAGAAATTTATTGACTTACTTATTATTTTTTAAGTAGATTTATTATTCTATCTTCTGCATATATAAGAATAAAGTACACAATTCACAAAAATTTTTAGATTTCCGATTTTTTATGAAGTTACACGCTTTGAGATTCCCTGAACTCAGTTCGACCAGCTTCATCTCAACTTCTGTGTTGATTAAACGCACTAAACAAACATGGTTTATGAGATGGATGTCATGTAAAAGTATGCTGTTTTAATTTGGCTGCATATCGGCCGACAAGTGTCGCTGCTGTGCTACAACTTCTTAATTCCGTTTAAGAGAAGGCAATAACTCTTCTTTGCCTTGCTTTGTGTTGGGCGGATATTAACCAAAATCAGACTACCCTCCTTTTCGTGGCTCTAAAGTGACAGCTTCATGGTCGTACACTTTGAATATCAATTCGATATTCGGGCATGGGTTGTGAAATGCCCTAAAATTAATCCTAATTAAAAGGCAAACATTAATCTGAAAAATAATATGGTTATGAAGAAATAAATTTACTCTCAAATAATATTAGATTCATATAATTTTAATTAATTTCTTTATTAAAAATCCAAATTTTGAATACTAATTAAATTGATTATTCTATAATTTTATAATACAATATAAATGATATAACAATGATCTTTAATTTTGCATCAATGGTGCTAAAGATGAGTACTTAGAAAATATGCATACTTGCATGCGTTTGCAAATTTAAATGATTGTCTACTGACCAAAATGAATGAAGCGATTTCTCACCAGATTACTCGAAGTTATGATGCATGCGGGGCATAGTAAAGGGTCATCCCTGGGAGCACTAGTGATGGGGAGCACTGCAGAGCACATCTTAGCGTAGGTGTGAGGCCGTCAGAATCTTCACATGATTTCATCACTTACACAAATTGACAGAGCTACAGCCAAAACATTTTATCGTCATCTCATCACGAATGCAACAGCTAGAAGAAAAAATCTAAATTTTTTAACTTCTTCTCATTTTCCTCATTATAATTTTTGGGCGGTTCCCTTCTTGCATTTTCTTTTTTTATTGGCACTGCTTCTTATTGGACCCATTTTTTACCAATCAGTTTGCTTCTATAATTTTTATTGCCTTCCTTACGATTTCGCAGGGGCTTATTCTTGGCGGTCGCCTGAAGGGGCTTAGCGTGTGGTCCCCTTTCAGAGTTCCACGTGCAGGTCATAAATATGACGTTGCATTTCTGTCTTAGGCTTTTAAAAGGCAATAAAACAGCTTTGTAGTCTTCAGTAAAATAGCTTTTGTATTTTTATATTCTTTTTCCTTTTAAATAATGCCCTTTTGTACCTTTATTATTTTGTTTTTAACAAAATGGCTGATTTTTCCCATCACTTTGCAAAAAAGTGATCGAATTTCGACCACTGGACGATGCTAGTTTATATAAATCTCTCAAGATTATTATTTTTGATTTTGAAAATTAAAATTTCTTTATTTTTAGATTTTTTGCTATAAAACAATAAATTGATATTCCTTAACAATTCCTTTCTAGAATATTAGATATTTGAGCTTTCTCGGTATGTTACATTTCTATTATTATTACGTATGGGAAAACAAACAAGAAAGATATTTTTAGCGTTCGTTTCTAGATAATAAAAAAATGATTTGTGCGGATCGTTGTTTTTCTTATCCCTTTTGTTTATATTTTTTCTCTTTAAGCGCATCTTGCGTAAAAGAATTTTGTTTGCTAAGCAAAAAAATTATTTCATTATCTGAGAGCTCATTTACTTTCCTGATATTGCTGGTAATCTGAGAAATCAATCTTAGGTAATATAAATGTTGCGTCAGCTGTGCGTTAAAATTAACGAATGAAAATACTTTACTTATTTTTTATTTTTCATAAAATAACAGTCATATTTTAAAATTAGTTTCTTAACAACATTATATAAAAGTAAATTAAACCTATAAACTGCAGCATTGCATAAAGATTAAATTAAATGTGTATTGTATACCAAATATATATACGATATATTTCGTAAAAACAAAAAAAATAATAACAATGACTTAGTATTACAAAAGTTTTTGTCTTAATATTTGCTCTTATCTGAATCATTCTGCAATTTCCAATGATATTTATAATTGTACATAAAATTTCTCTTTTAAAAATTAAACTTCTGTTTTATACAAGTTTTCTCTTCTATAATTGTTCTTTTTTTTCCTTATTTTCTTTTTTTTCCTTATTTTCTTTATTATTATTATTATTTATATTACTTTATTTTATTTTACTTTATTTATTTTGAGAAAAAAAGTACCGTTCACTGTAAGAAATCTCAGTAAAATTTGGAGATTTGAATTATACGGACAGCTACCTTCTTCGTGAAAATGCCAGCACTCGTATTTGTAATGAATTGCTGTAAAATTCAGAGTATGGACCGTTTATTAATGGTCTCTTTCCTCCTTGGAGAAAAAAGAAAAAAAATCCATAACTTTCACTGGCATAACTTTTACTGTCAGTGATTGGAACACGTTTTGTCATTCACGACCGTAATTTAGCGTTAAAAATTCTTACAGTATATTTTATATGTGCTTGTAAGTTTAATTATTATTGATTAAATATATTACTAAATTAAGTAATAACTCAAAATTTAGTTTTAAGTGATAAAATTGCAATTAATAAAAAAATAACAGAATATTTTTAAACGATAATTTAGAATAAAAAATAGTAACGAGCCATGTAAGAAGAATGCAAAATTCTAAAAATTAATCAAAGGAACGTTGATTAAGTGCGCTTAAATATTATTTTTACCATTTAAAAATTCAGAATCGTCTGCGAAAGTAGCGTTATCTATTATATAAAAATATAAATAAATTTAAAATCCCTTCTTTAGGAAAGTTTAATAATTATTTTCTATTTCGTAAATTTATGGAACTCATTTCTTGTTTTAATTGTCTGAGCGAGAACGAAGGCTTAATACACATCGTTTTTACCCGGGTCTATGGTGCCTGATCCTCTATAGCTAAGATGAATATTAAACTCTTTCGTTCAGGATAACTCAAAAAACATTTGTTGAATTTCGTCCGAACTTTCACAGGAGATGCACTTTGCTACCATATCAAAATTCTCCTATTTCAGAGAAAAAATTTCAAACCGTTCAGAAATTAGACCAAAAAAAAAAACAAAAAAAACTCAATAACATATTTGAGCTTTTCTGTTTCGTTATCTAATATCTATTAGTTCATTTTAATCGTCTGTGTATCTTAGCAACGGCTATTAAACTCTCTATTTATTTATTCAATTCATTCATTTGAAGGCGAAATCTATTTTTTTATATATATATATATATATATTATTATTATATTTATTGAAATCAAATTATAGAACAGTAGAAAAAATATTTATTTTTCATTTCTTTAATTAATTCTTAAAAAGTGGTATTTATTGGATAAAATGTTATATAGTACGTTTAATTAAAATTTATTTATTTTTGTTTATTTAATTCCTTTTACAGGAAAATCTACTTTTTCTTTTATTTATTACATTGGTCGGAAATGTATGGTAACATAGCGTAAAGAGCGAGGTATATAAAATAAACGGTACAAAAACTAAAACGTTTAATAGATGCTGAGATATAGTAATATTAAAATCGTAGTTCTTAAATAAGAGCTGCTCCACCTGTCATCGATAAATACCCAAATTGAAGTGCTGGGGAAAGACCTTTCTGCAGGCAGTGGAAACCTGGGCCCAATGCATTGCGGGCGGAAAAAGAGCTGACGTAGGCAGCGGGTACCCGAAGCGAGGTTTAGAGTGATTTCAATGTTTTTTACCATGATTTTATTAACTTCTATTCTTGTTTGTTTGTGTGTTTGTCCGGTACAAATCTTGCAATTTATTTTTAACTAACTTCCTTACTAGCTAGACATTTGAAACTTTCACAGTAGCTCAGAACCCGGTGACAACACAATACTTCGAAGTCAAATTTTCGAATAGTTTTCTTTTCATTAATTAAAATATGAAAATAATAAATTCCTATTAGCAATAAAAATAGTCATTAAAATATTAGCTATAATTTAATTGTTGCCAAAAACAATTTACGAGTTCATTTTCTTTCGACATAAAAGTAAATACATTTAATTAAACGTGAGAAAAATGTAAAAAGTTAAATTATGCATCTGGCAAAAATTGACATCATTATCACTTTAAAGATTTTCTACACATTGATAAAGTGCTAATGTAGTTCATAATGCAAATATATGTTATTCTGAAAGGATTAATATTTTATTTTTAAAACCAACTTTTTTTTTCTTTTTTTTCAAATTTCCCGTAACTCTTTAATAATCACATTAGAGCGTCCATCTTTGGAATATCGATAATAAGGATTTTCTAGACAAAAGTCGTCAAGAAAGTCACCAAGGGCAAAAAGTCGCAAAATTTGGTGCCAAATCCATTACCTGCCTATTGGAGCTTTTTAATGCGTTTTAAAGGGAAAATTAGAGCTATTTTAACGCGAAAAAAAGCTGGAAATGCATAAAATTGACATTTTATCAACTTATTAAGCCTTTTTGAAAGAATTTATACAAAAATAAATACAATTATTTACAATACCGTAACAATACGCATTGATAAATTGCTAATGTAGTTAGTTCTATAGTTATGATTCAACAGAAAATTTAAAAACATAGCTTATAAAAAGTTTTTATCTTATAATTTTTTTTTAAATTTATTTATAAAGTGATATAAAAAATAGTCATTCAATTCTTTTGAAAATTCAAAAATTCAATTCAACATGGTGACCAGCGAAGCGGGCGTAGCCTGCTACTTAGAACAAAAAAGAAATGCAATATGCATAAGTTTTTTTAAATAATATAAAATATTTCATTATAGGTTATAGTTAAAAGATCATTTAATTTTTGAGTACTCTAATTTTATTTTTGACCACATGTAATTTTACTGTGACGTTTACAAATATAACTTATAATACTGTAAAGAATTTTTAATGGCGAATTTTATATATTTAAAACTGTAGCTTATTATAGAAGTATTTCATTTACCTATGTATAATTCAATCGATTTTAAAATGACATCAATATGAAGTCAAATTTAGTATTGTGGTATTGGATGGTCGACATTAAAAATATATGATGCAACTAAACGGTACAGTTTTAGTTCGGTACACCATTGTCGACTTTAAATATGTTTTGCCATTTCGGCGATGAACTGAAATCATTATCGCATTTAAGTTAATAACTTAGCGAGAAACATCCGGGTTACTTTGATTTTAAAATTCTCCAAAAGAAATTTTTCGAAATTTTTTTGAAAAAAATAATATTATGTAAAAATATAAATAAATAAAGGTTGGCAGCTATGATATTTAAAAAATAATTAGGGGGTATAAATTGATGAATTTAATTTATATCCTAAATTAATTAGTAAATTAAAAGTAGCATTTCATTTTCCTCATTTGTTAAAAGTTGGTAATAATCCTATATTCTCAGCAGAGACCCTGTCACAGAAGACCCAGTAATAAAGTATCATCTATTATAGGAATCAAACCTTATTGTCAATATCAGATTAGAAAAATTTTGCTTGTTTTCCACAGTGAAAATCGTTAAAATTCATCAACTGCGTATGTGCGTCATCAATTAGAATTCTCATTAATCATTAACGGAATTCGTTTTCTAAACCTCAAAAATTAGCCAGAATAAAATTTATTAGAAGAACGAAACGTATTAAAGAATGAATATTACATGACTAGCCAACCAAGACGTTTCGTATAATAGAAACCATTAACTAACACATAACAATTCAAATGGAATTATTACAGATTATACAAAAGAAATTATTACAGTTATCAGAAAATTAAAAAAAAAAAAAAAAATATTTTTTAAACTGATGGAAATTAATTTAGTTTAAGAAAGCCAACATTTCCCTTAAATGCATTTGTAAAGTTTACCTTAATGTAATGTAGTATTAGAAATACTATTGACAAACTAAATTCATCAATATATCTATCATTCTTTTACTGATATTATTTCCTAGACTTTAAAAAATAAATAGATTTAGTACAGCGTTTCAATTTATTATTCTTATTCTTATTATCATTATCATTATCATTAGTAATAAATTATGCTTCAAATTACTCGTTCAGAAGTTCAGTTTATAAAATCTTGACATTATACTTATGTTTGTAATAATAAGTGACTTTTTATGCAATATATTTTAAAATAATATTATAATTTTAAAAAATTAAAGAACACGCTTTTATAGAAATGTGAACTAAAAAGCACACAATATATATCTTAGTATTAAAATGCAGGGTAAGAGAAAATCGTGTGAGTGTCACACACCATAATATTTACATACATTTAAATCTTTAATTAAAATAATTTAGAATTAAACAAAAACTATTTTTAAAAAAATCTCCCCTGACTGAGCTTGAACGCTAGACCTTTAGGTTCGTAGCGCGGAGCTTTACCTCACAGCCACAGCGTTCACTTAGGGAACGTCTTTTTTTACAATATAGATTTTTTGTTTGCTTCCAGAGCGGTTACAAACATACATTATACATGCAAATATACATAGAGGTGAAGCTAATAAAAGCGTGCTAATATGAACTTTTTTTTTTTTTTTTTTTTTTTTTTTTTTTTAGAAAAAAAAATGTTCTTGCTGCGAACATACACACAAAATTTCAACTGGCAAAATAAAGTCCTGTAATTAAAAAAAAAAAAAAAAAAATGCATAAAACTGCACTTGTATAGTTGTAAGATTCACTGAGTTAATCAACTTTAAAAATTTGAGCATTGTTTGCTAAAGATTAAAGGGTCATTTTTAAATGGCAAGTATATTTAATAGGTATGTTTGGTATAAGAACAAAAAACTACATGAAACGAGGGCAGAAGGGAAGTACGAATTTGTAAATTTCCAATTGGAAAAAAAAAAAAAAAAATCAACTCAACTCAACTTAAAGAATATGGTCGAAAACAAAGAATAGGGTACAAATTTCTCAAAACTGTACCACATGGGTCCTGATATAAGAAGAAATGCTGAAACTTTTTTAAAAATCAAAACTAACAAAACTGTGCTTGCTTGCAATGTTATGGGGAGATATGCTAAGGTTTTTCTTCTTTTTCGGGTAAATCTTCCGTTTAACCCTTTGCGTGCAAGGTAATTGGGATCGTTTAAATTACACTGCCACCAGAATTCCCGAACAAAATTAAAATAAAAGAAATTGACTATTTTCTGCTGTGTTGTAAAAGTAAAGTTTTACGAAAAAAATGTCCAGGATTAGCTTTTGCAGTCGGAACTTAATATTTGCGTCTTTACAGCAAGGATGGTGTTGCCAGACTGAAGAAATTTTTTATTCAGCACCCATCACTAAATTTCATTTGTAATAGTTGGCTAATTATTTCTAAGACATGTTACAAAAAAATCTTCGATATGATTAGGCAAACGTTACCTTTAAAATTTAATGGTGGATATTCAATAAAAATTTCCTTGTATCTAGCAACACTGAGCGAGGACAGTGTGCCGCAAAGGGTTAAACCGGCAGGAACAATGTAAAGAAAGATATATGATTCGATGTTATTAATTTTAAACTATTTTATTGTTATTGTTATTATTATTTTATTTAAATGAATGTTTTAAAGCAAATTAATTATAAAATTTAATTAAGGAAGCATTTTTTATGTATGGACACTCGATAAAAATATATGTACAAAGAATATAATTAGCTATTTATAAAGAAAAATACATGTGCTACAATAATTATTTAAAAAGTAATTTTCACAACTGGAGTTTATTTTAAAAAGTGGAACTTTGAGTTACCCCCAAAAGTCCCAGATTCGAATCCAGCTTTTCTCTTGTAAAAATTAGTTTGGCTCATCTATCAAATATCTTTAGTATAAATACTCAAATTTACATTTTATTTCCCACTTTTATATGTGCAAATTGCAAAAGTACGATGTCGATTAGATTACCTCAGTTAATCGAGCGCTTGGTTGGTAATCCTAAAGTTTCTAATCCTAGCGTGGTCACTTTTCGTTCTTCTTAAAACTAATTTGGCAAACCCATTAACACGATGAGCGCCGCGCGCATTTTTAAAATACATTAAAATTCCATAACGATTCCCCTTGTAATAAATAAAAATTAAGCAAATTTTGAATAAATTTTCAATAATTACTTGAAAATTTATTTAAAATTGTAGTATTTGTAGTATTGTAAACAATGTAGTATTTTTAGTTTTATATCCTGTTTTGCACTGTCAACCATCGACGGTTGAAGCGGCTTTATATCATGTTTGACACCATGACGCTCACCGTGTTAATTTCTTATTGGTACTACTTTTACTTTCGGGGTAAAACTTTCACTGAAATGTTTAAAGTATAACATGTTCTGCACACTCCTAAAGTTTCAAGATGACTATTTTAGTACTTTTAGAGGTATATGACAAATTGTCTAGAATCTAGAATGGCTGACATGGCGTTTAACGTGTTAAAGACTTTTCACATCAAACTTTTTCATCATTTTATTTATTATATTAATTATGTTATGTTAATTATTTTCAATGAAGAAAACAATTAAAAAAATTTATAGAATTTTATTTATTAGAAGACATATAAAAATTTAAATATAAAAATGCAGAAAAAAAAAAATTACTAAACAGCGTTTAAAAGTAAATTAGATTTCGTTGTAGTATAAATGATTAATTCTAGAACTTTTTCTTAATAAAAAAAATGAACCTTATTTATATAAAATATAAAACTAAAATTTAGGAAGATTTTTGACCTTTAAAATAGATTAAAATATTTAAAATGGATTAAGTGTATCAAAAATTACAATGAAAATATTTATTATGCGTTGAAAGCAGAAATATATTTTCTCTTTTGATCTTGGATGTTTTTCACTGCATTTATTTATTTTTCTTCCAGACACCTTTCGAAGGCATAGAGAGTTTCAGTGAAGAAAAACTTCAAAAGCCGGCATCACACTAAGTAAATATGTATCTTTAAACAATTTTATTATATGAGTATAGTATTTAATCAAATCATTTAAATTATTAAAAATACAAAATAATGTAGCATTTTTTATTTGACTTTTTTATTTAATTGATATATTGTTTATTTATGTGTGTTTTAACCCTTTCAAGGGCAGAGTAATTTTGGTCATTTAAAATCAACAGCCACTAGTATTTACGATCAGTGTTATAAGAGAAGAAATAAATGAATTTTCCCTTTAAGTTATAAAAGTAAAATCCTGTAAAATATTTCCGGGATGAATTTTTGCAGTTGAAAATTAAAATTAGGTGATGCTGTAGTGGCATCACCACCCCTGAAAGGGCTAAATCTAAGAACTGATTTTCACCCACTTCCTATCACCTGATTGATCTGAAAATTTTCCACACATATATAACTCCGATGACAATACATGTTCATCTAGTTACGGATTTAGGGGTGGTGTCCTTGGGATCCCAATGGGCTCTTCCAAGCGTCGTCTGCTCAATCACGTGATAGAGGAACACGAATAATCGAATTCTGAGAATCGAATCCAATTAAATATTGTTCTTAAGAACAAAAATTTTAATATTTAGAATGAAATAAAATAAAAGTAATATTGTGCATTTGTAAACAGTAGAATAATTGTATTTGTAACTTTAATAATTTTTTAAAAACACTTTATGTGTTTATTTATTTTCAACTGTAAGAATCGATTTTTGTATATTGTAGTGTAACTGTAACATTAACTGATCTAGCAATAAATAATAGCTTCTTGTGGAATGTTTACGGATTATAATTTGAAATTTTAAAATGTTTTCATTTAATTTAATTGCATAAAGGTGTTACAACAAGTTAATTAACTTAGTTACTGGTCTAAATGGATTTACGTAGTACGATATTGCACTGTCACTGATTTAAGTACCAAAAATCAGAGTATTTAAACATGGTCTTCATGAACATCAATAACAGGTATAAACTAAATGATGATTGTAAATGTATACAGCAAACAAAAGATGATGAATAATGATATAAAATGGATTAAAAATGATGTTGTATAAACAAAAACACAGATTAAATACGATTGATCAAAAATAAGAATAGAAAATGTGTTATTTCAGCAATCGCTCTAGATAAACAAGACTTCGTCTGCTATTTGTTTTTCCTCTATCATGTGACCTGTGACGTCAGGTGGGAAGAGTCCATTCTAGTTCAAATTTCGTTTTCGAATTTTAACCCACATTCTGTCATCCAACTGAGTTTAAGGAAAGAGGACACTAGGGGAGAAAAAATATATGTATAAAGTAGCATCGCTTGTGCTCGCATAACAGTTCCGTGTAGTTTTAACATAAGAATTTATTCCTACGGTAAATATAACTTCTATAAAATTACAAAATTTGAACTTTATAACAAAATGCAACCAACATCGTTGTTTTCTTTATTCTATTCTATTTCTTAAAACAATTTTTATAGATGCCACACGCACCACATAAACTTTAAATTTTACATCTGCTTTTTAAGACAGCACGCGATCATGTTTTACATAAAAATTAAATCATTAAATTCATTTTTTTACTTATTTTTTATTTCATTTTGTACGCGCGCTTTTTATTTTCTAAATCAAAAGGATTAAAAAAAAAAAAAACTTTTTTGATAGTGTTTGTTTCGATACTGATTATTATTAATTTTCTTTTCTTTTTCTTTCCAAAAAAAAAAAAAAAAGATTTTGATGAAATTCTAGAAAAAGCTGAATTTAGTTTAGGACGAAGAACTATTAGTTTTTTTTCTTTTTCTTTTTCAAATTATAACATCGCTTTCAAATTATTGAATCATATTTTCGATAAATTTTAGATTTCGATAAATGTCCAACTATCGAAAAATGACACCGCAAAAATCCCAGGGTACCACTTTTATCATAAAAATTTTGGGATGAGACAGACAATGATTTTGCCGGATATCGAATATCTAGAAGCTCTAATGCCTGCTGGATACGGATATATGATATTCGACAAAATTACTATAAATTTCACCCTTATTTTGAAATGAATACAGTCGAACCTCATTAACTTAAATCTCAAGGCGGACAAAAAATTTGTTCACGTTATCAGTAGTTTATGCTATCAGTAACTAATCTTCATATAATTAAACTAATCTTCATTTTGACGGGGATTGTTGAAACAGTTCATGTTAAAAGTAATTCACGTTAACGAGGTTCGACTGTATATTGGCCGTTTTTGAAACAAAAAAAAAAAAAAAAAAAAAATATCCAAGTGCGGCTTTTATTTATTCATTTATTATTTATTAATTATGTGTTTTTTTTTTTTTTTTTTTTTTTTTTTGTCCTTTAGTGTATATTATTCACATCCGTTGAATTAGAAGTTTTAATGTATTTTTAAACAAAATCTTGTTTTTATTTTATTTTATTTTTAATAATTCGAAGTTCTGCTAATTTAAATTTCTTCAAATAATCAAAATAAATTTTGATTCTGATAATTTAAATTTCTTATTTTTTACTTCCATTACCATAATACCGTAGTTAATAGAAGTATTGTATTTGGTCCAAAAATTCGATATCGAGATTTCACCTGATTTACACATTTTAAAGTCCCCTGAGTCCAAAAAAGTGGTTTTTGGTAATTGCTTAGTGTGTGTGTGTATGTATGTGTGGAATCTTCTGGTTATCATATATCCAAAACTAATAAAGATAGAACTACGAAACTTCAGAATTAAGACAGGTCTTGTGTACAGATGAATTTTACAAATTTTGGTGAAAGTTGAAAAACGAAGTTGGACATCGGAGGCCGGAAGTGGGACCGTAAGTCCGTATCTCAAAAACGGCTCTAACGATTTTCTTCAAATTCGCTATATAAACACTCTATTAGATGTACTTTCGAATGATATAGTTGGTTAGTTCAGGAAAATTGATAGGCGTCCTGTATAAATAGCTCAATTTCAGGTCTTTCACGTGCGTTCCTTTAAAAACGGCTGTACGGATTTTTTTTTCAAACTCGCCATATTAACTCACTTTTATATATACTTTTGTATGTAATTATTGTTTTACGCTCAATAATTTATTTTTTTGCAAAAGTTGGTACCTCAAAAACGGCTCTAACGATTTTCTTGAAAATTGTTATATAAACCCATTTCTTTCTCGTGTATTACGTGGTTATTAGACGAAAATTATCAGTCTTCCTGCTTAGGTAGATCATCTTCAAATCTCGGAAATTTGTATTTCAGAAAATAACACTACCATTTTTTTTTTCTCTTATTTTTATTTCGCTATATGTAAGCTTCGTTTTATATGTCTTTTTAAGTTTCTCTTACCTGAAAAATTTTAGGTTTCTGTATCTTTAGGTCACTGTTATGTTGTCCGATCACATTATTTCACAAAAATGCATATAATACGTGTGATAGTGAGTAATGGAAGTTGTGTGGTTGTTTCACACCAGATTTTTTTTTTCTTTTTTAATTTTGAAAATGAATTATTTTCTGTGAAGCTAAAGTACATGCTTTTTAACCGTTTGACTGCTAAGCAATGTTTAGTCTCAAAAACTGCGAAGCAGCGCTTTCGCGCTGCGAGAGGTAGAATTGAGATTTCACCGGAATTTTAATTTAATTTTTTTATATAAATAATATCAATCAGTCAATCGAAACTTCTAGATAATGTTAAATAGTTAGTAGTGAAAAAGAATGTATTGCTTTCAGAAATAGTGAGTTAAAACAAACATCGCCTTTGAACAAAAAATTCGCCTTCGAAAAATTACCTGGACGAAATTTACGTCAGTGTATGGTCTGCAGTAACAAGCATAGTGGGATAAGGCGTTCCAACCTCATCTGCGCTCGCTGTGAGAAAGGGCTACATGGCCTTTGTGTAGGAAATTGCAATTGTTGAACATCATCTTTTCAATATTTATTTATTTTTACAAAAAGTAATAATAAATAAATAAATAAATAATGTATATATATATATATTTTTTTTTATAAAGTTCTTTTTCTCATTATTTATTTGTAAATCACAAAAAGAATTTATAAATTAACTAATAATTGTATGAGTGATTGTGTTTTATTTAATAAAAGAGAAATATTTAACGTAATTTTCGACGCAGGAATTATTACGACGTTCGTTTCATAATTTTTTAAATGTATATCTTTATATTTATGAAAGAAGTTGGAAAAAAAATAAGAATGGGCGGAGTCTCGATAAAATCTTATCAAAATACACTACCCTTCACTAAGCTGAATTGCATATTTCGAAAACTATATGAAAACTGGATTTTTTCGCTGCTTTTAAATTTTTGTAAAACATTCTGTGTGAACAATTATTAATGTTAAAACACGTTTTTTGTTATTACTAATTCTTTAATGATACTTTAATTAGCCTTTTACATACACTACAGTAAGGCGTGGTTTTCATTAAATAGGTGTGTTTTTATAGATCATTAGAAAATTTCATATTTTATTTGTGTAGAAAGGGCTATCGAGGGTAAATGATATATGTATAAAATACACATTTGTATATGCCCTTTCGATTGCTGCTTACTTGGATTTCTTTAATTTTTACTGCACGGCGTGATTTTCCAATTTGGCATGACTGGGTTTCGAATTCTTTACTAAACTAAAATTAAATATTCACACCGGAAAAATGTTTATTGAGGCCTAAAATACCGATAGTAGTTTAAGGATTTGTTACAGAAAATGCTTCAGAATTCAAACGGTTAAAGTTATTTTCAGGCCTCGAAGGGTAACGTTCTTGGTACTTCGCCAAGGTTTGAAATAAGCGGTTATAACAATTGACAGGTTTCACATCCAAGTAGTCTTGGATGGGAATACTAAAAAGCGGGGTAATAATTTTAAGTACTGCCGCAAAAGATAAAGCTACATCCAATTGTTTGATAATATCCAATTTACGTAACAAAAATGTAGTAGGCTTATCATAAAGTAACATTCTAGTCGTCTAAAGTTCTTGTCGTAATTTTGCCGCATCAGTAACTGAAGAAAAGAAAGCTTTGATTTTAAGCTTTAAATCAACATATGTGGAATTTTGGCCTAGAGCAAGAGAGGCAACATTATCAAACCATAATTTAGCATCTCCTTTGAAGGAGTATTTCAATAAGTTACATTTATCATCAATTTTGGATAGCTCAAAATACTCTTCGAGCTAGCTAAAAAATTCATTGACATTATTTGAGCCAGTAAAATATACCCGAGAGGGGGGAGGTGTCGAGCAAATTAGGGCGCCACTGTGAGGTTTGCGTGGATGCAAACTCCATTTTAAATAATCTGTTAGAAAACTAAATAGATAAAGTAGAGGCAAGACTATGAAGTAAAATCAAATAACCTTTTATTTAACTAAATTAATGGGAGGTAAATCTGGCCTTTTAATCTCAAGCAGTAGAAACTTTAGATAACTTAGGAAAATAACAACAAGAAATAATTTTGATAAATATAAAGTAACTCTCACCCAGAGAAGATAATTGAAGTAGGTTGAAGGCTGTACTTTCTTGACCACTAAACGATGTAAACACAAACTTGTCGGCTGGCTTCCCACGGAACGACAAATTTTACACGCAACTTTACCATACCTTACAACTTCACTATATACTTCAAACTAGCGAACACCAATAGCACATATTTTTATTCTTCGTATAATCATTCAACTTCAGCAATACATCACAAACTATAGTTTAGTCTAGTATAAGAACTAACACGTCTACACCACACCCTTTACGAAAAATACATCCCATTTAGAGACACCTTTAAAAAAGACACGTGTACCGTTTTCAATTTAAACTAGTATGTTGTGGCCACCACAAGACTTTCTTCTATATTTTCCTATACATATTCAATCAGTAACAATATTTAAAAAAAAAAAAAGATTTTTTTTCCTTTTTTTTTTTTTTTTGTGAAAATTAATACATATTCAATCACTAACAATATTTAAAAAAAAAAAAAAAGATTTTTTTTCCTTTTTTTTTTTTTTTTTTGTGAAAATTAATACATATTCAATCACTAACAATATTTAAAAAAAAAAAAAAAAAAAAAAAAATAGAATTTTTTTCTAATTTTTTTTTTTTTTTTTTTGGTTAAAAGTAAAAAAAATCGATAACTTTGTTTTAAATTATCACAGATTTATAGTTCAACCATTCGTTTTAAAGGTATTGACGAGACTTTTCGAATGATACCCATCTTCAAAATTTACCCCCCCCCCGGGGGGGTACTTCCCCCCCAGAGGGGGAAGCGATGCCCCCCCATGCACAAAATTTTTTTCCTAGTTACGTACTACTATTATCAATAATTCATATTAATTTTACAAACACAAGTGTAAAATAACTCTTATTATGCACATTTATACGAATTTTTGTCCTGTGCTGCCATGTTAAAAATTTAGATAAAATGCTATCACAGCGCCACCTGTTGAGCTATTGATCCCCAAATATAATCAGCAACAGTTTATGTCGGGGACCAACTAAATACCAAGTTTGGTAAAATTTCGTTAAAAAAAAAAAAAAAAAAAAAAGTACGATTATTTTTCTAAGTTTTTTTTTTGTTAAAAGTAAAAAAAATCGATAACTTTGTTTTAAATTATCACAGATTTATGGTTCAACCATTCGTTTTAAAGGTATTGACGAGATCTTTCGAATGATACCCATCTTCAAAATTTAACCCCCCCGGGGGGGTACTTCCCCCCCAGGGGGGGAACCGATGCCCCCCCATGCACAATTTTTTTCCCTAGTTAACTACTACTATCATCAATAATTCAAATTCATTTTACAATCCCAAGTTTAAAATAACTCTCATTATGCCCATTTATACGGAATTTTGTCCTATGCTGCCATGTTAAAAATTTGCATAAAATGCGATTACAGCGCCACCTGTTGAGCTATTGATCCCCAAATCTAATGGGCACCAGTTCATGTCAGGGTGCAACTAAATACCAAGTTTGGTTAAATTTCATTCATATGTTCGTGAGATACAGCGTCCACAAAAAAATGATACAGACAGACAGACAGACAGACACACAGACAGACAGACAGACAGACAGACAGACAGACACACAGACAGACATTTTCTAAAAACTATCAATTCGTGTTCAGGACATCCCAAAACGTGTAGATCCGTCAAAAAACGGAGGTCGAAAATTTTCGCGAATCCAATACTTTCTCTATATTACATATAGAAGAAAGTAAAAATGAAACACTTTGAGACACGTATAAAAGTTTTAAAAAACATATATTTAATTAAAAAATCACATATTTCTAAGCTTTTCGCCCTGAAAAGCAGGGCATCATCAGGAAAACTACATGTTTGTTTGTACAGTGTGCAGCTGTGTTACAAATATATATACATCATAAATCAGGTTAAAGTTACAGTTGCATCACTACTTTGATACTATTTTTTTTTTCTTCATAGGTTGGAGCCAACCTATGAAATATAAATTTTTTTGCATCAAAGTAGCGATGCAACTATAACTTTAACCTGATTTATGATGTATATATATTTGTAACACAGCTGCACACTGTACAAACAAACATGTAGTTTTCCTGATGATGCCCTGCTTTTCAGGGCGAAAAGCTTAGAAATATGTGATTTTAAATTAAATATATGTTTTTTTTTAAACTTTTTCACGTGTCTCAAAGTGTTTTATTTATTAAATTGATTTTACGAAAAATATCTTCCTATTTATCCTTCATTCCACCAACTCATATCTCTTCACTTTAACAAAACTTTAAAGCCGTTTTATATTCGCTAACACTCCACAACTTACTTACTTCGTTGCAGCACTATGCTGACGCAAAACCATTCTAACCTAAAATTTCGCCTCTTGCGTCGAAGCATTCAACTCTCCCATCTAATGCGTCGCTGGATTTAGCTCAATTTAAAAAAAAAAAACTGTGGTGACCTACCATAGTCTCAACATTACACAATCTTCATAATTAAGAATTCAAGTACAGTACTCCTCTATAACGCGGGAGATCCGTTCGTCTCATTAGGAATGAGCGTTATGTAGGGCATACAGTCCAATATTGAAAACTTTATTTTTATTTATTTTTTTATTTATTTTTTCATTTTCATTTTATTTTGTTATTTATTGTTTTCTAAATAAGGTTTCGTTGTTTACTATATAAATTAACTTATTTTTGTAAAATTAACGCATTGCAGGTTAGAAATTTTGAAGGCATTCCAAAAGAACATTTACTGTATAAAATAAATACATACCCTACAGAAATAGATAAATTGTTTTATCTTAAATGTTAAATATTTTTCTTAATTTTTACCGTTATTATTATTATTATTATTATTACTATTATTATTTTATCTTGCTATCTACATTTTCGTAATTGAATATTGTAGGTTTCATATGCATCAAGCTATTTAAATTTTATCGTATAATGTGACGTAATAAACTATTTCATTTTTATTAAAAATACACTATTATTATTATTTTTTTTTTAATTCATAAATTGTATTTAAGAAGGAAAATATAAGTCATTTGAGTTTTAAAGGGATCAAAAATTTCATTAACTGTGTGAAAATGTTAAAATTATCTTATGCGTTATACGGGACTGTTTCTCGCGTTTTTTTTTTTTTTTTTTTTTTTTTGGTCCTGTTTTGTGGTGGCGCGTTATAAAGGAGTCTTATGTACTTATACAAATAAATTTAGATACAAACACAATACCTTTCGAATAATGTCCTTTCTGTGAATAATGTCCTTTCTGTGGGAGATCATAATTTACTCTTTCTAAATATATAAAGGACCCCTAATTTATTTCCGCTTGCAACTCTGAAGACTTAATTTAAAGTATATAAATAGATTTTTTCTGCACCGCCTTGATCTCAGAAATTTAAATACGAGGTCAAAAATAGGGGTTGTCATAAAAAAAATGAAGTTCGTGCCAATTTTAATGTGTAGACGACCCCTTAAATAAAAACTAACTATACCGCTGTAAAGTGGTCGTTATTATTTATTGATTGGCACCAGCCGTGTATTTATAGGATGATTTCGAAAAAATTAATTGAGGGGAGGGGGTGTTATTTCTTTGCCGATTACACGATTCGCAACACATATATTTTAAAGTCGAATTCTGAAAATTATTACTATGATAATATAGTAGAAAATCTGATTTATAGAAATGTACTCATAAATCCTGTTCATTCTTTAGATGTTTATATACTTCACTTTTTTCTTCCATTAAATGTAAAACAGACAAGGAATTTTATTGACAAAATAACGGAATATTTCAGTTTAGATTATTTTTCGAACATTATTATAATTCACTAATCACAGCACTAAAAATTATAAGCTCTGAAAATGTTACGTTACATACGTCAAAGAAAATAGTAGAAACAATGCTGCCTTTAATAATTTTCTTTACTAGTTATACTATACATATATTTTTCGAAATTAAACTAAGTTTAATACTTAATACACTAAGCGACAAAAAAAAAAAAGCCGCACTGCTGAAAAATTGACTTATACCTTTTTTATTTGTAATAACTTTAAAATTAATACTTGAAACAAATGAAACTGTCATGTTTGCATAATACCAAAGGGATAAAATGATACCTATGTACATTTTCGATTTAATAATGCCCTTTATTACACTCTACGAAGTACTTTATAAAAATTTACGTAAAACTTTCTTTTTAAACATAATGCAATAACCACACACTTTGTATTCTGTTATGATTTATTATGTGAAATAAACAAGTTATATTTAATATATGAAATAAAACTATTTATTTGTTAGATCAGAGCCTCCTTAATTAAATGCCTTCCGCGTGGCTCGAAATCTTGGCAACAGTAGAAGAAGAACATAGCCGTTAGATGGCGCTTGATACCGTCCATAAAGTTTAGTTTATATCCCACTATTCAACTGAGTTTCAGTTGAGTCCTTTATAGCTTGTATTTTATTAATTTAACGGATGTGAGAGGTTTTTTTTTTTTTTTTTTTTTTTTTTTTTATGTATCATGTTAAAACATGGTTTACTCTGTTGTTCCATTTTGTAATTCGGACAGTCGCGGTGACAATATAAGTTTTCATGAAATACCTTGTAATGCAATTCAACGTGAAAAAAGGCTTGCAAATATTTCAAGACAAGGTATGTAAATGATATAAATAATTAGTACAGAATTACCAACCCTCCGGATTTTTGAATACCAATATTTTTTCACAGAAACATTCTTTTTATTTATTATCGTAAATTCTGTGATTAAGACGAAGATAAATTTAAAAGAAATTATGATATAAAAATTCGGACGGTTGACAACTCTGTTAGTAAGTTCACTTTAACGAATAAAATAGTTATGCTTATTACAAAATGCAATGAAATTTTTATTTATTTATATTGATGTAGGAATACAGAGATATAACTTGTTCTTAGTTACTTTGAAGTAACTAAAAACTTTTTGAAATGAGTTAACTTATAAACTTCAGTAATTTATGAATAAAAGTATATAATACTCCAATATAGGAACAAGATTGATTTATAATTTTTTTAATACCACTGTTTTTTAAAGACTTGCGTAAATGCGTGTAAAAATTTGATTATCTCAGTGAAATCGAAACAAAAATGTTGGGAATATTTAAAAGAAAAAATAGATAACTTTTATTTCTACTTTTGTTCTTTTTTAAAAAACTAAGTTTTAAGATTCAAAACATTTCTTTTATTAATAATGATAAAATGTTTATATATATGTTAAAATCCTGATTTATAAAAGTATTTAATATTTTTTTGACCAACCTCTATTTTAAGTAGTAATTTTCCTTTTGTTATCCGAAGGCGGGACGCAGAATAATAATAATAATAGTAATAATAATGTGACGAGTCCCACGGGACACGCAGTATTCATTCATTATATATATATATGTGTGTGTGTATGAGTGTGTGTATATAAATTCGTAATATTCAATATATATACAGTAAATATTGGTTTTTAAAATATCCGAAATGCATTTCTTCAGTTTTATTACTTGATTTGCCAATTCAATAATAACATACTTTTAAAGAGTAAAAATAGCACACATGAACCTTAAAATATGTTATTATTCAAAAGGACAACTAATAGAGCGTTTATATAGCAGCTTTGAAGAAAATCGTTGGAGCTGTTTTTGAGATAAGGGCTTACGGTCCCACTTTCGGTTTTCCAATTTTCACCAAAATTTGGGAAATTCATCTGTACACCAGACCTACCTCAATTCTGAAGTTTGCAGTTCCATCTTTAATATTTTCGGAGATATGATCATCAGAAAATTCCCCACATCCATACACTCACACATACACACACGCACACACACACACACACACACACACACACACACACACTGGCTAATTGCCACAAACTACTTTTTTAGACTCATGAGACCTTAAAACATGTAAATCAGGGGAAAACTCGATATCGAATTTTTGGACCGAATACAATATTTCCATTACCTACGGTAGCAGGGTAATGGAAGTAAAAAAAATTCAAGGCTGTTATTAATTTGTCCTTAAATTTGCCAATCTTGATCAATTTTTTCAAATTAAAACCTAACACGAATTTTAAAATACAAATGTGAATTTCCTGCATTTGTTTGTTTTTAAGTTATTCTGATAACAAATATACATAGATATCAATCGCTAAAAACTGAAAAAAATTCATTTTTGTATTAAGGAAACCTCAACACGTGACATTCAAAAACCTGAGTTGGAAATAAAACTTCAGAAAATACTTTGTTCACATTATGTGTATGAAAAATTAATTTTCCTTCCGCAGCAGTATTCGTCGACATAGTAAAGTGTAGCAAAGTACTTTCGTTAATTACATTCTATAGAAAAGAACGTTTAGCTTGATTTTGGGTAGCCCGTTATGTTTTCAATAAACTATGTGCACATCAGATTGTGCACTTAAAATTAGTCTTATATGAAAAACACTTAACACAAAATGAAATGCACTTTCAGCATTTTACAAGTATATCAGAGTTAAAAAATCCGACGCGCACAGACCAACCACTAAAAACATTATTTTTCGATTAAGAAGACCTCAAAACGTAAATATATCACAACTTTATTTCGAAAATGTCTATCAGTTTCGAAAGCATACCCTCTCGGTACTGGTGGAGCTAAAAAAAATCTTGAATTAAAAAAAAAAAAAAAAAAAGAATGGTGAGAGAGAGAACTTATATTCAAGAAATCCTTAATTTTAAATATTTAAATCTTAATGGTTATTTTTTTTTGTGTGTGTGTGTGTGTGATGGACCAGACAACAGATTGTTTCTTGTCCAGATTTTTTTTACTAAATGTTAATTTATCTCCTCGCTGGTCTATCTTTCTTATAAATAATATAAAATTTTTAATTAAAAAAAATAATTCACACTTAATAAGGTAAAAATGTAGTGTAAAAAACATCACAAGGGGAAAAAAAAAAAAAAAAACATGATTTTAATAATTTATTATTATAAATTAATTATTCTAAACTGAAACTCATTTAAAGTTCAGAGATTTTAATTTATATAAACGAGACTTTCATCTGATATCTAAATTTTAAAAAAGTTTGAAATTTTTATTAAATAAATATATAAAAAATAATTTAATAGCGTGATAGACCTGCCATGTTTTTGCGTATTTAATTTTAAATTTCGTTTTTTAATTAATAATATGAAAAAAGGTGTTATTTATTTGATACGTTCCATATATTTCCTATCAATAAAATTTAAAGTAATTGCATTAGCTGGAAAGCTAAAATATGGTCTTGTCCACTTTCGAAGGAAATTAAACTCAGTATTTTTTAGATATTTGAATATTTTATTGAAAATATTTACGATAAAGAACTTTCACTTTATTTTTAAAAAAATAAATAAATAAATAAATGCAATTTTGGACTTAAAATTGAAATTAATAGCTAAATTTTTAGATGAAAAATACAATGTAACGATGAAACATAAGGAAATTGTTGCTCTGCGTAGGTGCTGTCATCTAGCGGTAGTTTTGTTTTCTAAATGTTTCCTAGTTTAACATTAGAATTCGCCGCGCGCGGAAGGCATTTACTTAAGGAGGCTCCGGTTAGATCTAAGCAATTTTTTAATAAAAATATGTATTCTGCATTGGGTTAATTCCACCTTTATATGGAATTACTGATTTAATGCACAGTGGCATAGTATTATACCGTTTTTTGATATAAATCTCAAAAATTTCACTGTGCTAAATATTGGAAATAATTTTTCTAGTTCTTGCAAAGTTGTAAGCTGCAAATTTCGAATCCTCCTCTCTCTCCCCGCGGCTTTTTATGACTAAACATTTTCGAGCGAATTGAGATTGGGACTGTTTCCAAACCTAATAAAGAAGAAATTGTATGATATTATGTGGGATTTAACTTAAAGTGAAAAAAGATATTATTACTTACAGAATTATAGGTGCTCCTGGGAATGGATAGGTAATTTTAGCAATTTGTTTCAAACTGACGTACCATAGACGCCGTACAGCAAGGCACATTATCATCTTGAAATGCTGTTTCAAGAAAAATCGGAAAAACCTCCAAAATAGTAAGTCAGGCGCCACTTTTATTGTCACTGTGTTTTATTTTGAGTTAATTGATGCCTTGAGCATGAAAATTTGCCCGATTCCTTGAAAAATTGGGTAAATTAATACTTTTGTGGCATCGTTATCTGCCTTATTCTTCCAATTTTAAAAATAATTTTTAAAATTACAGTTTTTCTGACAATTGCATTTTGTTTTTAACACTGGACTCAATGCTAACGTGTATGTGGAGGACAACATAATAAAATCCATTCGAAAATTTGCTTTTTAGATGATAAAATTGGCGGTTGAAGAAGGTGAGAAAAAAAAAATATCCAAGTGCAGCTTTTTATTTATTTATTTATTTATTTATTTTATTTTTATTTATTTATTTATTTATTTTTTGTCGCTTAGTGTGTATATATATATATAGAGAGAGAGATAGACAAATATAGATATAGATATTTGCATGCTACGTGTGAGATTTTCTTGTTATTAAAAGACTGCGTTGATATGTTTGTTTTACATTTTCTTTTTCAATTTCCAATTTCCTTTTAAAACAATACCGAATCAACACTATGTGCTTCTATAAGCAAATACAAATTGGTAGTCTCCTACTAACACCTTTTAACAAAAGAGGAGACAGTTTTCATCTCAATCTTATTATTATTATTATTTTTATTTTTACTTTCCGAACACTATAGTGAGGAAAGTATTGTAATCATGTCAAAAATCCGAATTCGAGATTTTGATGTTTCTATACGTTTCGAGGTCCAACGAGTCCGTTTTCACTATTTTTACGATGATGTATGTATGTGTGTGTGTATGTATGTGTGTATGTATGTGTGTATGTATGTGTGTATGTATGTGTGTATGTCTGTGAGTGAACACGCTAGCGTCTAAACGCTTTGTTCGAATAAGCTGAAAGTTGGTACGTATATTGTAAGTCACCATAGTACGAACCCTATAGATTTTGGTGAATCTAGCACTTATAGTTTTTTTACAGGGACACAAAGAAAAATTCTTTATCATTATGGCCAAGGGACCAAAATCTTAAAAGTGCGATAGCATCTAAATGCCTTATTCAATTGAGCAAAAACTTTATACACATATTATAGGTCACAGATACTCAATCTGTATAGATTTTGGAGAATCTAGCACTTATAGTTTTTTTACAGGGACACAAAGAAAAATTCTTTGCCAAATTTTTAAAAGTGTGATAGCGTCTAAATGCCTTATTAATCTCAGCAAAGAATTTGTACACATGTTATAGGTCACATTTGAACCAACTGTATAGATTTTGGTGAATCTAGCACTTACAGTATTTTTACAGGGACACAAAGAAAAATTCTTTATCTTTATGGCCTATGAGACCAGCGATAGCATCTAAACGCCTTATTCAATTGAGCTGAAAATTTGTATGAATATTATAAATCACTGTTGCACTAACTATAAGCATTTTGGTGAATCTAGCATTTATAGATTTTTACAGGGACACAACGAAAAATTCTTTATCATTATGATCTATGGGCTCGAAGTTCAGTAGCGTTAAATAAAACCTCGTGTGATATATGGAGAAAAATACTCAAACACTCTGTTATGGTTTTCTCTTTTTTGTTTGTTTAGCAACTCCTCTTTCTTTATTTTATCTACAAAACTGTTAGTTACTCAATGTTCGGAAATTCGAGTGGAGTCACTCCAGATTTTTTATGTTGGCGATTATGGACAACTATTCATATATCGTTTTCTCGTAGAATCTACAGAAAATCTTAAAATCTTTCTTGAACAAAGGATTCCAGCAATTTACTGTTATATAATAAAATTAAAAGGGGAAAAAATGCACAAATATCTTTCTCAAAATTGACACATGATGACTTTATGCTGTTCCATAAACTGACTAGGAATTTGTGGCAATGGTCAGACAATGCTCCTTCTATCCAGGCACACACACACACACACACACAAAAAAAACCCACTATTCAAGCAGTGCTGCCGGATCGAAGGAATTTTTTATTCAATATCTACCACTAAATTTTTATTTTCATTTCGAAGTCTTTGTGATATGCCTTAGTAATCATTAGCTAAACGTTACAATTAAAATTTAGAGGTGGATATTAAACATACTTCACAGCACCCTAATTAATATTCCGTAGTGTTTTTATCCCATCCCTTTTTCCACACCAATAAATTTTTAGAGTAATATTCGCTAAATTCAATTACGATTAAATAAGACCAATACTCTAAAAAGATACTGGTGTGAAAGAGAAGACGGGGCTAACAATACTACGGAATATTAATTAGTATGTTGCTAAATAGACTAGCGCTTCTTTCCCAAATCGGCTCTCAATGAAAGAATGCTATTAGGCCTCCTTGGGCATGCGTGAGACTAGTCTATTATTTTCACACGGGGGTGCATGAATGATTGACTTGCATGTCTTCTACAGCGAGCTCGGAAACTGTGGAATGTGGAAATCCGGTTGATGTATGCATGTCGAAGATTAAGAATTTTTAATCCGTGCTGCCTGGCTAAGAGAGATAGTTTAATTTCCTTTGATAATATAACTCAAACTTATTTAATTCTGAAACTTTGTAATAGTTTGTTGCACTTTCGATTTTTTTTTTTTTTTTTTTTTTTTTTTTTTGTCTGACAGCAACAAACGTTGTTACTTATTAATCACGTAAATATTTAGAAAATTATAAGATTAACTGATTTATTATTGAAACTTCAATAAAATATTGTGGATAATCGTTTCGAATAATGATCCTGATAATATTTACATTTAAAAACTTATGAATAAATGTCGCGTGTGTTTTAAAATATAAGTACATACAGTAATTTTATTTTATTTTAATATAAGAATTTTTTAAATAAATAAGGAATATGTATACAAAAATTTAATTTTTTTTTTTCTTAAGTAAATATTTTAAAGATAAATACTAATTCAATTAAACCATTTTTGGCTACTAATTATAATTGCTAATAAACACTTGGCATACTTGGCAACATACTAATTAATATTCCGTAGTATTGTTAGCCCCGCCTTCTTTTTCACACAAGTATCCTTTTCAGAACTGCCAACCTAATCGGGCAAATTGATAGTACCGCGCAATTTTACTACACCACTTAATGTTTAGAGTATTTGTTTTCTTAATTCATCGTAAACATATTTCAAGAGAATTACTCTAAAAATTAAGTGGTGTAGAAAAATGAGCGGTACTAACAATTTGCCGGATTAGGTTGGCAGCTCTGCTTTTTAGACTATTTTTCTTCTCATTTAATCGTGACTGAATTTGGAGAATATTACTCTAAACATTTACTGGTGTGTAAAAAAGGGCGGGACTAACAACACTACGGATGTTTAATTAGGATGTTGGCAAGTATGGAAGTATGTTATCCACCAAAATAATGAAATTTAAATGGAAAGCTGTGGTACACAACTTTATTACGCCTGCCTTTTTTACTCAACTAACTACACGGAAGAACAAAGTAAAAGAACAATGTTTCACATTCTGTGTTTATTCCTTTTTTTCTGAAATTTTTTCTAAGGCCGTTGTAAGTAGTTTTACTGTAAAAATGGTTGTTTAGATTGGAAGCAGTAGGCGTGGAAAAGTAGTTAGTTACGCCTTTTTGATTTAGAATTAGCCCTTTAACAGCCCGCAAAAATTTAAGAAATTCCCTTCCTAATGCCACAGTTCTCTCTAAACTTTAAAATGAGTAAATATTTCGAAAACACTGTAACGATCACTTCCAATGTTATTTTAATGGATTGTCAAATCATGTCAGTAGTTTCACTGGTTGCAGTACAATACAAAGAATCGTACTTTGGAAAGATGAATATAGGGGAATGTCTCTTGTTAGGGGCATTCTCTGATTATCGGCACCCCACTATACCTTTTAACAGAAAGTAAACCTTGTGGATTTGAGTACTGTCAAACTTGTATTTTAATACCGTCAAATTAGACCAAAAAACACCAAATAAGGGAAAAAAATTATAAAGTTTTGAAACTTTAGATTAAAATTCCTGGAGGCTCTAGTAATGCAACACAAAAAAGGTTCCCGTATCCCCCCCCCCCTTTTCCCCTCTAGATTATATAGCACTTTCAGATTAGGAAAAACACATAGAATAATTTATAACCTCTTGAAATTTTAGGATAACATTCATGAAAAGTCTTTTAATGGACAAGAAAAATATTTTTTCCTCCCTGTGGGTATGTTACCCCCCCCCCTTTCCCCCCAAAATTGTTTAGCTCCTTCAAATTTTTCCTAAAATGAGGGACTATAAAGGATAATATTATAGGAATAAATATTTATAAAGTTATAAAAGTTTAAACTAATACTCTTGAGCAGGGATGGAACACGGCGGTAGAATTCATACCACAATTAAGGTAAGAAAATTTTCTACTTCTTAAATCAACGTTATTATATTAAGAAATTTCTTCAACAAATACCGGTATAAATTCTGCGCCCGTGTTCCATCCCTGCTTGCGGGTTCTGGAAATGGAAAACAGAACACTTTCGATATTCTATAGATTGTCGAAAATTATACAATTATTCTTCATTTTTGACACTCCTTATTTTATTGCCTTACTGTGTTCTAAAGTCTGAACCCTCCTCTATTTTTTTTTTTCTGGCTATGGCCTTGGTGAGAGAAGATCTTGAATTGTTTAGATCTGAGATAGCACTAATCTTAGTTCTTGCCATGAGTGTGATTTACCAAACTGCATGGCAGCTGTGAAGAACAAACAGAAAAGTTTCTTTGTATATGAAACCTGATTTTGAATTTTACTTTTGAATTATTTTATGTTTTCCAAACATTGTGGAAAGTGATGTCATGGTAAAGACAATAGGTATATTTCACATGTAGAAACTGAATATGAAAAAACATTGTGAAATTGGCTTTATTTTAAGATTTTATCATATTTTAAAATAATAATTATTAAAGATTGCGATTTGATAAATTCTTAATAATAATTTATCACACCTTAGGATTATATCAAATATGTGGGAAATGACACCATGGTTTTGAGGCAATATATATTTACATGTGAAAATCAATAAAAAAGAATGTTTTGTGAAATTGACATTATATCCAAAAAAAAGGCGTGTGTTTGTATTTATTTTTATCTGTATTTCACATAGTAACTGACCTCAGTTTTTAATTAAATATACCAGGTTGAATCTGCTAGCATGTGTTAGTTTGTATGGTCAATTTTTTTATGGAATACGAACAGGCTGGTGGTGTTCACCAGAGAGGGGGGGGTGATGGTTGTCATAGGCAACTGAGATTATGAGTTTCCTGTATTAGAAAATTTTCTGATTTATGTACAATTTCTTTGGTAGTATTTCAGCAATTAGATTTGTTTAAAGCAACATATTGTACACACCCCCAAATACGAATTTACTATGGTCGAATAATCCAGAGGTCACTAATTTGAAAGAATGATTAACTAACTGCTTAAAAAAGTGGATACTTTGAAAAGTGTAAAACATATTAGGAGGAGAAAGAAAGGGTTAGTGGGGGGGGGGGGGGGGGCAAAGGTACTAAAATGCGAAAATAATGTATTGAAAATTGGTATTATTAGGTTTTTGAAACCGGATAAATCATATGCCATTCACATTTCTTACGAATATTTTGGAGAAAAACATGGAAAACCATGAACGTCTTCATTCTTTTATATTTTGCAGATTTTTGATTTCCGATATTCAGGTTACATTTTGTTCTAAGATTTTTTAAACGGTATTCAGATTGGAATTATTCAACTTTCAGAGAAAACCACGGTAAAACCAAACACAAAACTTTTTATAACAATGTTTACATTACTTTTGTATCTCAGCTTCTATTTAACAAAATTTCATAAATAATATATCATTTTAAAACTTATTTGAATTGGAATTGAAGATTAGATGTCAAAAATCTGTTAGAAGGCAGCTCTTTAATATTGTAAAATTTCAATAACTCCAATTCTAATTATGATTGAATTACTTGTAATACATCATTCCAAAATTATTTAAAAATACTTTTATTGCAGACTTTTAAACTGCCTTAGTCCTAATCAAAACAGTAACGAGCTGCAACCAAACTAACCGCGAAAGCGAAACAAACTCATTGCGGCTGCTCCTCCTCCCAGCTCTCATTTTCTCCGGTACCATCTGCACGTATAATAAACTCGGTCGCTTCATGGAGAGCCTATTTAAGGTACATTTCACTGGCCCCGCCACCCCCACGTATCAAAATTTCACATACACGAATCGTTTGTACTACGTTTGTACCGGTTAGTACCGAGAGATTTTCGTTTGTACCGCTTCCGGTACCGAGTTATTCAAAATTCAAATGGCGGGGCCAGTGAAACGAGGATTTCCAATAGTAAAAAAATAAAGTTATTCAGATTTCGACCAAAAGCTGTCAGTCGTTTGTACTACGTTTGTACCGGTTAGTACCGAAAGATTTTCATTTGTACCGCTTCCGGTACCGAGTTATTCAAAATTCAAATATGGCGGGGCATTTCACTGGCCCCGCCACCCCCACGTATCAAAATTTCACATACACCAATCGTTTGTACTTCGTTTGTACCGGTTAGTACCGAGAGATTTTCGTTTGTATCGCTTCCGGTACCGAGTTATTCAAAGTTCAAATATGGCGGGGCATTTCACTGGCCCCGCCACCCCCACGTATCAAAATTTGACGTACACCAATCGTTTGTACTTCGTTTGTACCGGTTAGTACCGAGAGATTTTCGTTTGTACCGCTTCCGGTACCGAGTTATTCTAAATTCAAATATGGCGGGGCATTTCACTGGCCCCGCCACCCCCACGTATCGAAATTTCACATACACCAATCGTTTGTACTTCGTTTGTACCGGTTAGTACCGAGAGATTTTCGTTTGTACCGCTTCCGGTACCGAGTTATTCAAAATTCAAATATGGCAGGGCATTTCACTGGCCCCGCCACCCCCACGTATCGAAATTTCACATAACCAATCGTTTGTACTTCGTTTGTACTGGTTAGTACCGAGAAATTTTCGTTTGTACCGCTTCCGGTACCGAGTTATTCAAAATTCAAATGGCGGGGCCAGTGAAACGAGGATTTCCCATAGTAAAAAAATTAAGTTATTCAGATTTCGACCAAAAGCTGTCAGTCGTTTGTACTACGTTTGTACCGGTTAGTACCGAGAGATTTTCGTTTGTACCGCTTCCGGTACCGAGTTATTCAAAATTCAAATATGGCGGGGCATTTCACTGGCCCCGCCACCCCCACGTATCAAAATTTCACGTACACCAATCGTTTGTACTTCGTTTGTACCGGTTAGTACCGAGAGATTTTGGTTTGTACCGCTTCCGGTACCGTGCTATTCAAAATTCAAATATGGCGTGGCATTTCACTGGCCCCGCCACCCCCACGTATCGAAATTTCACATACACCAATCGTTTGTACTTCGTTTGTACCGGTTAGTACTGAGAGATTTTCGTTTGTACCGCTTCCGGTACCGAGTTATTCAAAATTCAAATATGGCAGGGCATTTCACTGGCCCCGCCACCCCCCACGTATCGAAATTTCACATACACCAATCGTTTGTACTTCGTATGTACCGGTTAGTACCGAGAGATTTTCGTTTGTACCGCTTCCGGTACCGAGTTATTCCAAATTCAAATATGGCGGGGCCAGTAAACCAGGATTTCCCATAGTAAAAAAATAAATTAATTCAGATTACGACCATAAGTTGTCAGTAGTTTGTACTTCGTTTGAACAGGTTAGTACCGAGAGATTTTCGTTTGTACCGCGTCCGGTACCGAGTTATTCAAAATTCAAATATGGTTTCCAATAGTATTATTTTTCAACATATTTGAACAAATCTTTGTCTTCTTCAGAACTAAATAAAGAATCTCTTTCCAACAAGTCAAATTCATAGGCTTAGTTTGTAATTTTTCATTTTCTAATTATTTTTTTTTATGTAAAGAACGGATTTATCTGCAATATATCTATAATATATATATAATCGTTTGTCGTGATTGATTGAAACATCCCTTTTCGACAGTATTTTAATGTAATTTTACAAACCTCTAAAATGTGATTTTTATTAAATCCTTCAAATTTCTAAGAAGAAAACAGATATAGGTTATATTTTTTTTGAAGATACAATAAATACTAACACCTAAAACCAGATTTAGGGAACTTTGTAAATTTGCTCTTCAAGAGAGAGGAAGATGCAATACATGATGTGACGTTTTATAACCCTTCTTATCTTAAAGAAAAAACAAATATTTCTAAGATTTTTGCTTTAAAAGATAACAAATACATATGCCTAAAAATTCTTTTCAGGAATCTTAGGAATTTGCCTCAAATTTGGGAAGCAGTAGTTATAAAATGCATTTTCCCATAACTCTTCATATCTCATAATAATAATAATAATAATAATAAATAAATAAAAAATGAAAACTAAATAAATAAAAAAGAATAAAATGTACCAAAAACAAATACCTAAAATCACCTTATACAAATTTCAGTTATTCTCCTCCTCTCTACGGGGATTGTAGCGGATAACATGATATCCCCCCCCCCCCAAATCTCTTCATATTTCAAAGAAAAAAACATATAAGATTCTGGCTTTTACATATAACAATAAAAGTACCTAAAAAGAATTTCAGAAATTCCCTCACCCCCAAATGGTGAATGAAGGAAACGTGCTTTCATATATCCTCTCATGTGTCAAAGTTAAAAAGTATAATTATAAATTTATTGAACTTACAATGTGACTGGAAAAACCGTATTACTAGGTCTATGCATAATGCCGAAACTAAAATGTTCAGTAGATGATGTTGAGATATAGCCATCTGTAAAATCGTAATTCTTGAATAATAACGGCGCTGCTAGTGTTCAAATATATACTCCGTACTCCATATGAAGTATTCGGGTAAGACGTTGCCGTAGGCAGTAGGGACTCGGATTAGAGGTCTGCACGGGCCGGAATTTCGAGTCCCGGCCCCGGCCCGGCCCTTTATGAAGTTGAAAAATGCGGCCCGGACAATAAACGATAAAATCAGGCCCGATCCGGCCCAGCCCGATTCAAAAATATGTAAAATAACAATAAATAAATAAATAAATAAATAAATAAATAATGCCTTTCTATGAAAAAGATTTTTAGCATGTGTTTTGCAGAGGTTTTATTTTACCAAACAATAGTACGTTCTTTAACAAAACTGCTGAACTTTTACAAGATAATTATATATAAAAAGAAATTCATTATTATAGACAAGTCACAAATAGAAAGTCAAATCGAAAATATTAGCATTCATGAAACAATATAGGAAGGTATTTAAAATGGTTAATACTACTAAAAATGCACTTTCAACAATTCCCTCTTATATACCGTAATGTATCCGAATCTTTCATGTGCCCGGTAAACAAAACTTTAATGTTAATTCAACCATATTCAACAGAAAAGTTGATTTTGCCCATGATAAAAATGATGCTACTTTCGTCCACTGGAGAAAATGAAAAGGAGCCTTAGAAAAAAAGTTACAGCGGAAAGATTTTTATAGCCTTTATACCACCTAAACTCAACAGATCATAAATAACAAAGCCTTATGCACAGTAACGTATCTAATTTCTTTTGTTATGTACATGTACGCAAGCTGGTAGTGACATGCATACTATTTAGAATAGGAAACCATCTAATATTACTTTAAATAAAATATATTAATTTCGAGGCATGCTAAAAATATTTGCAAAAATCACATTTCGGACAGACAGAGTGATAGACAATTAAATTGAAGTCACAGACACTTTTTAACAAAATAGAACTTTATGTGACATACCAGCCTGTAAAATTGTAGAAAATAAATGACTGAAGAAACATTTTATCATTTTCCTTTTTCGTTGTTTAACGAGGAAACCAGAAAAAAATTCGGGCTGACACGGCCCAGAAAAAATTGCATTCAGGCCCGGCCCAGGCCGAATATACACAAAAAATGAGCCTGAGCCCGGCCCGACCCGAGAGCAAATTCAAAATTTCGGCCCGAACCCGGCCCGGGTTCGGGCTCGGGCCGTAAGCCGGCCCGTGCAGACCTCTAACTCGGATCTGACGCAGATATGACGGGAAGATGCTGCCAAAGGTAGTAGATACTCGAAACATTTTTGTAAAAATATTATTTTTTAAATGACATAAAAAATAGTGATACATCAAGAATAACAACAATAATAATTTATATATAGTGAAGTGGGCAAAATATGATAGTCGTTGTATAACTTTAATTTACGAATGTGCATTTTACATTCCAGTTCAATGAATCTCTTTAAATATCGTATTTCTGTTGCTTTCTTTCTTCTTCACTTTTTACTTACTCTCACCTACATAAACATAGAAAAAGTAGTGCTTTTGGGTCAAATATCCGAAATTGACTTTTGTATATTTACATGTTTTAAGGTTTCATGAATCCGAAAACGCAAGTTTTAGCGGTTATTCTGTGTGTGGATTTGATATTACCGTACACAAAAGCAAATATTAACAGGAAGTCTAAACTTGGTATTCTAAATCTGTGTCTTATGGAAATACTGCCTAAAGCAACTTATTAAATCCAGACAAATGGTGCGTGCACAGACACTTCCAAGGTAATTCAAAAACATTATGTCTGTAGGCGAAATTTATGATAAATGCTGTTTAAAACCTTTAGTTTACACTTAACAAAATGAAATGGACATCTATTTCTTATATGCTTAAAAGCATGCTCAGGAAGGATATGGTTTGAAAATCCGTCATTATGCATTTACAGGGTAACACAAAACTTTCCATATATTACAACTGTACTTTAAAATTGCAAAATGTGCATTTCAATTTAGGGTGTGTGTTTTTCATACAATGCTAAATTTAAGTACAATTTGTGGCGTATATGTAATGTAATTTATAGACAGCATACATCGTTACCAAAATTAAGCAAATGCATTCTTCTTTGTAGAATGTAATTGATAAAAGTGCTTTACAAATGTTTACTAATCCAGGAAAACTATTTAGAAGTGATAATTTCACTCTTGCTGATATAGCAAACAGAATACTAGTTTCGAATACATATTTCCAGGCTGTTATTATTATTATTATTATTATTACCCATTTGGAGGTCTTAAGATTACGAAAATTAAGTATTTAAAAATTAATCTGTATATACGTCTGATAACGTAAATATGAATAATCGCAGGAAATTCAAATTAGTTATTTTGAGTATCATACGAGTTTGACCAAAATAGTTAAGTTTCAATGAGTAGCGTTGATGAAATTTATCTAATTTGGAGTAAACTTTTAAATTGAATAATAAGTTACATTTTTTATGAATGTAGATTTTTTATGAAGTAGACCCTTCACACATAAATATACTTCAAATAAAATTGTTTCTAAAGCTGCTTTCAACATTTTTTAGGTATGTTTATATACAGTACTTATTATCTTACACCTTAATGTGTAAAGTATCTTAATAGTATTTAAACGCATGGTCATAGAAAGTCGTGTGAATGCCCTACCAGATTGTTTTGATTTTCAGCGTTGAACTTTTCTTTTCACTATGTTTTTGAAAACAATATTTTATGATAGAAGCTTTGAAAGATGTTGCATGCCAATTATATTTTTCTGTGGTGGTGGCTACCACCATAGTTAAAATCGAACACTTATGTTTTATTTATTTACACAAACGCAGTTACAAGAAACGTCTGCTTATACTTTTTTCCAATTGATTAAAAATTTCTTTCGGTTTCTTGTTTAGTTTGAGTTTTCTTTTTCGATATGAGAAACAGATGTTCATATTTTTTAAATGTGTTGATATAAGTACTTAAAATCATTAAGTAATATTTTGTAGTCATTCGTTTAGCTAATTTGATCGTGGGACGAGTTTCGGTTGTTCATTATATGAGAGCTTGATACTTATTGGTTTAAACATAAATCCGTTTAAAAGAAGTTAGATCAGAAATTAATGTTCTTTCGTTAGGATGTGTCTGAACATTCAGTATTTTTGTCGTATGGTTTGTCGTATGGGTAATAGTTTGAGGTGGTCACAGGATACAGCTTTAAATGAAATCACAACAAGTATTTCTTCTATATTTGCTGTATAAACAAGTATAAATAGAGAAAAATTCAAAATTCCGTTTACATAAAAGCGAGGATTGAATTTCATTAAAAGTAAAGGTATTTAAAAAAAAAACTAGTATGTTGTGCCCATTACAAGACTTTCTTCCATATTTTCTAATACAAATTCGCTCAGTACAGATAATTTACTAAAGCTATTATTTATTTAAATTACCTATCATAATGAATGCGGACGATTTTCATCTTAGAGAAAAATTACATTGTAAAAAGAAAGACAGTTTTATTCTCCATAAATAGTATATTAAAAATACTATTTATGGATGCGTTTCATAATGGTCACTTATCAAATTTTGTACAGTTATACACCATAGAAATTTAGATATAGCTTTTCCGTTCTCGGGGAAAATTGCAGGACAGCACCGCCACCTATTCGCCGATATGCATCCAAATTGAATCAGCATAATGTCTGATAATGGTCTTATCACATATAATTTTTTTTTAATTATACACAATAGAACCTGACATATCTCTTTCCCTTAAATTATGGAAATCGTTGTATAACACCGCCACCTATTGAATTATTGGTACCAAAAGTGGAAAGACAATAATTTATATCATGGTACATCCACAACATTTATGTACAATTTTGTGAAGTAGTTCCTGAAATATAGCCTTTCCTTAAACTGTGGAAGTTACTGTATAGCAGCGCCACCTTTTGAGAAATTGCTATAAAAAGTTGATAGGGACTAGGTTATTTCAAGGTGCATCTACATATAAATTTATATGCATTTCTCTGCAGTAGTTCCTGAGATATAGCATTCCCTTAAATTGTAGAAATCACTGATAGCAACGCTATCTGTTGAGCGATGGGCACCAAAAGTTCATAGGCACTAATTTATGTCAAGGTACATTTATTTATAAATTTATATGCAGTTATGTGCATTAGTTCCAGAGATACAGTCACCACAAAATTTTTGTCACACACATACAGAGACTGATATTTTCTAGAAATAGTCAATCGTGTTCTGGACTCTCAAAACGTGCAAATTCATCAAAAACCGAAAATTGAAAATTTTTACGAATCTAATACTTTCTTCTACTGAATATAGAAGAATGTAAAAAAAAAAAAAAAAAAAAAACTTGTGAACTGCGAAATCTTTTCCATTTCCAGAATGTAAATGCGAGGTTATTCTGTATTTGTATTTCCTTAATTTATATATTAACAACAGTCGAGAAAGATGTATAATACTTTTCTAATTTTCATACAATTTCTACAAAAGATACATATTAGTTGCGTTGAAGAAAAGAAAACGGATCCAGATACAAATACGGATCTACTTTTCTGGCGGATAGCCGCGGATACGAATAGGGAGCTCCGGTACATGTCTGCCAACCAACGGCCGGGCGGTTCTGCGCTCGAAGCTGGTAGATGGGAGGTGTCGGGTTCGAACCCAGGTCGCGCTCATCGACCTAGCCGTTCGGAGTTTTACGTGGTTTCCTCCGAAACACGCGTAAATACGGTCTAGGTCACCTTAGAAAGACCCAAACGGAGGGCATGTTCCCTATCGGCCTAGGACACATCTGGAGTCAATCGGCCTTAAATCCCCAAGGGGCGGAAAGTACAACTGATTATTATTGTGTCTGTTTAGTGAATAAAATGAATTGATAGTTTAGTCTAGATTGACAAAATCCTAGAGTATATCTGTCTAGACGAATGCTAAAAGGGCAAGTCTTATATAGAAATAGACAAAAAGTGTTGATTAGAAAAGTAATCATGAACCCATTGAGGCGTGATGAACCGTCCTTAGTAGGACGAGACACAATAACCGTGGCTGGGACCTCCACGAAGCTTCAGTCTCACCTGGCTGTCTGAGCGGGTCCGCCCTGGATCGATCCCTCGTTGGGACCGAACCAACTCCCAGTCATTCAGTTGGAGGAAATGTAAGTAGGCGTAAAGCATACCAGAAGCGTCTCAAGCTAAAGAGACGGAGGGCAAAGACAAAACGTCCTGTCTATGACAGTGACATCAACTCAATAACGTCATTCCAGAGTATGGAAGATAGTGATGGTGAGCGTACAGAATGCGCAAAGACCCTGACGGAGTCTTCTATACTGGAGTGAGTGGGGAGAATGAAGCAGATACAAGCTCTGAGAACTCAGATGCCGACTCCCCCACCGAATCACACATAGTCACTAGAGATCCAGAGACGACCATTGTCGCCGCGCAGACGATGGATAAAGGTATTCAATGTCATAGCGAGGAGCTGACCTATATCTCCATGAGGAGATGGTCGGCACGTCACGGACCCTCGTTATGGAGATGAACCGACTTTGCTCGGATATCTCACGAACTGTTGACAGGTCAAAGTTGTCGGGCCCAAAGCTGGAAAAATTCCATGCGTTCATTGATTGGGTGCAGGCATGCATTTGCCCGGCAGCACAGACTAGTTGAACAGAGCGGGAAAGCCTCTCCTTTAAAACCAGCCGGGGAGAAGGGAGCACGCAGGAAGCGAAACAGAGGTAGCCGCCAAAAATGGAGGAAAAAGAGAGGATTCCTCAGTAGTTCCCACAGAGGAACAACCTCCCGCAGTGGAGAAAAGTAAATCTCTAAATGTAGCGGAAAGCGATGCACCCTCGAGCTCGGTAGGCACGAGTAGAGGGGTGGGACCACCAAAATATTCGGACCACGTTCGAAGCGCCAAGTCTGCGCACTTTACAGTTCCGAAGAGGCCCAAGAGGCAAAGAGCGGCATCCCTAGGGAAAGCTCGGCTCAGAGCGCCAGCACGTAGCTTGGCGGCTGAGGATAAGCATCTGCTTATTGTCCGACCGCGAACGGACACAACCTCTAAAGCCCTGATGACGGACATTGCTTCCAGGATTAACCCAATCGAAGCAAAGCTAGCGGTTCGAGGAATGCGGCCAGTGACTGGCAACGGAGTGTTGATCTCAGTAAAGTGCTGCGGACCTTTCGGAACTAGAGGCTAAGATGGGTGAAACTGGGCTGACGGCGGATAACGAGCTCATGAAACCTGGCCCTCGTACATCAGAGATCATTGTCTTTGGCATCGAGGACTCTATGTCTGCGGAGGACATCACAGAAGCACTTAAGCTTCAGAACGCAGTTATGGGTTCAAACAGCGACGTCAGGGTTAAAAAGATCTTCCCTGGCAAAAACGGGCAAAATGTGATAGTCTCTCTTGACAATAAGACGATGACGAAGATGGCTGGAGACGTTTGGGATTTAAGCGAAATGTACGGCCGCTGATGTGCTTCCGGTGCTATAAATACGGGCACACAGGGAAGGTCTGCCGCGGCAAACCCCTGTGTGGGCGCTGCGGACAGGAGGACCACCTACAAGAGGACTGCAAAAGGGAGCCTGCATGTTCTAATTGTACGGCGCGTAACCGAGGCCGATCGGGTAATAAACTGCCCATTAACCATAGGATTGGTACAAAGGATTGTTCTGTCCATCAGGCAGAGGTTGGAAAATTACGGGCAGTGAGTCATGGACCTCAGTCTTAGATTCCTGCATCTTAACTGCCACCACAGTTATACCGTGATGTACAACCTCACCAATATTGTCGGAATCGAGTCTGCGGACGTGGCAACTTTAAACGAACCTTACCTATTTGGCGGACTCACTGTAGGGTTGCCGGCAGGGTACTCACAGGTAAACTCGGGTTGTAGTGACGGTCGGGTCGCTCTCTGGGTATGCCAACGAGTTACTACTGCCAGGTCCTCGGTGATCGAGACGTACTAGCAATCCGAACGAAAGTATCCAACTCGAATGTGTTGGTGGCCACATGCTACTGCGCATCGAGGAAAGACATGGCTCCGAACCTAGAGAAATTGGAGGCGTTGTTGAGACGATACCCCGAGGATAGTCTAGTCCTAGCAGGCAACTTCAACGCAAAATCCACGCTCTGGGGGAAAAAGCCAATGGATGCTAGAGGGAGTTTGGTGATCTGCTTCGCTTCGAACAATGATCTGGATATTATGAATGACCCAGATAGCGAACCCACCTTCGTGGGGAGTCTCGGCACTAGCTGGATCGATGTTCTATTGGTCCACGATTGCCTAGAGCTCATCGCAAACTGGGAAATATCAGATGAAGAGATGCTGAGTGATTATAACGCCATGAAGTGGACCCTGCGGGGAAAACCAGGCTCACTGCACCATCAGGACTCCAGCCGTCGTTGGAGACCAAGGGATCTGGTTTGGGAGGCCTTCCTCCGCGATCTGCGCACTGCAGATCTGAGACCTATGATTACTGCTCCCCAGACACAGGAATTGAACATCTAGTATCGACTTTGACAAAGTTATGCAATAAGCACAAAAAGACTTCTGGCCAAGACAAAAGCAAAGAATGGTGGACTATAGGTCTCACCATCCAGTTGTCCTGGCTGCGTGAGCTCAGGCGGCTCTACCAGCAAACGCTGGAATCGAATCAAAGGGTGAGGCTTGAGGTATTGTACAAGCGGAAGCGGGCAGAATACAAGAAATCGATCTTGCAAGCTAAACGTCAATCGTTTAGGAAGTATCTCTCAGATACGCTCAGCACTGACAAGTTTGGTCAGGTGTGTCGTGTCGTAAAAGTCAAATGGAGGCGCGAAGCCCCAGAAAAACTAAAACTGGATAATGGCGCAGAAATCTTCTCATGGGAGGAGATACAAGCAGAACTGGCAAAGTATCACTTCACACAAGCAGATAACGTATCGCAGATCGAAATCGTCAGAACCGACGACCCAGAACTGTTTGCTATAGGAGAACTGGAGTTTGCAGCTGAATCGCTGCCGCCAAACAAGGCACCCGGTCACGACGGCTTCAGCTTGGATATCGTCCGAAAGGTTCTCGAGTACCACCCACGGTGGTTACTATCTTTGTATAATCACTGCCTCGGCACCTCTTGTTTTCCGCGGCAATGGAAAAAGGCTCTGGTAGTCTACTTCCCAAAAGAAGGCAAGGACAAAAGCTATCCCGGTTCCTACCGCCCAATCTGCCTAGTACCGGCTCTAGGGAAGGTATTGGACAAGATGTGCGCAGTACGCTTGGCGACCCATCTGGAATCAAAGGGCATACTAAGCGAGAAACAGTTTGGTTTCCGCAGAAATTTGGGCACACTAGATGCGCTCAAATGTGTTGCTGACTTCGTAGCTGAGTCAAAGAGGGGTGGCAGTCACTCATGTCTGGTCACCCTCGATATTAAGAACGCATTCAATAGCGTCCGACGTACAGAAATTCTCCGACTTCTTGTGGAGTATGAAGTACCGTCAGACCTCCTGGGTCTAGTGAACTCGTTCCTTAGGGACAGGACCACACTTTCGAACACCGGAGAGCTCAGCTATAACGAGGGTGTCCTCAGGGCTCATGCCTAGGGCCAATACTCTGGTTAGTGCTTATTAACGAACTTCTGAGCAGCCTACAGCCAACTTCAAACCTGGTGGTTCAGGCTTTCGCTGACGATATCTTCCTAACGGCACGAGATGAACGCATATATAAATTTAACAGAACAATCAATCCTATACTGGATAAGATATGTGAATGGGCGAGCAGCGTTCATCTGGAATTTAGCTATGCTAAATGTTTATACACTATGATACCAGCTGTTGGGAAGTTGAAGTATGCGCCCTCGTGGCCGATACAAATGAAAGGACACAATTGCTGCTCAGAGCTGGATGCCTCACTTGGACTATGTTCAGAAGAAAGCATCCAAATTTCTGTACAAGCTCCAGCGTTATACGGGCGCCAACTGGGGTTTGAAACCCAAGGTTCGAAAAGCAGTCTACTCGGCCATAGCTGAGAAGATAGTACTGTATGCAGCTCCTATATGGTTCACAAATTACGTAAAACAGAATAATCGACTAAACGCCATACAGCGAAATCTTTTGCTGTGTCACCAAATGCTATCGCACGGTGTCAAGTGATGCACTGAATGTGCTTGCAGGGATCTCTCCGCTGCATCTCCGTGCGAAATTCGAAAAATCCTATACTGGCCTAATTAAATGGGGTGAAGGTGTTGGATACCAATATCACGCCGGAAACGGTAGAGACTTGGAGATACCAGCTGAGAAGTGAAGACCTCTGGAGACTCCCGTGGACTATTGACCTAACGCCCAATTCAGCGTCGTGTTATTATACAGACGGCTCGAAAATGGAGGACGGCAGAGTGGGTTGTGCGTTCCTCCGGGACTCTGCGGGAGAGATCGTCTTGGAAGACCTATTCCGGATTACCGATCATAGCTCTATATTCACGGCGGAGGTCCTAGCGATCAGAGAAGCCATTAAAGATGCTATCAATTCTGGTCTCAGTGAGATGGATGTCTACTCAGACTCCAGATCGACGCTACAAGCGCTTAACTGTCTGAAGCCAAAGCATAGGATAGTTGCTGAAACTAAAGACCTGATTAAAAGTGGCGGGATAGGGATCACCATGCATTGGATACGAGCCCATGTGGGTCATTACTTTAACGAACTTGTAGACTCGTTGGCTAAGGTTGCAACAGCACGAGAAGACTTAGATCTTCCAGTCAAACTTAGTGCGAAAAATGCAAAAGGTGTTCTGTTTAGACGTTTTATAAATGATTGGCAGTTACGTTGGGATGGCTCCACGAAGGGCAGGTTCACGCATGAGGCGTTCCCAAAAGTAAGCAGTCGTAGAATCAAAGGTGAATTCTTCGTTAATCAGGTTCTCACAGGACATGGCTCATTCGGAGTCCACCAGCACCGCTTCTTTCAGAAGAATTGCATGTATTTGCGGGGCCAGCGCAGGCTCGGTAAAGCACGTGATGCTCGAGAGCGCGCGGTGGCGGTCGGTTAGGGAACGTTACTTCCCGCCGAACTTCCATCTTCGAACGCGACGGGAGCTGAACGTGGCGGGGCCAGTGAAATGCCCCGCCATATTTGAATTTTGAAATACTCGGTACCGGAAGCGGTACAAACGAAAATCTCTCGGTACTAACCGGTACAAACGTAGTAAAAACGACTGACAACTTTTGGTCGAAATCTGAATTACTTTATTTTTTTACTATGGGAAATCCTCGTTCCCCATTTCACTGGCCCCGCCATATTTGAATTCTGAATAACTCGGTACCGGAAGCGGTACAAACGAAAATCTCTCGGTACTAACCGGTACAAACGAAGTACAAACGATTGGTATATGTGAAATTTCGATACGTGGGGTCGGCGGGGCCAGTGAAATGCCCCGCCATATTTGAATTTTGAATAACTCGGTACCGGAAGCGGTACAAACAAAAATCTCTCGGTACTAACCAGTACAAACGAAGTACAAACGACTGACAACTTTTGGTCGAAATCTCAATTACTTTATTTTTTTACTGTAGGAAATTCTCATTTCTCTGGCAATTGAATTTTGAATAACTCGGTACCAGAATCGGTGCAAACGAAAATCTCTCGGTACTAACCGGTACAAACGAAGTACAAACGATTGGTGTATGTGAAATTTCGATACGTGGGGGTGGCGGGGCCAGTGAAATGCCCCGCCATATTTGAATTTAGAATAACTCGGTACCGGAAGCGGTACAAACGAAAATCTCTCGGTACTAACCGGTACAAACGAAGTACAAACGATTGGTGTACGTCAAATTTTGATACGTGGGGGTGGCGGGGCCAGTGAAATGCCCCGCCATATTTGAATTTTGAATAACTCGGTACCGGAAGCGATACAAACGAAAATCTCTCGGTACTAACCGGTACAAACGAAGTACAAACGATTGGTGTATGTGAAATTTTGATACGTGGGGGTGGCGGGGCCAGTGAAATGCCCCGCCATATTTGAATTTTGAATAACTCGGTACCGGAAGCGGTACAAACGAAAATCTCTCGGTACTAACTGGTACAAACGAAGTACAAACGATTGGTGTATGTGAAATTTCGATACGTGGGGGTGGCGGGGCCAGTGAAATGCCCCGCCATATTTGAATTTGGAATAACTCGGTACCGGAAGCGGTACAAACGAAAATCTCTCGGTACTAACCGGTACAAACGAAGTACAAACGATTGGTGTACGTGAAATTTTGATACGTGGGGGTGGCGGGGCCAGTGAAATGCCCCGCCATATTTGAATTTTGAATAACTCGGTACCGGAAGCGGTACAAACGAAAATCTCTCGGTACTAACCGGTACAAACGTAGTACAAACGACTGACAGCTTTTGGTCGAAATCTGAATAACTTAATTTTTTTACTATGGGAAATCCTCGTTTCACTGGCCCCGCCATTTGAATTTTGAATAACTCGGTACCGGAAGCGGTACAAACGAAAATTTCTCGGTACTAACCAGTACAAACGAAGTACAAACGATTGGTTATGTGAAATTTCGATACGTGGGGGTGGCGGGGCCAGTGAAATGCCCTGCCATATTTGAATTTTGAATAACTCGGTACCGGAAGCGGTACAAACGAAAATCTCTCGGTACTAACCGGTACAAACGAAGTACAAACGATTGGTGTATGTGAAATTTCGATACGTGGGGGTGGCGGGGCCAGTGAAATGCCCCGCCATATTTGAATTTAGAATAACTCGGTACCGGAAGCGGTACAAACGAAAATCTCTCGGTACTAACCGGTACAAACGAAGTACAAACGATTGGTGTACGTCAAATTTTGATACGTGGGGGTGGCGGGGCCAGTGAAATGCCCCGCCATATTTGAACTTTGAATAACTCGGTACCGGAAGCGATACAAACGAAAATCTCTCGGTACTAACCGGTACAAACGAAGTACAAACGATTGGTGTATGTGAAATTTTGATACGTGGGGGTGGCGGGGCCAGTGAAATGCCCCGCCATATTTGAATTTTGAATAACTCGGTACCGGAAGCGGTACAAATGAAAATCTTTCGGTACTAACCGGTACAAACGTAGTACAAACGACTGACAGCTTTTGGTCGAAATCTGAATAACTTTATTTTTTTACTATTGGAAATCCTCGTTTCACTGGCCCCGCCATTTGAATTTTGAATAACTCGGTACCGGAAGCGGTACAAACGAAAATCTCTCGGTACTAACCGGTACAAACGTAGTACAAACGATTCGTGTATGTGAAATTTTGATACGTGGGGGTGGCGGGGCCAGTGAAATGTACCTCTTCGTTTGTACCGGTTAGTACCGAGAGATTTTCGTTTGTACCGCTTCCGGTACCGAGTTATTCTAAATTCAAATATGGCGGGGCATTTCACTGGCCCCGCCACCCCCACGTATCGAAATTTCACATACACCAATCGTTTGTACTTCGTTTGTACCGGTTAGTACCGAGAGATTTTCGTTTGCACCGATTCTGGTACCGAGTTATTCAAAATTCAATTGCCAGAGAAATGAGAATTTCCTACAGTAAAAAAATAAAGTAATTGAGATTTCGACCAAAAGTTGTCAGTCGTTTGTACTTCGTTTGTACTGGTTAGTACCGAGAGATTTTTGTTTGTACCGCTTCCGGTACCGAGTTATTCAAAATTCAAATATGGCGGGGCATTTCACTGGCCCCGCCGACCCCACGTATCGAAATTTCACATATACCAATCGTTTGTACTTCGTTTGTACCGGTTAGTACCGAGAGATTTTCGTTTGTACCGCTTCCGGTACCGAGTTATTCAGAATTCAAATATGGCGGGGCCAGTGAAATGGGGAACGAGGATTTCCCATAGTAAAAAAATAAAGTAATTCAGATTTCGACCAAAAGTTGTCAGTCGTTTTTACTACGTTTGTACCGGTTAGTACCGAGAGATTTTCGTTTGTACCGCTTCCGGTACCGAGTATTTCAAAATTCAAATATGGCGGGGCATTTCACTGGCCCCGCCACGTTCAGCTCCCGTCGCGTTCGAAGATGGAAGTTCGGCGGGAAGTAACGTTCCCTAACCGACCGCCACCGCGCGCTCTCGAGCATCACGTGCTTTACCGAGCCTGCGCTGGCCCCGCAAATACATGCAATTCTTCTGAAAGAAGCGGTGCTGGTGGACTCCGAATGAGCCATGTCCTGTGAGAACCTGATTAACGAAGAATTCACCTTTGATTCTACGACTGCTTACTTTTGGGAACGCCTCATGCGTGAACCTGCCCTTCGTGGAGCCATCCCAACGTAACTGCCAATCATTTATAAAACGTCTAAACAGAACACCTTTTGCATTTTTCGCACTAAGTTTGACTGGAAGATCTAAGTCTTCTCGTGCTGTTGCAACCTTAGCCAACGAGTCTACAAGTTCGTTAAAGTAATGACCCACATGGGCTCGTATCCAATGCATGGTGATCCCTATCCCGCCACTTTTAATCAGGTCTTTAGTTTCAGCAACTATCCTATGCTTTGGCTTCAGACAGTTAAGCGCTTGTAGCGTCGATCTGGAGTCTGAGTAGACATCCATCTCACTGAGACCAGAATTGATAGCATCTTTAATGGCTTCTCTGATCGCTAGGACCTCCGCCGTGAATATAGAGCTATGATCGGTAATCCGGAATAGGTCTTCCAAGACGATCTCTCCCGCAGAGTCCCGGAGGAACGCACAACCCACTCTGCCGTCCTCCATTTTCGAGCCGTCTGTATAATAACACGACGCTGAATTGGGCGTTAGGTCAATAGTCCACGGGAGTCTCCAGAGGTCTTCACTTCTCAGCTGGTATCTCCAAGTCTCTACCGTTTCCGGCGTGATATTGGTATCCAACACCTTCACCCCATTTAATTAGGCCAGTATAGGATTTTTCGAATTTCGCACGGAGATGCAGCGGAGAGATCCCTGCAAGCACATTCAGTGCATCACTTGACACCGTGCGATAGCATTTGGTGACACAGCAAAAGATTTCGCTGTATGGCGTTTAGTCGATTATTCTGTTTTACGTAATTTGTGAACCATATAGGAGCTGCATACAGTACTATCTTCTCAGCTATGGCCGAGTAGACTGCTTTTCGAACCTTGGGTTTCAAACCCCAGTTGGCGCCCGTATAACGCTGGAGCTTGTACAGAAATTTGGATGCTTTCTTCTGAACATAGTCCAAGTGAGGCATCCAGCTCTGAGCAGCAATTGTGTCCTTTCATTTGTATCGGCCACGAGGGCGCATACTTCAACTTCCCAACAGCTGGTATCATAGTGTATAAACATTTAGCATAGCTAAATTCCAGATGAACGCTGCTCGCCCATTCACATATCTTATCCAGTATAGGATTGATTGTTCTGTTAAATTTATATATGCGTTCATCTCGTGCCGTTAGGAAGATATCGTCAGCGAAAGCCTGAACCACCAGGTTTGAAGTTGGCTGTAGGCTGCTCAGAAGTTCGTTAATAAGCACTAACCAGAGTATTGGCCCTAGGCATGAGCCCTGAGGACACCCTCGTTATAGCTGAGCTCTCCGGTGTTCGAAAGTGTGGTCCTGTCCCTAAGGAACGAGTTCACTAGACCCAGGAGGTCTGACGGTACTTCATACTCCACAAGAAGTCGGAGAATTTCTGTACGTCGGACGCTATTGAATGCGTTCTTAATATCGAGGGTGACCAGACATGAGTGACTGCCACCCCTCTTTGACTCAGCTACGAAGTCAGCAACACATTTGAGCGCATCTAGTGTGCCCAAATTTCTGCGGAAACCAAACTGTTTCTCGCTTAGTATGCCCTTTGATTCCAGATGGGTCGCCAAGCGTACTGCGCACATCTTGTCCAATACCTTCCCTAGAGCCGGTACTAGGCAGATTGGGCGGTAGGAACCGGGATAGCTTTTGTCCTTGCCTTCTTTTGGGAAGTAGACTACCAGAGCCTTTTTCCATTGCCGCGGAAAACAAGAGGTGCCGAGGCAGTGATTATACAAAGATAGTAACCACCGTGGGTGGTACTCGAGAACCTTTCGGACGATATCCAAGCTGAAGCCGTCGTGACCGGGTGCCTTGTTTGGCGGCAGCGATTCAGCTGCAAACTCCAGTTCTCCTATAGCAAACAGTTCTGGGTCGTCGGTTCTGACGATTTCGATCTGCGATACGTTATCTGCTTGTGTGAAGTGATACTTTGCCAGTTCTGCTTGTATCTCCTCCCATGAGAAGATTTCTGCGCCATTATCCAGTTTTAGTTTTTCTGGGGCTTCGCGCCTCCATTTGACTTTTACGACACGACACACCTGACCAAACTTGTCAGTGCTGAGCGTATCTGAGAGATACTTCCTAAACGATTGACGTTTAGCTTGCAAGATCGATTTCTTGTATTCTGCCCGCTTCCGCTTGTACAATACCTCAAGCCTCACCCTTTGATTCGATTCCAGCGTTTGCTGGTAGAGCCGCCTGAGCTCACGCAGCCAGGACAACTGGATGGTGAGACCTATAGTCCACCATTCTTTGCTTTTGTCTTGGCCAGAAGTCTTTTTGTGCTTATTGCATAACTTTGTCAAAGTCGATACTAGATGTTCAATTCCTGTGTCTGGGGAGCAGTAATCATAGGTCTCAGATCTGCAGTGCGCAGATCGCGGAGGAAGGCCTCCCAAACCAGATCCCTTGGTCTCCAACGACGGCTGGAGTCCTGATGGTGCAGTGAGCCTGGTTTTCCCCGCAGGGTCCACTTCATGGCGTTATAATCACTCAGCATCTCTTCATCTGATATTTCCCAGTTTGCGATGAGCTCTAGGCAATCGTGGACCAATAGAACATCGATCCAGCTAGTGCCGAGACTCCCCACGAAGGTGGGTTCGCTATCTGGGTCATTCATAATATCCAGATCATTGTTCGAAGCGAAGCAGATCACCAAACTCCCTCTAGCATCCATTGGCTTTTTCCCCCAGAGCGTGGATTTTGCGTTGAAGTTGCCTGCTAGGACTAGACTATCCTCGGGGTATCGTCTCAACAACGCCTCCAATTTCTCTAGGTTCGGAGCCATGTCTTTCCTCGATGCGCAGTAGCATGTGGCCACCAACACATTCGAGTTGGATACTTTCGTTCGGATTGCTAGTACGTCTCGATCACCGAGGACCTGGCAGTAGTAACTCGTTGGCATACCCAGAGAGCGACCCGACCGTCACTACAACCCGAGTTTACCTGTGAGTACCCTGCCGGCAACCCTACAGTGAGTCCGCCAAATAGGTAAGGTTCGTTTAAAGTTGCCACGTCCGCAGACTCGATTCCGACAATATTGGTGAGGTTGTACATCACGGTATAACTGTGGTGGCAGTTAAGATGCAGGAATCTAAGACTGAGGTCCATGACTCACTGCCCGTAATTTTCCAACCTCTGCCTGATGGACAGAACAATCCTTTGTACCAATCCTATGGTTAATGGGCAGTTTATTACCCGATCGGCCTCGGTTACGCGCCGTACAATTAGAACATGCAGGCTCCCTTTTGCAGTCCTCTTGTAGGTGGTCCTCCTGTCCGCAGCGCCCACACAGGGGTTTGCCGCGGCAGACCTTCCCTGTGTGCCCGTATTTATAGCACCGGAAGCACATCAGCGGCCGTACATTTCGCTTAAATCCCAAACGTCTCCAGCCATCTTCGTCATCGTCTTATTGTCAAGAGAGACTATCACATTTTGCCCGTTTTTGCCAGGGAAGATCTTTTTAACCCTGACGTCGCTGTTTGAACCCATAACTGCGTTCTGAAGCTTAAGTGCTTCTGTGATGTCCTCCGCAGACATAGAGTCCTCGATGCCAAAGACAATGATCTCTGATGTACGAGGGCCAGGTTTCATGAGCTCGTTATCCGCCGTCAGCCCAGTTTCACCCATCTTAGCCTCTAGTTCCGAAAGGTCCGCAGCACTTTACTGAGATCAACACTCCGTTGCCAGTCACTGGCCGCATTCCTCGAACCGCTAGCTTTGCTTCGATTGGGTTAATCCTGGAAGCAATGTCCGTCATCAGGGCTTTAGAGGTTGTGTCCGTTCGCGGTCGGACAATAAGCAGATGCTTATCCTCAGCCGCCAAGCTACGTGCTGGCGCTCTGAGCCGAGCTTTCCCTAGGGATGCCGCTCTTTGCCTCTTGGGCCTCTTCGGAACTGTAAAGTGCGCAGACTTGGCGCTTCGAACGTGGTCCGAATATTTTGGTGGTCCCACCCCTCTACTCGTGCCTACCGAGCTCGAGGGTGCATCGCTTTCCGCTACATTTAGAGATTTACTTTTCTCCACTGCGGGAGGTTGTTCCTCTGTGGGAACTACTGAGGAATCTCTCTTTTTCCTCCATTTTTGGCGGCTACCTCTGTTTCGCTTCCTGCGTGCTCCCTTCTCCCCGGCTGGTTTTAAAGGAGAGGCTTTCCCGCTCTGTTCAACTAGTCTGTGCTGCCGGGCAAATGCATGCTGCACCCAATCAATGAACGCATGGAATTTTTCCAGCTTTGGGCCCGACAACTTTGACCTGTCAACAGTTCGTGAGATATCCGAGCAAAGTCGGTTCATCTCCATAACGAGGGTCCGTGACGTGCCGACCATCTCCTCATGGGAGATATAGGTCAGCTCCTCGCTATGACATTGAATACCTTTATCCATCGTCTGCGCGGCGACAATGGTCGTCTCTGGATCTCTAGTGACTATGTGTGATTCGGTGGGGGAGTCGGCATCTGAGTTCTCAGAGCTTGTATCTGCTTCATTCTCCCCACTCACTCCAGTATAGAAGACTCCGTCAGGGTCTTTGCGCATTTCTGTACGCTCACCATCACTATCTTCCATACTCTGGAATGACGTTATTGAGTTGATGTCACTGTCATAGACAGGACGTTTTGTCTTTGCCCTCCGTCTCTTTAGCTTGAGACGCTTCTGGTATGCTTTACGCCTACTTACATTTCCTCCAACTGAATGACTGGGAGTTGGTTCGGTCCCAACGAGGGATCGATCCAGGGCGGACCCGCTCAGACAGCCAGGTGAGACTGAAGCTTCGTGGAGGTCCCCAGCCACGGTTATTGTGTCTCGTCCTACTAAGGACGGTTCATCACGCCTCAATGGGTTCATGCTTACTTTTCTAATCAACACTTTTTGTCTATTTCTATATAAGACTTGCCCTTTTAGCATTCGTCTAGACAGATATACTCTAGGATTTTGTCAATCTAGACTAAACTATCAATTCATTTTATTCACTAAACAGACACAATAATAATCAGTTGTACTTTCCGCCCCTTGGGGGATTTAAGGCCGATTGACTCCAGATGTGTCCTAGGCCGATAGGGAACATGCCCTCCGTTTGGGTCTTTCTAAGGTGACCTAGACCGTATTTACGCGTATTTCGGAGGAAACCACGTAAAACTCCGAACGGCTAGGTCGATGAGCGCGACCTGGGTTCGAACCCGACACCTCCCATCTACCAGCTTCGAGCGCAGAACCGCCCGGCCGTTGGTTGGCAGACATGTACCGGAGCTCCCTATTCGTATCCGCGGCTATCCGCCAGAAAAGTAGATCCGTATTTGTATCTGGATCCGTTTTCTTTTCTTCAACGCAACTAATATGTATCTTTTGTAGAAATTGTATGAAAATTAGAAAAGTATTATACATCTTTCTCGACTGTTGTTAATATATAAATTAAGGAAATACAAATACAGAATAACCTCGCATTTACATTCTGGAAATGGAAAAGATTTCGCAGTTCACAAGTTTTTTTTTTTTTTTTTTTTACATTCTTCTATATTCAGTAGAAGAAAGTATTAGATTCGTAAAAATTTTCAATTTTCGGTTTTTGATGAATTTGCACGTTTTGAGAGTCCAGAACACGATTGACTATTTCTAGAAAATATCAGTCTCTGTATGTGTGTGACAAAAATTTTGTGGTGACTGTATCTCTGGAACTAATGCACATAACTGCATATAAATTTATAAATAAATGTACCTTGACATAAATTAGTGCCTATGAACTTTTGGTGCCCATCGCTCAACAGATAGCGTTGCTATCAGTGATTTCTACAATTTAAGGGAATGCTATATCTCAGGAACTACTGCAGAGAAATGCATATAAATTTATATGTAGATGCACCTTGAAATAACCTAGTCCCTATCAACTTTTTATAGCAATTTCTCAAAAGGTGGCGCTGCTATACAGTAACTTCCACAGTTTAAGGAAAGGCTATATTTCAGGAACTACTTCACAAAATTGTACATAAATGTTGTGGATGTACCATGATATAAATTATTGTCTTTCCACTTTTGGTACCAATAATTCAATAGGTGGCGGTGTTATACAACGATTTCCATAATTTAAGGGAAAGAGATATGTCAGGTTCTATTGTGTATAATTAAAAAAAAATTATATGTGATAAGACCATTATCAGACATTATGCTGATTCAATTTGGATGCATATCGGCGAATAGGTGGCGGTGCTGTCCTGCAATTTTCCCCGAGAACGGAAAAGCTATATCTAAATTTCTATGGTGTATAACTGTACAAAATTTGATAAGTGACCATTATGAAACGCATCCATAAATAGTATTTTTAATATACTATTTATGGAGAATAAAACTGTCTTTCTTTTTACAATGTAATTTTTCTCTAAGATGAAAATCGTCCGCATTCATTATGATAGGTAATTTAAATAAATAATAGCTTTAGTAAATTATCTGTACTGAGCGAATTTGTATTAGAAAATATGGAAGAAAGTCTTGTAATGGGCACAACATACTAGTTTTTTTTTTAAATACCTTTACTTTTAATGAAATTCAATCCTCGCTTTTATGTAAACGGAATTTTGAATTTTTCTCTATTTATACTTGTTTATACAGCAAATATAGAAGAAATACTTGTTGTGATTTCATTTAAAGCTGTATCCTGTGACCACCTCAAACTATTACCCATACGACAAACCATACGACAAAAATACTGAATGTTCAGACACATCCTAACGAAAGAACATTAATTTCTGATCTAACTTCTTTTAAACGGATTTATGTTTAAACCAATAAGTATCAAGCTCTCATATAATGAACAACCGAAACTCGTCCCACGATCAAATTAGCTAAACGAATGACTACAAAATATTACTTAATGATTTTAAGTACTTATATCAACACATTTAAAAAATATGAACATCTGTTTCTCATATCGAAAAAGAAAACTCAAACTAAACAAGAAACCGAAAGAAATTTTTAATCAATTGGAAAAAAGTATAAGCAGACGTTTCTTGTAACTGCGTTTGTGTAAATAAATAAAACATAAGTGTTCGATTTTAACTATGGTGGTAGCCACCACCACAGAAAAATATAATTGGCATGCAACATCTTTCAAAGCTTCTATCATAAAATATTGTTTTCAAAAACATAGTGAAAAGAAAAGTTCAACGCTGAAAATCAAAACAATCTGGTAGGGCATTCACACGACTTTCTATGACCATGCGTTTAAATACTATTAAGATACTTTACACATTAAGGTGTAAGATAATAAGTACTGTATATAAACATACCTAAAAAATGTTGAAAGCAGCTTTAGAAACAATTTTATTTGAAGTATATTTATGTGTGAAGGGTCTACTTCATAAAAAATCTACATTCATAAAAAATGTAACTTATTATTCAATTTAAAAGTTTACTCCAAATTAGATAAATTTCATCAACGCTACTCATTGAAACTTAACTATTTTGGTCAAACTCGTATGATACTCAAAATAACTAATTTGAATTTCCTGCGATTATTCATATTTACGTTATCAGACGTATATACAGATTAATTTTTAAATACTTAATTTTCGTAATCTTAAGACCTCCAAATGGGTAATAATAATAATAATAATAATAACAGCCTGGAAATATGTATTCGAAACTAGTATTCTGTTTGCTATATCAGCAAGAGTGAAATTATCACTTCTAAATAGTTTTCCTGGATTAGTAAACATTTGTAAAGCACTTTTATCAATTACATTCTACAAAGAAGAATGCATTTGCTTAATTTTGGTAACGATGTATGCTGTCTATAAATTACATTACATATACGCCACAAATTGTACTTAAATTTAGCATTGTATGAAAAACACACACCCTAAATTGAAATGCACATTTTGCAATTTTAAAGTACAGTTGTAATATATGGAAAGTTTTGTGTTACCCTGTAAATGCATAATGACGGATTTTCAAACCATATCCTTCCTGAGCATGCTTTTAAGCATATAAGAAATAGATGTCCATTTCATTTTGTTAAGTGTAAACTAAAGGTTTTAAACAGCATTTATCATAAATTTCGCCTACAGACATAATGTTTTTGAATTACCTTGGAAGTGTCTGTGCACGCACCATTTGTCTGGATTTAATAAGTTGCTTTAGGCAGTATTTCCATAAGACACAGATTTAGAATACCAAGTTTAGACTTCCTGTTAATATTTGCTTTTGTGTACGGTAATATCAAATCCACACACAGAATAACCGCTAAAACTTGCGTTTTCGGATTCATGAAACCTTAAAACATGTAAATATACAAAAGTCAATTTCGGATATTTGACCCAAAAGCACTACTTTTTCTATGTTTATGTAGGTGAGAGTAAGTAAAAAGTGAAGAAGAAAGAAAGCAACAGAAATACGATATTTAAAGAGATTCATTGAACTGGAATGTAAAATGCACATTCGTAAATTAAAGTTATACAACGACTATCATATTTTGCCCACTTCACTATATATAAATTATTATTGTTGTTATTCTTGATGTATCACTATTTTTTATGTCATTTAAAAAATAATATTTTTACAAAAATGTTTCGAGTATCTACTACCTTTGGCAGCATCTTCCCGTCATATCTGCGTCAGATCCGAGTTAGAGGTCTGCACGGGCCGGCTTACGGCCCGAGCCCGAACCCGGGCCGGGTTCGGGCCGAAATTTTGAATTTGCTCTCGGGTCGGGCCGGGCTCAGGCTCATTTTTTGTGTATATTCGGCCTGGGCCGGGCCTGAATGCAATTTTTTCTGGGCCGTGTCAGCCCGAATTTTTTTCTGGTTTCCTCGTTAAACAACGAAAAAGGAAAATGATAAAATGTTTCTTCAGTCATTTATTTTCTACAATTTTACAGGCTGGTATGTCACATAAAGTTCTATTTTGTTAAAAAGTGTCTGTGACTTCAATTTAATTGTCTATCACTCTGTCTGTCCGAAATGTGATTTTTGCAAATATTTTTAGCATGCCTCGAAATTAATATATTTTATTTAAAGTAATATTAGATGGTTTCCTATTCTAAATAGTATGCATGTCACTACCAGCTTGCGTACATGTACATAACAAAAGAAATTAGATACGTTACTGTGCATAAGGCTTTGTTATTTATGATCTGTTGAGTTTAGGTGGTATAAAGGCTATAAAAATCTTTCCGCTGTAACTTTTTTTCTAAGGCTCCTTTTCATTTTCTCCAGTGGACGAAAGTAGCATCATTTTTATCATGGGCAAAATCAACTTTTCTGTTGAATATGGTTGAATTAACATTAAAGTTTTGTTTACCGGGCACATGAAAGATTCGGATACATTACGGTATATAAGAGGGAATTGTTGAAAGTGCATTTTTAGTAGTATTAACCATTTTAAATACCTTCCTATATTGTTTCATGAATGCTAATATTTTCGATTTGACTTTCTATTTGTGACTTGTCTATAATAATGAATTTCTTTTTATATATAATTATCTTGTAAAAGTTCAGCAGTTTTGTTAAAGAACGTACTATTGTTTGGTAAAATAAAACCTCTGCAAAACACATGCTAAAAATCTTTTTCATAGAAAGGCATTATTTATTTATTTATTTATTTATTTATTTATTGTTATTTTACATATTTTTGAATCGGGCTGGGCCGGATCGGGCCTGATTTTATCGTTTATTGTCCGGGCCGCATTTTTCAACTTCATAAAGGGCCGGGCCGGGGCCGGGACTCGAAATTCCGGCCCGTGCAGACCTCTAATCCGAGTCCCTACTGCCTACGGCAACGTCTTACCCGAATACTTCATATGGAGTACGGAGTATATATTTGAACACTAGCAGCGCCGTTATTATTCAAGAATTACGATTTTACAGATGGCTATATCTCAACATCATCTACTGAACATTTTAGTTTCGGCATTATGCATAGACCTAGTAATACGGTTTTTCCAGTCACATTGTAAGTTCAATAAATTTATAATTATACTTTTTAACTTTGACACATGAGAGGATATATGAAAGCACGTTTCCTTCATTCACCATTTGGGGGTGAGGGAATTTCTGAAATTCTTTTTAGGTACTTTTATTGTTATATGTAAAAGCCAGAATCTTATATGTTTTTTTCTTTGAAATATGAAGAGATTTGGGGGGGGGGGATATCATGTTATCCGCTACAATCCCCGTAGAGAGGAGGAGAATAACTGAAATTTGTATAAGGTGATTTTAGGTATTTGTTTTTGGTACATTTTATTCTTTTTTATTTATTTAGTTTTCATTTTTTATTTATTTATTATTATTATTATTATTATTATGAGATATGAAGAGTTATGGGAAAATGCATTTTATAACTACTGCTTCCCAAATTTGAGGCAAATTCCTAAGATTCCTGAAAAGAATTTTTAGGCATGTGTATTTGTTATCTTTTAAAGCAAAAATCTTAGAAATATTTGTTTTTTCTTTAAGATAAGAAGGGTTATAAAACGTCACATCATGTATTGCATCTTCCTCTCTCTTGAAGAGCAAATTTACAAAGTTCCCTAAATCTGGTTTTAGGTGTTAGTATTTATTGTATCTTCAAAAAAAATATAACCTATATCTGTTTTCTTCTTAGAAATTTGAAGGATTTAATAAAAATCACATTTTAGAGGTTTGTAAAATTACATTAAAATACTGTCGAAAAGGGATGTTTCAATCAATCACGACAAACGATTATATATATATTATAGATATATTGCAGATAAATCCGTTCTTTACATAAAAAAAAATAATTAGAAAATGAAAAATTACAAACTAAGCCTATGAATTTGACTTGTTGGAAAGAGATTCTTTATTTAGTTCTGAAGAAGACAAAGATTTGTTCAAATATGTTGAAAAATAATACTATTGGAAACCATATTTGAATTTTGAATAACTCGGTACCGGACGCGGTACAAACGAAAATCTCTCGGTACTAACCTGTTCAAACGAAGTACAAACTACTGACAACTTATGGTCGTAATCTGAATTAATTTATTTTTTTACTATGGGAAATCCTGGTTTACTGGCCCCGCCATATTTGAATTTGGAATAACTCGGTACCGGAAGCGGTACAAACGAAAATCTCTCGGTACTAACCGGTACATACGAAGTACAAACGATTGGTGTATGTGAAATTTCGATACGTGGGGGGTGGCGGGGCCAGTGAAATGCCCTGCCATATTTGAATTTTGAATAACTCGGTACCGGAAGCGGTACAAACGAAAATCTCTCAGTACTAACCGGTACAAACGAAGTACAAACGATTGGTGTATGTGAAATTTCGATACGTGGGGGTGGCGGGGCCAGTGAAATGCCACGCCATATTTGAATTTTGAATAGCACGGTACCGGAAGCGGTACAAACCAAAATCTCTCGGTACTAACCGGTACAAACGAAGTACAAACGATTGGTGTACGTGAAATTTTGATACGTGGGGGTGGCGGGGCCAGTGAAATGCCCCGCCATATTTGAATTTTGAATAACTCGGTACCGCAAGCGGTACAAACGGAAACCTCTCGGTACTAACCGGTACAAACGAAGTACAAACGATTGGTGTATGTGAAATTTCGATACGTGGGGGTGGCGGGGCCAGTGAAATACCCCGCCATATTTGAATTTTGAATAACTCGGTACCGGAAGCGGTACAAGCGAAAATCTTTCGGTACTCACCGGTACAAACGTAGTACAAACGACTGACAACTTTTGGTAGAAATCTGAATAACTTTTTTTTTTACTATGGGAAATCCTCGTTTCAGTGGCCCCGCCATTTGAATTTTGAATAACTTGGTATCGGAAGCAGTACAAACGAAAATTTCTTGGTACTAACCGGTACAAACGAAGTACAAACGATTGGTGTATGTGAAATTTCGATACGTGGGGGTGGCGGGGCCAGTGAAATGCCCCGCCATATTTGAATTTTGAATAACTCGGTACCGGAAGCGGTACAAACGAAAATCTCTCGGTACTAACCGGTACAAACGAAGTACAAACGATTGGTGTATGAGAAATTTCGATACGTGGGGGTGGCGGGGCCAGTGAAATGCCCCGCCATATTTGAATTTTGAATAACTCGGTACCGAAAGCGGTACAAACGAAAATATTTCGGTACTAACCTGTACAAACGTAGTACAAATGACTGACAACTTTTAGTCGAAATCTGAATAACTTTATTTTTTTACTATGGGAAATCCTCGTTTCAGTGGCCCCGCCATTTGAATTTTGAATAACTCGGTATCGGAAGCGGTACAAACGAAAATCTCTCGGTACTAACCGGTACAAACGTAGTACAAACGATTGGTGTATGTGAAATTTTGATACGTGGGGGTGGCGGGGCCAGTGAAATGTACCTGCCGATTTAAGAAAGAAGTGCTATTACTAAATAGAATAATTAAAAAATTAGTCGCCAATCAGGCAGGACTGCCCACGTGCACAAACAAGTCTTAAAATCTAAATTCAATTCAATTTTCAGTAGCACTTAAGCTACCTCTTAAAAACCATTAGTACTCGTTGCAAACACTGCGGAACAGGAATTCATATATTTACATAAAACCTAAACTGGAAATAAGTATATTGGTGGCAGTAAGTATTTTTTTATTAACTTTAAGCATTATTAAAATGTTTCTTGCATAAAATCTAGGTTTATCTGCTTGGTTACATTTGAAAAACAATTGAACAATTAAAAGAAAGAAGTCTTTCAACATTCATTGAATTTATAGTATGTTTCATAAAAAGATATGGCATTTAACATTTCTCTTATTACAAATTGTTTGTATTACTCTGAAAGAAATTTTATCCAATGAATTACGCTGATATTTCCCAAGAATTTTTTTTTTCTTCTCTCGCCATTTTATTATTATTATTATTATTATTATTATTAATTTTATTAATATTTCTTTTTTTATTTTAACTTTAGCCACTAATGTTTGGAAAGTTTATGCGTTTCCGTTATCTAATTGCTCATTAAAATTCGTTTAGTTTCTTTTATGTCCTTATTATAAACGGTGAAATTCTGCTTAGAACAATTAGAAACAAACCTTTAAAAAACAAAAAAAATTTAAATGAATATAATAAACTTCATAAAAAAACTTCAACTTAATAAAATAAATTACAGTTAGATTTTTTTACTTTTTTTCTTTTTTGCGAAAAATTAGTTATTATGCGCATTACATAAAAAAAAAAAAAAAAATTCCATTACACGATTTTTCAAATTTTACAGGCTTAATAACACAAATAAAAAATTATTAAAATTATTATATACATTTCCTGAAATTTTATTGTATTTAACTCTGTATAGGTATTGCTTTATGTAATTTCTATTTTCATTTCCTCGAAAAGAATGCGATAAAATAAATTTTAACATAGAACGAAATATTTCTCTGATACAGGACAAATTTGCATTTTAATTTATTGCGGAGAACTGTTAATACATCCTATTTTTTACACAATTTTATTTGTATTGAAATTTTCTGCAATATGTAGGGGATGTGGGTAATAGAAATGTAACACAAACATAAAGGGAAAGAAAAAAGAAAGGAAAACATTAAAGGAAGAAAAAATAAATAATAAAACGAATGGAAATTTTTTTCAAATAAAATGATTTTAACTCCAGATATAAATTCTGAATCAAAGGAGAGATTTTACTTTGCTTCTTGAGATGCCTACAGCCAGCGATCGTAGACTCCGCCTTCTTTTTTGAGGACACTTTCATAAATGAGAAACTTATGTCTCTTTTGCTACCTCTATTTTTATACAATAATTTCTATCCTGTTTAATCACGACATGTTGCTTTAAAAAAGATTATAATAATAATAATTTCTCTAACAACAACAACAAAAAAAAAAAAAAAATGGTCGCAAATGAGGAGAAATCTCCTCATGCCTGGAAGTGTCCTGAAAAAAAAAAAAAAAGGCTGGGACTACGACCCCTGCTACAGTCTCTCTGAGACAGAAGAATGGATATAATGCTTAATTTGCAAAATGTGGGCGCACATTAAATGCGTGAGACGGAACATGAACAATATATTTTTGTTTTGTATTAACTTAATTTCTGGCAAATAGTGACTTCTATATTGATTAGATATTTAATTTCCTCTTTATTTTACGATAATCTATTTGATATAATTCATTGTTACTGTACCAAGAAAGTATAATTTAATATTACTTATTTATTTCCTTTTTGTATTAAATTAATAAGTGATTGATAGCAAAAACATTTGGAAATATTATCGTTTTTCGTTATTAGTATTCCCCTCATGAATTACGGGCAAATAATTTTGAAAAAATACTTTTTGTGCTAAAATTAGTTATTATAAACAGGAAAACCTAAACACATTCATTTCAAAATATATTTAATTTTCTAAAAATTGTTGCAACCAGTTCCAAAATTTTCTGATTAAATACTCAGTCTCAAAATTTTCTGATTTATGTACAATTTGTTTGGTAGTATTTGCAGCAATCAGATTTGTTTAAAGCAACATATTGTACACACCCCCAAGTACGAATTTACTATGTCGAATAATCCAGAGGTCACTAATTTGAAAGAATGATTAACTAACTGCTTAAAAAAGTGGATATTTTCAAAAATGTAAAACATATTAGGAGGAGAAAGAAAGAGAGGGGGGGGGGCACAGGTACTAAAATGGGAAAATAATGTATTGAACATTGGTATTATTAGGTTTTTAAAACCGGATAAATCATATGCCAATCACATTTCTTACGAATATTTTGGAGAAAAACATGGAAACGAAGAACGTCTTCATTCTTTTACATTTTGCAGAGTTTTGAATTCCGACATTCAGGTTACATTTTGTTCTAAGATTTTTTTAAACGGTATTCAGATTGGATTTATTCAACTTTCAGAGAAAACCACGGTAAAACCAAACACAAATCTTTTTATAACAATATTTACATTACTTTTGTATCTCAGCTTCTATTTAACAAAATTTCATAAATAATATATCATTATAAACTTATTTGAATTGGAATTGAAGATTAGATGTCAAAAATTTGTTAGAAGGCAGCTCTTTAATATTGTACAATTTCAATAACTCCAATTCTAATTATGATTGAATGACTTATAATACGTCATTCCAAAATTATTTAAAAATACTTTTATTGCAGACTTTTAAACTGCCTTAGTCGTAATCAAAATAGTAACGAGCTGCAACCAAACTAACCGCGAAAGCGAAACAAATAAACTCGCATAATAAACTCGCTCGCTTCATGGAGAGCCGATTTGAGAAATAAGGGCTAGTGCTAAATATAATAATAAAAAAATCAGTCGCCAATCAGGCAGGTTTGGTTGCTCACAACTAGAGACTTTAAATCTTAATTTCATTCAATTCTGCAGTAGCAGTGAAGCTACCTCTTAAAATGTACCAGCCATAAGTGCTGAATTGTAACAAGCGTCTTTCGCATCAAGACTCTCAAACCAGATCTGCGCAATATCTCGCGCATCCTTCTGCTTTCTAATTTTTGTTTACATTTTTTTCCTCTTGGAGGAGCGATTTTCTCTGAAAACAGATCTGCGCAACTTCTCGCGCATGCCTTCCGCTGTTTTCAAAGATATTTGTTTACATATTTCTTACGTTACTTATCGTATGTGTATTATAATATTATTTTATTTAAAAGACTAAATGCTACTGTCTCTTTGAAAAAAAAAAAATAGCACATTTAACTGAGTTTCTGACAGCATACTGACTAAATGAAAAACACTTAAAGGAAAAAAAAATGCATTTTACTATTGATGAGAGGTTGTAAAATGTATTTGTATCTGCTTAAAACCTCTTATCATGTATTTATTTTATACTTATTTTACAATAACTGAGTTTCTGATAGCATACTAACTAAATGAAAAACACTTAAAGAAAAAAAAAATGCATTGTACTATTGATGAGAGGTTGTAAAATGTATTTGTATCTGCTTAAAACCTCTTATCATGTATTTATTTTATACTTATTTTACAATATAATAATAAAAACTTGGGTAAAATTTTATAACTCAGAGCAAAAGCATTTATATGTGTACATATTTTCCTTAATCTTAAATGTAAACAAAAATTATTACAACTGATTGTCCAAAATTTGATACACTAAGTTCAAAGGAATTATTTAAAATGAATATATATATATATTAAACACTTTTCTGTAAAGTTTATATGAAAATAAAAGGCAGTTGTAGAATTTTTTAGTTTTCCAAATTTTATAATTTGTAAAATTTAAATAATAACTTTTTTTTTTTAATCAACATCAGTGGCGGATCCAGAACTTGACTTTGGGGGGGGGGGGGGGGGGGGCTAAGATTTTTCAAAGTGTTATTCTAGACCAATAAAAAATTTACAATTGCAATATTCAATTGTGAATGTCAGTGTTTTTTTTTTTTTTTTTTTTTTTTTTTTTTTGGGGGGGGGGCTTCAGCCCCCTAGGCCCCTCCTTAAATCCGCCACTGATCAACAAAGTATATGTTAAAATTAATTCTTGGAGTATCTCTTGAATATCACTAGTTAAAAATTTAAGTATGTAAGGAAGCTGCTGGTAAATTTTAAAATTATTTATACAGACCTAAGAAGATAAATTAAGGGATACAAGAATTTTTAACCAACTACAGAAAACAGCCAATGTGCAGTAACACATTGTTCTTTAACGACTTGTTTAATGTGTGCATGTTCTGATGACAATATAACTCCTATAGCAAATCCTGAAACTATAAAACTATTTAACTCATTCACACGATATTATACAAACAATATTATAAAAATAAGTAAATGTTTACCTCTTTAAAATAAGAAACTAAAATTAATATATTTTTTCATGAATACAACATTCATGTGTTGCAAAGAATTTTTTTTTTCTGGGTTCATTTCTGCTGTTGAGGCTTGGGGTAATTGGGGGAGGGGGGTGTTAAATGTTAAGATTTCTGAATAGCAGTGCTTTATAGAGCATTTGTATATATATATATATTGTAAGTTTTTGTAGCAGTTTTTTAAGATTAGATAAGGTAAATAAACATTTCTATTAAAAAACATCAGTAATCAATCATAACACATGGCAGCTATGCTCAAGCAAGACATAACAGCAAAGAAAAATACTTTAAAAGTTAAACCTATTTAAGTTTTTCTTACAATTAGATTGTCTTAGAATTTAGATTTTAAAGATAAAACCATCTAGCCACTGGAGACATCAGTACATAACTTCTAACATACAATAATAATAAGAAAATAATAACTATTATTATTATTTAGAATATAAGCCATGGAAACAGGTTCCCTCTCTGACATAAACTACGAACCAGTTGGAAAAAACCGAGGTAAAAAAAAAACAAAAAAAAAAACAGTCCATTGGTTTTTCTGGGTTTTATCGGGTTTAATCAGAGTGTTTTTGGGTTTTATCAGATTTTTTAAGAATATTTTCTTCCTTCCTTTAACATCAAGTATGTCATTCATAATAACATAATTTAAAAAATTAAATTATTATTTTTTCATTAAAATCAAAATTTTAAAAATTTAATTTTAAAATTTCTGAAGTCTTTTTCTGATTAAGTTATAAAGAAATAAAAAAAATAATTGTACTTTATCTGCCCTTTACATTAAAAAATTGGATTTTCTATATTACATAATAGTGTAGCACTGTTAAAGTTCTCAGAATTTTTTTTTAATTTGATTTTTATTCATTACCACATTTTTATTAACTCGCTTTCTTCTTTGATTGCCCAGTACAAGCTTTGCAAACGATTTTTAACTAACTTCCTGACTATCTAGACATTTGAAACTTTTAGAATAGCTCAGAACACTATGACAATGCATTCTTTTAATATTTTTATTCAATTTTCTAAATGTTTGAAAATTTTTTATAATTGCCCTCTTTATTACACATTCGATCATGTTTTTTCAAATTGATGGGATAATTCAGCAAAAAAAAAAATTTTAAAGCATTTATTAATACATAGAATGGTCAAGTTTATATGATTCAACAGAAAATTTAAAACTGCGGTAATATAAAAAGTTCTTTTAATTTCGTAATTATTTATATTTTACATTCCTCGAATCCTACAGTTTTCTTTATATTGACAAACAACTCTGTTTTTTCTTTATTTTATTATTATTATTTTATTTTTTATTCTGTTTTAATAAGATAATGATACACTTTTTTTCCATGGAGAATTTTTTTCTATACAGCAGTTTGAGCATTTCCAATATTTCTGAAAATTCTTTGTTCATGTTTTAATAACACTGCTCTGCAAAAAAAAATTTTTTTTTTTCGATATCTGATACCACTCTTGCAGATTCTTATGTAAAATAACCTCCTGAATTCGAATCTGGCCTCCATTTTGCCCCATCACCCACTATTTTTTTGGTACACCCCTCCCCCATTTTTACATTCTTCTACATGTAATATAGAGAAAGTATTAGATTCATGAAATTTTTCGAACTCCGGTTTTCGGTGAATTTACACGTTTTGGGATGTCCTGAACACGATTTGATAGTTTTTAGAAAATGTCTGTGTGTATCACGGATTTTGTGGACGCTGTATCTCACGAACCAATGAATGAAATTTAACCAAATTTGGTATTTAGTTGGACCCTGACATAAAGTGGTGCTAAATTAGATTTCGGGATCAATCTCTCAACAGGTGGCACTGTAATCGCATTTCTTCTAATTTTTAACATGGCAGTATAGGACAAAATTTCGTATAAATGTACATAATGAGAATTATTACTTTCTTCTATATTCAATAGAAGAAAGTATTGGATTCGTAAAAATTTTCGACCTCGGGTTTTTGATGGATTTACACGTTTTGAGAGCTGTAGAACACGATTTGACCATTTTTAGAAAATGTCTGTCTGTCTGCGTGTGTGACAAAATTTTGTGGCAACTGTATCTCAGGAACTACTGCACAGAATTTCATACAAATTGGTATGTAGTTGCACCTTGACATAAATTTTAGTGCCTATCAACTTTTGGTAAAAATTGTCTTACAGGTTGCATTGCCATCCCGCTTTTTCTAAATTTTTAACATGGTGATATAGGACAAAATTTTGTGTAAGTGTGCATAAAGAGAATTATTTATAATGGAGATAGTCAACTGGGAAAAAAATTTTGTATGTGTAGGAGCCTTGCCACCCTTCCTGGCCCGGGGGGGGGGGGAGGGAGTCCCCCCTAGAGGAGAGTAAATTTACAAGATGGGTATCTTTCAAAAGGTCTCATCAATGCCTTTAAAATAAATGGTTGAACTATAAATATGTGATAATTTAAAACAAAGTTATCGATTTTTTTTTTTTTTTTTTTTATTGAGTGAATTTGTATAGGAAAATATAGAGGAAAATCTTGTGGTGGCCACAACATACTAGTTTGCAATATGTTTAAGCAATTAAAAAAAAACAACATAGATTTCTAAACAAAAATAGTGGTGAAAAAAATACAAGTGGTGGCAACCCTGCATATTTGGAAATAAAAACATGAGCGATGACAAACAAATTAAACTGATGAACATATTTCAACTGCATTGGGAAGTTAAAAAAATAAACTTTCAGTCAATACACCATAAAAGCATATAAACATAAAAATATTTTGTGTTAAGTTTTATTTGTACAAAGGAAAAAAGAGAAATTTTTGGAGAGGGCGACACACACCCTGAAAATTTTCAGTGGTGGTGCACGCTTCAATGCCAATGCATGTTAAAGTAAATATTGTGAAAATGTAATGAAAGTATTCAGCCATTGTCTTGTGTAGATGCATAAAACTAATCCATACCTATTTAAAAAATGATGTACCTGTAAGTATATAACATACAGATTCTATTATTATATAAAGACTTTTTGTTGTTGTTAAATTTCATTATTCAGGGTTCATAATAAAATATGAGAAAAAAATTCCCTGAGTTTTCCAGACAATTTTAAAGAAAATATTAGCAATATATTACAAGAAACACTCCTCTAGAGAGGCGAAATACTTCTAATTCCATTGTATGATGTCATATTACTGTCGATCATGACAGAAATTTACATAGAAATCATTGCTCTCATGCGTATTTTCACAATACTTAATCATTTGAATCAATATGAAGGCTAAGCAAGGAAATTATATTATGAGAGAAAGGAAGTTGTCGTTTTTCCAGGTTTTATGATCAATTTTTCCTGATTTTTTTTTTTTTTTTTTAACAAAATCCAAATTTTCTGAGTATTTTAGGTTTTCCCTGATGAAGTATGAATCTTGTTAAAAATATTTGTTTTTGTCTAAGAGAAAAAATAAATAAATAAAAACTTCTTTATTTAATGAATAAATTTTTAAAATATATAAACATTGCATGACTCTATAGGCCTATTTAAAGCTATCAATTAAAATTGCTGTGGTAAATGTTCCCATAAAAAAATATTATAACTATAAAACAATTGAATTGATACAATAATAAAAAGTAGTAATAACTGCCAGAATTGCATTTTATGTTCAATGACAAACTTATAGCAGTGAAATCTTAATAAAAGATATTTTAATAAATATCATCCATTAAAATTTTTGAAAATGTGTTCCAAAACGCCAATAATATATACTATGTATGGAATACACACTATCAAAAGAAAAGGTTATTTAAGTATATATATTTTATATATATATATATAAGTTAGTAATGCAATAAAATATGAAATACTATAAAACAATTAAAAAACAGCATTTTCTATCTCTAACAATCAAAATAATTTACAAAATTTAGAACTATGCAATACAAATAATGAAAATAAATAAATAAACTTACTTCAATAAATTAAATCAAGTTCATTCTTTCACTAGAATATCATATTCAATATATTACTATGATTCTTTAATGGATTACATTCATATGTATCATTCTTTTCAATAAAATTAACGAAAAATTGGAATTCCTTATAACAGTGGGGTACAGTTTAAGAAAATAAACTTACTGCAATACTCTAAATTAATGCATAATGCAGTAGACTTATTCACTTTAACAATTTACCCCATCTCCAAGAATCTCTCAATCCTGACGATCGCTTTTCACAAACTAAATTCATGGCAGCTTTTCATAATATGCGTTTTAAGAGTTCATAGGAAAAATGAAAATCTTTCAGAACTGTATAACGAACATACGTATTTTTATCATAATGACATATCTCCGTTTCTTCTTATCCTCTCTTCATTTGCAAATTTGTTTGTTGCACGGAGGTTTGTTGTTGTTTTCATATCTGCGTCCTTTGTATGAAGAATGCTGATTGGCTGAAAGAAGGGAGCGATGTATGTGCGCGAAAAATTGCGCAAATGCGTTTTGAGAGTCTTGATGCGAAAGACGCTTGTTGAATTGTATAACTTCAGAAACGTGAATTCATATTTTTAAATAAAATCTAATATGGAAATAAATATATTGGAGGAAATAAATATTTTTTTAAACTTTAAGCATTATTAAAATGTTTCTTGCATAAAATCTAGGTATAACTGCTTGGTTACATTTGAAAAACAATTAAACGAGTAAAAGCAAAAAGTCATTCAACATTCATTGAATTTCATAGTATGTTTCATAAAAAGATATGGCATTTTACATTTCTCTTATTTACAAATTGTTTGTATTACTCTGAAAGAAATTTTATCCAGTGAATTACGCTGATATCTCTCAAGAATATTTTTTTTTTCTATTCTCGTCTTTTTATTTTTATTTTTATTTTTATTTTTATTAATTTTATTAATATTTGCTTTTTATTTTTTTTTTTTAACTTTAGCCACTAATGTTTGGAAAGTTTATACGTTTCCGTTATCTGATTGCTCATTAAAATTTGTTCAGTTTCTTTTATGTCCTTATTATAAACCGTGAAATTCTACTTAGAACAATTAGAAACAAATCTTAAAAAAAAAAAAAAAAAAAATTAAAATGAATATAATAAACTTAAATATAATACAACTTAACAGAATAAATTACAATTAGATTTTTTTACTTTTTTTCTTTTTTGCGAAAAATTAGTTATTATGCGCATTGCATTAAAAAAAAAAGAAAAATCCATTTCATGATTTTTCAAATTTTACAGGCTTAATAACACAAATAAAAAATTATTATATACATTTCCTGAAATTTTATTGTATTTAATTCTGTATATGTATTGCTTTATGTAATTTCAATTTTCATTTCCTAAAAAAGATCGCGAAAAAATAAATTTTAAGATAGAACGAAATATTTCTGTGATACAGGACAAATTTGCATTTTAATTTATTCCGGAGAACTGTTAATACACCCTATTTTTTACACAATTTTATTTGTATTGAAATTTTCTGCAATATGTAGGGGACGTGGGTAATAGAAATGTAACACAAACATAAAGAGAAACAAAAAAGAAAGAAAAACATTAAAGGAAGAAATAAATAAATAATAAAACGAAAGGAAAAAAATATCAAATAAAACGATTTTAACTCCAGATATAAATTCTGAATCAAAAAAGTGATTTCACTTTGCTTCTTGAGATGCCTACAGCCAGGGATCGTTGACTCCGCCTTCTTTTTTGAGGACACTTTCATAAGTGAGAAATTTATGTCTCTTTCTCTTTTGCTACCTCTATTTTTATACAATAATTTCTATCCTGTTTAATCACGACATGTTCCTTTAAGAAAGAAAATAATAATAATAATTTTTCTAACAAAAAAAAAAAAAAAAAATGATCGCAAATCAGAAGAAATTTCCTCATGCCTGGAAGTGGCCGGAAAAAAAAAAAAAAAAAAAGGCTGGGACTACGACCCCTGCTACAGTCTCTCTGAGACAGAAGAATGGATATAATGCTTAATTTGCAAAATGTAGGGGGACATTAAATGCGTGAGAGGGAACTTGAACAATAGGGGAGACACGTGTACCTAGGGCCGCTTTTTTTCAGTGGCTTAAAACAGAGCCCTTGACTAGTTTAAAATTATGAAATTGATATTTACATATCTTTAAGATTATTTACTTCCAATTAGGATTAATATAAATACGTAAAATAATAAATCCTGACAAATAGAAGGTTTTAAAATAAACTTCACTCATGGTCCTAGGTACAACACACTCATTGTACCTAGGGCCAGACCTCATTTTACCTAGAGCCGCTTTTTTTCAGTTCCCAACAACAGAGCCCCTGTCCTGCTAAAAATCATGAAACTGATATGTATACGTCTTTAGAACTAATTTATTTTAATTGAGATTAATATAAACAGTTAAAATAATAAATTCCGACAAACAGAAGTTTTTAAAAGGAATTTGTCACATGGCCCTATGTAAAACACTCTTATTGTACCTAGTTTCAGACCACATTGTACCTAGGGCCAGACCTCAACGTACCTAGGGCCTCAGTGTACCTAGGGGCATTCCCTTAATATTAGATTTCACTTTGTAATGAATAGAAAATAAACATATAAACATATATTTTATAACAGAAACAATATCAAGTAACACATTTATTTATCATATGATAATTATCATGATGTTGCCTTAACTTGAAAAACCGAATTCTTCACTCTTTTTTTTCTTTGGGTTATAGTCTAATAGCATATGTATATATCTATATCTATCTATCTATCTATATATATATATATATATTTTTTTTTTTTTTTTCTGCAATGTTTCTTAAATTTCTAGATCATCCTGGTTTACGGCCACATTTTTTCTTTAAGTAGTTTTTGTACGAGGTTTTGCTTCTGAAAAGTTGTACCTGTTCAAGCATGACACACGAAAATATGTTAGATGATGAAGGTTTCGAAATTTCAACAGGACATGAAAGAGAGACATACAGATCCATCATTGTTGTTTCACTTTCTTCCTGAAGAAAATCTTTTTTCGGAAATTTATGGAGGGAGCTTGTCTCTCAACCACATTTGAATTTAAATATTCGCTCTCACCAGGAAACTATCCCAATAGTGTAATAATAGAAATCAATTAAATTATGTTCATCCAAGAGGGCATAATATAATATGATTTTTGATGAACAAACTGTTACCCCTCATAAGTCCGTTCTCGAGAAATATGTATTTAAGTTTGAGTAAAAATTTAGTATCGAGGAGGGAGTGGGAGGAGCCTCATCAAAATCTGCTAGAACCATGACTTTTATCAATTTTTAGATTCTATTTTAGCGAAGTTTTAGGCATTATATCTCAAAGCTGAAATAGGCAACTGTTAAATGCATCAAAGAACAAGTTTGTCTATGTTCTTTCTATTTCTGCTTGTTTTGGATTTCATTCATTATTTCAGTAAAATGTGGTGTTATCGATTTAGGCGTGGTTTCACTGATTATAAGCGAACTTTCAGAATTTATAACTCGAAAACAAGATGACGAGGGCTAATGTTTTATGCGTCAAGAAACATATTTATATATGCTTTTTCGATAAATGCTTGTTTGGATTTCTTTTTTTTTTTATGATTACAGTATGGGATGGTATCCTGGTCAGTGAATATGTTTTGATTCGCTGGCTATATTGCAGTTACACGAAAACCTGATAGAATGTTCACAAGAGTAAAGACCGACGGATAGGACTTGCCAACATTTTCAGCAACGTCATATATAGTGATTGGTGTGCCAGGGTTAGCCAGCGTCCAATTACTACAGGCTGTACTGTAGTATATCTTATAAGGTCCAAACATACCTCTGTCCAGCTGTTGAAGCTTATGACTGATGGTGGGTTGAAGCAATGTCCCTCATACAACATTATCCTTCATTTAATTATAAAACTTTTTCAATTAAATTGTAACAGCATGAAGAATAAGATTGCAATTTTACCTAGGGCCATGGATGGCCCTAGGTACAATTCATCTATGTGGCCCTAGGTACAAGTTTCGGTAACTTCATTCAAAATACCTCCCACTAAGAAACCTACATACAGAGAGGGCTAATTAAGTATGTGATTTATTACTCAATATAACAAGAAAAATTATACTCTAGAAATAAAAGAAAATTATTTGACTGACTTTTGTAAAATAGCAAAAGGGATGAGCTGCAAAATTTTACTTCAAACCATGTAAATTCTTTTTGTACATGTAACTTGTAAAAACTTTCTCCTGAATGGTTTCAAAGTGATTGTAAATGTAGCAACTGGTGCTGTTACTCCCCAAACTGAATATTAAAACTTTAAACTAAATATTATTCAAATAAAGTGGGGTGGACCTAGGTACATGATGGCCCTAGGTATACGGGTCTCCCCTATATCTTTGTTTTGTATTAACTTCAGTTCTGCCAAATAGTGACTTCTATATTGATTAGATATTTAATTTTCTTTTTATTTTACTATAATCCATTTGATATAATTCATTGTTACTATACCAAGAATGTATAATTTAATATTACTTATTTATTTCCTTTTTTTATTAAATTAATAAGTATTTGATAGCAAAAACATTTGGAAATATTATCGTTTCTCATTATTAGTATTCCCCTCATGAATTACGGGAAAATTTTATCGGGCAAATACAGAGCTGCCAACCTAATCCGGCAAATTGTTAGTACCGCCCATTTTTCTACACCACTTAATTTTTAGAGTAATTCTCTTCAAATACATTTACGATGAATTAAGAAAATAAATACTCTAAAAATTAAGTGGTGTAGAAAAATGGGCTGTACTAGCAGTTTGCCGGATTAGGTTGGCAGCTCTGCAAATAATTTTGAAAAAATACTTTTTGTGCTAAAATTAGTAATTATAAACAGGAACACCTAAATACATTTCAAAATATATTTAATTTTCTAAAAATTGTTTCAACCAGCTCCACGCTCCCCTAATAACAATGAAAGAAAAAGAAAAAATATTCTTCAAAAAATATGATGCGAACAAAGGGTGGGTACTGACAATGCTTCGAAATAAATTAGTATTTGCCTACATTTTAACATATTCCTGAGCCTTTTTAGCCCCGCCTTTATTTGATACGACTTTTATTTTTGAAACATTTTTTTCTATTTTATCGTAGTTATATATTGGAGAAAATTCTTCTATAAATTAGGTGATGTGAAATAAAAGTGAGCTAAATATGTTCCGGGAAAAAAATGTTGGCAACTATGATGTATATATAACGTAGCAGAATAACTGATATAACAGAGCTCGTAGTTTCTACCCTTTTCTCAAGATAAGAAGGCTAATAAATTTACGCCTATTTTGCTGCAATTATTTTTATACAAAAATCTCTCCTATTAAATCATGGCACATTTTTACTCTGGAGGTCTCTGTTTTAAAATAGTTGCATTAAAAGTAGACAAAATTTTCCTAAAATTCAGTTATTTCAAGCTCTGCTACTAGCTACAATTTTTCTTTTGACACTGTCATTATACGGAAATGTTCTGCAATATATAATTATGGTTTTTACTGAAGGAAACTGCTCTTCCAAAAGCGTATAGAGAGAAGTAGTTACTAATAGTGTTGCGGTATAAATTGAAAGTTGGAGAATGTGTTTGAAGGAGATTGGTGTCAGAAAGCTTTTTCTTTCTTTTTCTTTTTTTCTTTTCTTTTCTTTTCTTTTTTTTTTTTTTTTTTTTTTTTTGTTCCAGATGCATCGCATAAAAATGCAGACTTGCCGTATTTTTGCGCACCGTAAATTTTTTATAAAGTTATCCACTATGTATTTCAGCGATTGTTCGGTAGTAAAATAAGTTGGTTGGTTGGTTGGTTACAATCTCCAAACCGTTGCCATAGAATTTTATTGAAAATTAGCTGTGACCAAGGGAAAACGCATACATACCTGCCAATATTTTAATTTATTCCGAAGTACTTTTAGCCCTGCCTTTTTTCCGCACCACTTTATTTATAGAAAATTTTTCCTAAATACATAACTTCGATAAAATGAGAAAAAAAAAAAAAAAAAAACTTTAAAAAATATGCGGTACGAAATAAAGACGGGGCTAAAATTACTCCGGAATAAATTAAAATATTGGCAGCTATGCACATAGATGGTGACTGACTAATGTTGGACAATATCAGAGTTACCATTTATCATTCTACTTTATTTATCTCTTTGCTTAATACTAGTTGGTATATACAAAAAGTAAATTAATAAATATGTAAACCTGATCATACTAGAGCCTTAATATAGTTCTCCTTGGCGACTTTTGAATTTTTGTCGCCATTTCAGACAAAAATACATAATTTGTGCGATTATTGTTTGTTTCTTTCTTTGCTTTTTTTAAATATATTTTATAATTTATTTATATTTTTGAATGTGCTACTTGGCTTAAAGTGGCTGTCGCGAAAGTAGAGCTATTGGCGACAAATACCCGATCAATTTCAGCATCAAAATTTAAAAAATTTCCTAGGATTATCAATAAGTCAAGGTCTTTAATCAGGGTTCCCACGGCCCGATTTTTTTTCAAGGACTTTTCCACCAGAAATATCTAAAAGTAAATTTCTTTTGAAATATGCTATTTAAGAATAAATTTTTCTTAAGATTATTCTGGTGGCAGAGTCCTTGAAAAAAGGCGTGGCCGTGGGAACCCTTTTAATATAATACTTAAATAGCTTTCATGCCCAGCATGATTCATTCTCGCCAAAGAAAAAAAAAAATATATATATATATACCTATTTATTAAACAACAACAAAAGAAAAATTAATTTTACCCTACAAGTTTAATTCTTCCTAAAGTATATATATGAATTTTAATATTTCCACGTGAATTTCTTTTCATTTAAAAAAAATTTAAAATCAAGACGTAAACTTTTTTGACAAGAATTAAAAATTAAAATAAATTATGTATTTTTGTCTAAAAAAGGGCTTCTTCAAATTTTTTGATGCTGATTATTATTAATTTTCTTTTCTTTACATTTTCTTAAAAAATAAATAAATAAATAAATAAAATAATAATAATAATAATAATATCAAATAATAATTTAAGTAGTATGCATATTAAACCGTTAGCGCTCAGCGTTCTACTTTTAGGACAGTTTTAGTTTACGAAAGCCACACAGGAATACCATATTTATTCCAAACTTCTAGAAACTTTCAGCGTCCTATATATAGGACATTAATTATCTCCAGCTCTCACCTTGGGATAGGAATTATTTCTCTGAGTTAGCTTAATATTGATATCTTAAATATTTAAAAAAAAAAAAAAAAAAATGTTAGTCTCATTAGCTTAATGTCGTCATTTTTTTCTTATTATATTATTGAACTGAGTCCACGAGCTTAAATAATGTCCATTTATAAATCTTATTTTATTTTTTATTTCGTTTGCACGCGCGCTTTTCATTTTTTAATACAAAGTTATTTTAAAAAAACTTTTTCGATACTGTAATTTTCGAAACTTACTATTATTAATTTTCTTTTCTTTATCTTAAAAAAAAAGCAAAATTTAGTTTAGCACAGAGGACTATTAGTTTTTTTTTTTTTTTTTTTTTTTTTTTTTTCTCCAAATTATATTATCACTTTCAAATTATTAAATTACATTTTCGATAAATTTTCGATTTCGATAAATGTCCAATTATCGTAAAAATCCGTAGATTGAGACTAATAAGTCCTCCGTCCTAAAAAAAAAAAAAAAAAAAAAAAAAGAAAAAAGAAAAAAGGAATAGACTGAGAGTACGATCCTTGTGAATCCTTTACCTCTTTTGGTGCAAAAGGTAAATAAAATTACTCAAGGCAGCCGAACGCCGTTCAATTATTTTTTCTTTTCATATCTGATTCTGGGCTGAATTAGGGGGAAAACTAGGGAATTTAACCTTTTATAAGTCTGTGGGAAGTATGCATACTTGCCAACATACTCATTAATATTCCTTAGTATTGTTAGCCCCGACTTCTTTTTTACACAAGTATCTTTTTTAGTGTTGCCAACCTAATCCGGCAAATTGATAGTACTGCCCATTTTACTACACCACTTAATGTTTAGAGAAATTGTTTTCTTTATTCATCGTAAATATATTTGAAAAGAATTACTCTAAAAATTAAGTGGTGTAGAAAAATGGGCGGTACTAACAATTTGCCGGATTAGGTTGGCAGCTCTGCAAATAATTTTGAAAAAATACTTTTTGTGCTAAAATTAGTAATTATAAACAGGAACACCTAAATACATTTCAAAATATATTTAATTTTCTAAAAATTGTTTCAACCAGCTCCACGCTCCCCTAATAACAATGAAAGAAAAAGAAAAAATATTCTTCAAAAAATATGATGCGAACAAAGGGTGGGTACTGACAATGCTTCGAAATAAATTAGTATTTGCCTACATTTTAACATATTCCTGTGCCTTTTTTGCTCCGCCTTTATTTGATACGACTTTTATTTTTGAAACATTTTTTTCTATTTTATCGTAGTTATATATTGGAGAAAATTCTTCTATAAATTAGGTGATGTGAAATAAAAGTGAGCTAAATATGTTCCGGGAAAAAAATGTTGGCAACTATGATGTATATATAACGTAGCAGAATAACTGATATAACAGAGCTGGTAGTTTCTACCCTTTTCTCAAGATAAGAAGGCTAATAAATTTACGCCTATTTTGCTGCAATTATTTTTATACAAAAATCTCTCCTATTAAATCATGGCACATTTTTACTCTGGAGGTCTCTGTTTTAAAATAGTTGCATTAAAAGTAGACGAAATTTTCCTAAAATTCAGTTATTTCAAGCTCTGCTACTAACTACAATTTTTCTTTTGACACTGTCATTATACGGAAAGGTTCTGCAATATATAATTATGGTTTATACTGAAGGAAACTGCTCTTCCAAAAGCGTATAGAGAGAAGTAGTTACTAATAGTGTTGCGGTATAAATTGAAAGTTGGAGAATGTGTTTGAAGGAGATTGGTGTCAGAAAGCTTTTTCTTTCTTTTTCTTTTTTTCTTTTCTTTTCTTTTTTTTTTTTTTTTTTGTTCCAGATGCATCGCATAAAAATGCAGACTTGCCGTATTTTTGCGCACCGGAAATTTTTTATAAAGTTATCCACTATGTATTTTAGCGATTGTTCGGTAGTGAAATAAGTTGGTTGGTTGGTTGGTTACAATCTCCAAACCGTTGCCATAGAATTTTATTGAAAATTAGCTGTGACCAAGGGAAAACGCATACATACCTGCCAATATTTTAATTTATTCCGAAGTACTTTTAGCCCTGCCTTTTTTCCGCACCACTTTATTTATAGAAAATTTTTCCTAAATACATAACTTCGATAAAATGAGAAAAAAAAAAAAAAAAAAACCTTTAAAAAATATGCGGTACGAAATAAAGACGGGGCTAAAATTACTCCGGAATAAATTAAAATATTGGCAGCTATGCACATAGATGGTGACTGACTAATGTTGGACAATATCAGAGTTACCATTTATCATTCTACTTTATTTATCTCTTTGGTTAATACTAGTTGGTATATACAAAAAGTAAATTAATAAATATGTAAACCTGATCATACTAGAGCCTTAATATAGTTCTCCTTGGCGACTTTTGAATTTTTGTCGCCATTTCAGACAAAAATACATAAATTTGTGCGATTATTGTTTGTTTCTTTCTTTGCTTTTTTTAAATATATTTTATAATTTATTTATATTTTTGAATGTGCTACTTGGCTTAAAGTGGCTGTCGCGAATGTAGAGCTATTGGCGACAAATACCCGATCTATTTCAGCATCAAAATTTAAAAAATTGCCTAGGATTATCAATAAGTCAAGGTCTTTAATCAGGGTTCCCACGGCCCGGTTTTTTTTCAAGGACTTTTCCACCAGAAATATCTAAAAGTAAATTTCTTTTGAAATATGCACTGTTTATTTAAGAATAAATTTTTCTTAAGATTATTCTGGTGGCAGAGTCCTTGAAAAAAGGCGTGGCCGTGGGAACCCTTTTAATATAATACTTAAATAGCTTTCATGCCCAGCATGATTCATTCTCGCCAAAAAAAAAATATATATATATACCTATTTATTAAACAACAACAAAAGAAAAATTAATTTTACCCTACAAGTTTAATTCTTCCTAAAGTATATATATGAATTTTAATATTTCCACGTGAATTTCTTTTCATTTAAAAAAAATTTAAAATCAAGACGTAAACTTTTTTGACAAGAATTAAAAATTAAAATAAATTATGTATTTTTGTCTAAAAAAGGGCTTCTTCAAATTTTTTTATGCTGATTATTATTAATTTTCTTTTCTTTACATTTTCTTAAAAAATAAATAAATAAATAAATAAAATAATAATAATAATAATAATATCAAATAATAATTTAAGTAGTATGCATATTAAACCGTTAGCGCTCAGCGTTCTACTTTTAGGACAGTTTTAGTTTACGAAAGCCACACAGGAATACCATATTTATTCCAAACTTCTAGAAACTTTCAGCGTCCTATATATAGGACATTAATTATCTCCAGCTCTCACCTTGGGATAGGAATTATTTCTCTGGGTTAGCTTAATATTGATATCTTAAATATTAAAAAAAAAAAAAAAGTTAGTCTCATTAGCTTAATGTCGTCATTTTTTTCTTATTATATTATTGAACTGAGTCCACGAGCTCAAATATTGTCCATTTATAAATCTTATTTTATTTTTTATTTCGTTTGCACGCGCGCTTTTCATTTTTTAATTCAAAATTATTTAAAAAAAAACTTTTTCGATACTGTAATTTTCGAAACTTACTATTAATAATTTTCTTTTCTTTTTCTTAAAAAAAAAAAAAAAAAAAAAAAAAAAAAAAATTGATGAAATTCTGGCAAAAGCAAAATTTAGTTTAGCACAGAGGACTATTAGATTTTTTTTTTTTTTTTTTTTTTTCTCCAAATTATATTATCATTTTCAAATTATTAAATTACATTTTCGATAAATTTTCGATTTCGATAAATGTCCAATTATCGTAAAAATCCGTAGATTGAGACTTATAAGTCTTCCGTCCTAAAAAAAAAAGATAAAAAAAAAAAAAAAAAAAAGAAAAGAAAAAAGAAAAAAGAAAAAAGGAATAGACTGAGAGTACGATCCTTGTGAATCCTTTTCCTCTTTTGGTGCAAAAGGTAAATAAAATTACTTAAGGCAGCCGAAAGCCGTTCAATTATTTTTTCTTTTCATATCTGATTCTGGGCTGAATTAGGGGGAAAACTAGGGAATTTAACCTTTTATAAGGCTGTGGGAAGTATGCATACTTGCCAACATACTCATTAATATTCCTTAGTATTGTTAGCCCCGACTTCTTTTTTACACAAGTATCTTTTTTAGTGTTGCCAACCTAATCTGGCAAATTGATAGTACTGCCCATTTTACTACACCACTTCATGTTTAGAGAATTTGTTTTCTTTATTCATCGTAAATATATTTGAAAAGAATTACTCTAAAAATTAAGTGGTGTAGAAAAATGGGCGGTACTAACAATTTGCCGGATTAGGTTGGCAGCTCTGCTTTTTAGACTATATTTCTTCTTATTTAATCGTGACTGAATTTGGAGAATATTACTCTAAACTTTTATTGGTGTGTAAAAAAGGGCGGGACTAACAAAACTACGGATGCTCAGAGCTGCCAACCTAATCCGGCAAATTGTTAGTACCGCCCCTTTTTCTACACCACTCATATTTTAGAGTATTTTTCTACTTAATTCATCATAGATACATTTGAAGAGAATTGCTCTAAAAATTAAGTGGTGTAGAAAAAGGGGCGTTTTTCAATAGGCGTTAACAATTTGCTGGATTAGGTTGGCAGCTCTGGATGCTTAACCCGTTAGTAGTCGCTATAGACAGCGCCACCTATTACAGATTGCGTACTTTTTATTTAACTGTCACCAATAATTTTAAGAAGTGATGTGATCGACGTTTCTTTAATTTTATTCCCATTTTATGTATCTCAAATGACACTTCTAAAATTTTTGGCGACGCTGAAGGACGGGGAAGTAGTCGACCAACTAGCGACTACTAACGGGTTAATTAGGATGTTGGCAAGAAGTATGGATGTATGTTATCCACCAAAATAATGAAATTTAAATGGAAAGCTGTGGTACACAACTTTATTACGCCTGCCTTTTTTACTCAACTAACTACACGCAAGAACAAAGTAAAAGAGCAATGTTTCACATTCTGTGTTTATTCCTTTTTTTCTGAAATTTTTTTCCAAGGCCGTTGTAAGTAGTTTTACCATAAAAAATGGTTGTTTACATTGGAAGAAGTAGGCGTGGAAAAGTAGTTAGTTACGCCTGTTTGATTTAGAATTAGCCCCTTACCAGCCGGCGAAAATTTAAGAAATTCCCTTCCTAATGCCACAGTTCTCTCTAAACTCTAAAATGAGTAAATATTTCGAAAACACTGTTCCAAACCCTCCCACAAAATTACAAACCCTCTTCATTCATGGGCGGAGGATACCCCCTTTCCTCCCAAATTTGTATAACTTTTTCAAATTAAGAAAAACCGAGAAAATAATTTACAATGTTTTAAAATTTTAGGATAGCACTTATGAATTGACTAGCAATGGGAAATAGAATAGGTCTCCCTACTTAGGGGGGGGGGGGGAAGCTCCCAACATTTTCCTCAAAATCCCCTTTTCCTCTTTTCGATATTATATAAGGAAATCCAACTGTAATTGTGAATTTTCAGCTTTTCATTTTATATAAATACGATCAATCTTTTCGGAGCAATTGGCAACAGAGGAAAACAAAATTGAGTTCCTGATTTTGGAATGTTTTATATATTTTTTACAGATGAGAATAATGTACGCTAATCTCTCTTCTTTCAACTTAGTCAGATACAAAGAACGGGTATTAAATATTTTGAATTTGCTCAACGCTCAGAAATTTCTGGTATCGAAACAAACATAGCAAAAGATGACGCAGATGCTTTGATAGTTAGGAAAGCAATTGATGCATCTCATTAAAAAAAGCAAGTCGTTATTGTTGGACAAGATGTGGACCTTATTGTTTTACTGATAGCACTTGCCCCAGAAGATAAGGACATTCTATTCATGAAAGAAAGATATGAAAATGTCAAAGCAAGATTTTATAGTTCCAAGGATTTGCAAGGTTCATCTGTTATTAAAAATGTCCAGGATTCTATTTCATTTCTTCACGCAGTGAGTGGTTGCGACACCACTTCGGCCATGTTTGGAAAAGGGAAAGTGAAAGTAGTTCAACCGTTTAACCGATCTCACCATCTACCCAAAGCGTTCAGCGATCCAATATCGACTCGTGACTCAATTGAAAAAGATGGTGAAAAATTTATTAGTGAGATGTACAGTAAAGTTAAAAAAAAAAAATCTGGAGTGACTCCACTCAACTTTCCGAACATTGAATAATTAACAGTTTTGTAGATAAAGTAAAGAAAGAGGAGTTCTTAAACAAACAAAAGAGAGAAAACCATAATAGAATGTTTGAGTATTTTTGTCCATATATTACACGATGTTATATTTAACGCTACTGAACTTTGAGCCCTAAGATCATAATGATAAAGAATTTTTCGTTGTGTCCCTGTAAAAACCTATAAATGCTAGATTCACCAAAATGCTTATAGTTAGTGCAACAGTGATTTATAATATTCATATAAATTTTCAGCTCAATGGAATATGGCGTTTAGATGCTATCGCCCTTTTAAAAATTTGGTCCCATAGGGCATTATGATGAAGAATTTTTCTTTGTGTCCCTGTAAAAACACTGTAAGCGCTAGAATCACCAAAATCTATACAGTTGGTGCAACTGTGACGTATAACATGTGTAAAAATTTTTTGCTCAGATTAATAAGGCGTTTAGACGCTATCACACTTTTAAAAATTTAACCCCATAGGCCATAATGATAAAGAATTTTTCTTTGTGTCCCTGTAAAAAAACTATAAATGCTAGATTCTCCAAAATCCATACAGATTGAGTATCTGTGACCTATCACATGTGTATAAATTTTTTGCTCAATTGAATAAGGCGTTTAGATGCTATCGTACTTTTAAGATTTTGGTCCCATAGGCCATAATAATAAATAATGTTTCTTTGTGTCCCTGTAAAAAAACTATAAGTGCTAGATTCTATAGGGTTCGTACTATGGTGACTTACAATATACGTACCAACTTTCAGCTTATTCGAACAAAGTGTTTAGACGCTAGCATGTTCACTCACAGACATACACACACAAATACATACACGCATACATACATACATGCACACATACACACACACATCATACATCATCGCAAAAATAGTGGAAACGGACTCAGGGGACCTCGAAACGTATAGAAACATCAAAATCTCAAATTCGGATTTTTGACATGATTACAATACTTTCCTGACTATAGTGTTCGGAAAGTAAAAAAACGCATGTACAGTCAGCCAAAAAAAAAAAAACGCCCCCCCCCACCTAATTTCGCCGTAAATTATCGTAGAAACATGCGACTGGTACCGATCAGTTTTTAATAACGTCTAGTTTATAATGTTATAGTTAGATTTTACTTAGGGGGTCGTCTACATATTAAAACTGACATCAACTTCATTTTTTTCATTGGTAACCCCCCTTTTTTATAAATTATTTGAATTTTTTGGATCAAATCATCACGGAAAATGGTATAGTTTATATATTTCGCTCAATTTTTCATAGAGTTATAAGCTGTCAAAGTTTGGGGATGCTAATGTTAAGTGAATGTGACAAACATTAAATCCTATCTTCCGAAATAGTTATGATATTTAAATTCTGTTTTTTTTATTCGTTAGAATGAAGTGACCCAAGCATATTCCATGCAAATTTTTGCTAAAAAAACATTTTTTGAATTATGAAAATTATTAATAAATTCATATTTGAAAAAATTATCAATTATGACCTATGTTAATTTTTTCACGAATAGAACGGGCATCATTAAAAACATGGGTTTCCAAATTTACAGCTCGTTCCTAACATTATTTTTTGAGTTACAGTGATATTTCATTTTTTACTGCTGTTAGGGGGGCGTCACTTGTTATAATTTGTATCGTCTGTGAGTCAATATTTCTATACATTTTGACGAAAAACTATTTTAATTTACCTTTATGTAATTATAATTGTTTTCTAAGGAACATTTCGATGTTTATTATACAAATTGGCTTATTTTTTATAAAATTATCGCAATGCAGGCAAGAAAGAGATTGGGAAAGAATTCTAAAAGAAATGTAGCCCCGCCTCTATATTGCGGAAACAGTATTAAAAAAACTAGTTTGTATACTCGTATATGACGCTGGTATGCATAAATGTCAATGGCATTTACTACATTGAATGCTGAAGACAAAATTTAAATGATTTAATTGGAAGTATGTAAAATAATTTTGTTTTAGAATGTAAAGTTTTAGAAAAATTCTGTAAAGGTGTGGCTTTCGTTGCAAAAAGGAGTTTACTCGATTCTGAAATGTTAAGTCTTTGTTCCAAATATTACATAACTTTTTCTAGTTTCTCACTGCTAAAATTCTATTTTATCCCTTTTGTCTTTTGTTTTTAACTTGAATATTCTAGGATTCGTGCATCTCAATTTATATATCATGATTTAGAAAATGCGGTAGGACGAGGATTATTATTTGAAAGAGCAATATGCAGTGAAAAATACTTTTGTTTTTGCTTTCTTTTAAATTAATATAATTAATTTTTATCACATTTTTAAAACATATTTTTGTTTTAATCTTGTTGTGACATTTTCGCATTCGTTTACTCTACCGTTTATGTTATTTAAATTTTATCGCATGACGTAACATAATAAAACATAAACTTTTTATTAAATGTACTTTCGATTATTCTAATCACGGCGTAAAACTGGCGACACATTTATCACGGAAAAAGAATTTAAAACTAAGTAATATGTCTTATAACTTTTAAAGATATAGATTTTACACATTTAAAATTAAGAATTCAAGTACAGTTGTTTGAACGTAGCTTTTGGTTTCGTTTCATGCTTACCCTCCCGACTCGTAGTTGGCTCTTTGCCAAATGAGAGGTGAATTTTTTTCTCTCTTTGAGAATGTTACTTTTTTTTAGTTTAGTTTCTCGGCCTGTCTTAAACAGGAATCATTTTCTTTTCGCTTGAACATGAAAAGTTATGATTTACATATCTTGATCTTGGCTCCTTTATGGAGAAACAATATTATCTACTGAATTAATTTATAATTGTGAATTCTTCTTAAAAATACTGCAAATAGTAATTTTATTTGTGTGTTTAATTTCTGCAATAAAGTACATAAGCTCTCCCAACCTGACTAGATTCTATGACTGAAATTGAAAACTTGAATTACAGATTTATAGATATTGAAGTGTTTTTATGATTATATAATTCTGCATTTTTTCATGGTACAAATTTTTTCATGGCGCAGTATTTTTTCATGGTGCACGACACCCGGGATAAGTGAAATCCCGATATTGAAATTACACTTGGATATTTAATTTATTTGGATTACGAAATGTGAAAACGAAACTGAAAAACAATAATGACTCGAAATGTGGATGCATCATATTTCGAAATCTGCCTGGATATGGAACCAGGTAAGCAAAATTTTATTACTATTTATAACATTGATTAAATCAAATTAGAAATTTTCAATTATTTGAATTATTTTGTTTTCTTTTTTACTTGATTATTTGCTCGCTATGAATATAGAGAAATTAAAAGCTAAGCGTTCTACGGAACGCTCTAATGTTACAAAACTAATTAATAAATTAGAGAATTTATTATTAGATGATATAGAAAATACAAAATCAGACGAAATTATTGAAATTCAGGAAATGATATGTGAAAGAGAAATTGCATTAAAAAATTTAAATGAAGAAATCGAAAATTTAATAGTAGATATTAAAGAGTATGAAAAAGATATCGCGACCAGCGATAAATACGTCGAGCAAATAATTTCTGCCAAATGCAAAATTAAGTTGAGATTAAAAAGATGTAATAATATAGAAGAGAATGGTTCAAATTGTTCTGTCAGTGAAACCCAAACAAAAACTTCCGCCATAAGACTCCCTAAGATGTCCTTACCACGATTTAGTGGCCAAATAGAAAAATGGAACGAATTTTTCGATTGTTTCGAAAACTCAATCCATTTAAATGAAAATCTTACAAAAATTGAAAAATTTACTTACCTGAAAACGCTTTTAACTGACAAAGCGTACAATGTTATTGAAGGGTTTTCACTTACGGAGCAAAATTATGATAATTGCATAGAGATGCTAAAGTCACGTTTTGGGCAAAAGGATATTATTATTAACTAGCAGGCTTTGCCCGCTTCGCTGGACATTAAAATTAAATGAGTTGTCAAAATCCCATATCCTTTTTAATAACCTAAGTTCTCGCTGTGATTGGTAGAGGTTTTCTCGCTCCCATTGTGAGGAGTCTGGGTCCCCACTGTCTTCGGCACAACTTCCCCACTTCTTACTTCCCCACTCTCGGCGGGTGAGTTCGAAGTTTTGCAAAATCCGACTAATGTACATAATGCGTACACTTAATCAATATCCACACACCAAAATTCGCCATTCTAAGATAATTCAAAGCGAATTCAAACGGAAAAACATGTTTTTACACATGTTTATTGCCCTCCGACTCCGAGAAGGGGGGGGGGGGATTTCGAATTTCGTGAAATGCAGTTACAATAAGTGCCGGGTGCATACAAACAATTTACGCACCAAATTTCGTGACCACAGAAGTCTTTAATAGGCAATATTATAAATAAAAAAATAAAAAAAGCGCAGCTTAAGTATCGGAACCCTTTGGTGACTTTAAATATTTTAAGCCATTTTTGCGATGAACTGAATTGGCTATCTCAATTGTGCAATTAAAGATTTTGGCGAGAAACGTCCGAGCTACTTCTGTGCCGAATTTCAAATTTTGCCAAAGGGATCCAATACTAAAGCTGTTCCATAGCGAATCTGGGTTGAAAACGGAAAAAGGGTAAAATAAATTAGAAATATCAGACCTATATTTATAAATTTGATACCAAATGAAAGAGGCGATTTTGCTGAATCCAGGGGTTTAAACAGTTTTTCGATGCGACAATTAGATTTTTAAAAAATAACTAAAGTATGAAATTTAAGTGGCAACGGAAAAACGGATAAAGAGAAAAATAAATTAGAAATATCAGACCTATCATTACAAATTCAGTACCAAATGAAAGAGGTGATTTTTCTGAATCCTGGGGTGTAAACAGTTTTTCGATACGACAATTAGATTTTTCAAAATTAACTAAAGTATGAAACTTAGATGGCAAAACTTCATTTCAATCTTTTCATAATTTGTAGTGCGAATCACGCGAATACAAAAGTCTTTAACTTAAAAATTTATTTTTATATTTTATTTTTCCATTCAAAGCATTTTAGTGAAAAGATATTTATGGCGCATGCGCAGGCGTTTTTTACCCACAATTTAAACACTAATCATAATTTTGAAAATTTCTATAGATATAATTTCAAGTTGGGTGAAGACCTAAGTTTCTGCCAAGCGCCGTTGAATTCCATCCAGCCGTTCTCGAGTGATGCCCGGACAAACGTGTTTTAGTCTTTTACCCCCTAGGGGGGGAACGGGCGGGGAATTTCTGAAAAGTTGATAGATATAATTTTAAGTTGGGTGAAGACCTAAATTCCTGCCAAGCGCAGTTGAATTCCTTCCAGCCGTTCTCAAGTGATGCCCGGACAAAAAAAGCGACATTCGGACACGATGACACACACACACACACACACACACACACACACAGGCAAAATTTTCTGAAGTCATTTTCGGCTTTCATGGGGTGTAAAACGTGAAGATATCGCAAAATTTTTTGATTCCAACAAATTTACAGACAAAAGTCTGATTTTATTAATATAGATGCTCATATGAATAAATTACTAAATTTAGAAAGTGTGAGGAGTTCATCAAATATAACTGCGTTGCGAAAGCTATATGACGTTTGTGAAGTAAATATTCGCAGTTTATCTAATTTAGGGGTGACAAAAGGCCAATATGGTCATTTACTGAATCCAATTTTATTAAAATTATTGCCAAACGATCTAGTAGTTGAATATTACAGGCAAAGTGATAAAAGGAAGGATGAGTCTGATGTGACAGACTTAATTAATTTTCTTAAAATAGAACTTGAATCACGTGAAAAATCACTTAGTATGATTAATTATAAAAATGCTTCGGTAATTGTAAATAAAAATAAAGCCGAAATTAATGACAGAAAATTTTCAAATAAAATGAATTCATTGAATGTAGGTGTAAAAAATATATGCATATTTTGCAAGAATTATGATCATCCTTCTCTTGAATGTATTAATTTAACTGATGTTGAGAAAAGGTTAAAATTAAAGAAGGATGGCAGGTGTTATAAATGCTTTCTAAAATCTCATCTGTCATCACAGTGCAGAGTGAAATCGCAGCCTTGCGAAAAATGTAAAGCAACAGATCATAACAAATTATTTTGTGTTTCAAAAAACTTGAAACCAGAAGTAGTAGAGAACACTATAGTATCGAATTCACATTTGGAGAATAGTAATCAGGCAGCGTTATTGCAAACATGTTGCGTTATAGCACAATCTAATTCTAGATCAAAAACTGTCAGACTCTTATTGGATTCCGGATATGAAAAAAGTTTTATTACTAAAGAATTGGCTCACGAATTAAAATTAACCCGTGTAAGAAAAGAAAAGCTAACTGTTTTTGACTTTGGCATAAATAAAGGTAAAGAAGAGGAATTCGAAGTTTTTAATATTGAACTGCGTAGCAAAATAAATCCTCATCGGCTCATTCATGTTGAAGTATTAGCTACAGACTTAATAACCGCGACTCCCTTGAAAAGCCCAAGGGGCGAACCAGAAATTGAAAGTTATATTAAAAATAAAAACTGGAAATTGGCAGACAATTCATTAAGTGATTCCAAAATTAATATTTTGCTAGGAGCGGATTATTTTTGGAAAATACAGAGAGGTATCATTGAAGAAATCGGTGATAATTTATATGTTTCTAATACTATTTTCGGATATACTGTAGTGGGGAAATTAAATAATAATAGTACAGAGGTAATTAATTCGCATTTTGTATCTGTCAATAAATTTGACAGTTTTGATTTGCAGCGTTTTTGGGATTTAGAATCACTTGGAATAAGTGACAGTAAGAATGATTCTCTGTCACAGAGAGATACAGAAATTATTAATTCTTTCAATGAAAATCTAAATTTTGTTAAGGGAAGATATGAAATTCAATTTTTGTGGAAGGAAAATAAAAATGAATTAAAATCCAATATAGAAATAGCCAAAAATAGGCTTTGGGGTTTGAGAACAAAACTGTCTAAAAATGAATGGCTTAAAAATGAATATGAAAAATTCTTGAGGAACAAAAGAAAATGGGTATAATAGAGGAGTGTGAATTAAACAAAAATGAAACTGGTGTATATTATATGCCCCACAGACCGGTGATAAGACAAGATAAGTCCACTACAAAGGTCAGAATAGTGTTTGATGCTTCTTCCAAAGAAAATGAAGCAAAATCTTTAAATGAATGATTATTTGCAGGCCCCAATTTAAATCCTAATATTTTGGATATTATTTTGAAATTCCGCATTCATAAAATTGCCTTTGTTTGTGATATCGAAAAAGCTTTTCTGCAAATACAGGTTGCAGAAAATGATAGAAACTTTTTACGGTTTCTATGGTTTGAGGATATAAATAGTAAAAATCCTCTATTAAAGGTTTTCCGCATGACTCGTGTAACTTTTGGTGTTACAACATCACTCTTTTTGCTCTCAGCTACCATTAAACATCATATAAAAGGATATAAAGACTTGTTTGAGAAAGTTGTTAATATGCTTGATATTTCCTTATATGTTGACGATCTCTTTCATGGCGCTAATTCTGTAAATGAAGCATTTATTTTATCGTCTGGTGCTGTGAAAATACTTAAAGATGCCAATATGACATTAAGAAAATTTAAAAGTAATTCTTACGAATTAAGCAAATTGTGGGAAAAACATGGAATAAACGTTGATGAAGAAATAAATGAGGGAAATATCTCTAAGGTATTGGGAATAATGTGGTCAACTAATAATGACACGTTAAGAATAGACTTTCAATCTCTGTTAGAAGGGCTTGATAATGAAATTATCACTAAGAGAATTGTTTTACAAACTGTAGCAAAGGTGTATGACCCCGTAGGGTTTATTTCCCCTTTTATAATAAGAGTTAAATTTCTAATGCAAGAATTATGGGAGCAGGGTGTTGATTGGGATTCTGCTTTACCCGATGCTTTAACACAAAAATTTAAGAAATGGCATAGTGAAATACAGGATTTAGAAAATTTTGAAGTGCCTAGAAAATATTTTACGAATTTTGAAAAATTAACTCCTGAAACTATACAAATTTGTGTTTTCTGCGATGCCAGTTTTAAGGGATATGGTACAGTAGCTTATTTTCGTGATCCTTGTTCCCGAGAAACTTCATTTATTATGTCAAAGACAAGAGTAGCTCCTCTCAAAAAACTTACTTTGCCTCGACTTGAATTGATGGGAGCCTTAACAGCTGCTCGAGTAGCTCATTATCTTGGGCGGCTATTTTCAATTCCCGTCAAAAACATACTATGCTTCTGTGATTCCCAAATTACCCTTTATTGGGTCAAAGGAAGTGCTAGTAACTGGAAGCCCTCTGTAGAGAACAGAGTGCGTGAAATTCAACGATTAGTAGCCCCGTCTCAGTGGAGATTTTGTCCAGGGGTTAAAAATCCCGCTGATGTGCTATCTCGTGGTTGCACAGCAGCTGAATTGTTGAAGAATGAAGAATGGTTAATGGGACCAATTTGGTTGAAAGAAGAGCACTTATCGACACCACTACCTGAAAATGAAGCGAAAATACCTGAAGAAGAGATTTTGAGAGAACAACGGAAAACTACTGTTTGCTCTTTAACTCATGGCAATAATGAATTTGAATTATTATATAAGTTTTCATCTTGGTCTAAATTAAGACGTGTTACAGCCTGGTGTCTTAGATTCATAAAAAATACTAAATGTCGATCTGTGCGAAATATTGGCATTTTAAGTATACAAGAACTTGATGAGGCAGCTAAAATTATTGTGAAGTTGGTTCAAAGACATGAATTTGGAGAGGAAATAAAGACTTTAAAATCTGGAAGAAACCTGAATGCTAGTAACAAACTCCTTTCTTTAAATCATTTTCTAGACAAAAATGAAATTCTTCGTGTTGGTGGAAGATTAAGACACGCAAACCTACCTGAGAGTCAAAAACACCAAATGATACTTCCTAAAACGCATCACATTACAGATTTAATTATAAAGTACTTTCATGAAAAACATCTTCACAGTGGAACCCAGTTAACAATTTCAGTCCTGCGACAACAATATTGGATAATTAATGCAAGAGACGCTGTGAAAAGAAATCTGCGTAGCTGTATGAAGTGTTTTAGAACCACATCGAACTTAGCCTCTCAACTAATGGGTGATCTTCCAGCTGCTCGTGTAGTGCCATCGCGAGTGTTTTCGAAAGTCGGGGTTGATCTAGCAGGCCCCTTTCTCATCAAACCTCGTAAGGGCCGAGGTGTTAGATCTTATAAAAGTTATATTTGTTTATATATCTGTTTTTCCACAAAAGCAATTCATTTGGAAATACTCAGTGATCTCACCTCTGAAACATTCCTCGCATCTTTGAAGAGGTTTGTTGCTCGACGAGGAAAACCTGAAGAATTGTTTTCAGACAGAGGAACGAACTTTGTAGGTGCCGACAACGAAATGAAAAAAATGATGTCCTTGATCTCTTCTGACGAAAAGATCCACAGATATTTGTCCGAAGAAACAATCAAATGGAATTTCAATCCCCCCATCGGCCCCCCATTTTGGAGGACTTTGGGAGGCTGGAATAAAACAGATGAAAGGTCATTTAAAAAGAACTATTGGCGAACAAATATTAACTTATGAACAGTTCCTTAATTTAATTACTCAAATTGAATCGTGCTTGAACTCAAGACCTCTTGTTGCGCTCTCGAATGATCCCTGTGACTTAAATGCTCTAACTCCAGGACATTTTATCATAGGCACTGCCTTGACTTCTATACCAGAACCTGACTATTCTTCAGTTAACCTAACCCCGCTAGAAAGATGGAAACTTCTACAAAAAATTTTTCAAAGTTTCTGGAAGAGATGGTCCTCAGATTACCTATCAGACTTGCAAAGGCGATCAAAATGGTTAATAAATAAACCAAATTTCAAGAAAGACGATTTGGTTTTAATAAAAGACGATAATCAGCCCCCATTGAAGTGGAAACTGGGTCGCATAATCAAATTATTTCCTGGAGCAGATGGCAAGATTCGTGTAGTTCTATTGAAAACTATTTATGGAGAGTTGAAGCGTCCGATCGCCAAACTATCTCCTCTGCCATTTTAAAACTTTGAACTGAACAGTTGAACATTAGCTCATTTTTATTTTTATTTATTTTTTATTTTTTATTTTATTTTATTTTATTTTATTTTTTTGTGTTCCTGTATTTTATCCACTTATATTAATCATCTAGTTACAATGTTTCATTATGTATATTAATCTCTTTTTTTCTTATCTATTTGCAGTTGAAGACAGAAAATGAAAACCTGTAACAACACTAATGTTGTTATTGTACTTTTTAGGATATTTTTATGAACCTTCGTTCATGGGGGCGGAGCATGTTTGAACGTAGCTTTTGGTTTCGTTTCATGCTTTTCCTCCCGACTCGTAGTTGGCTCTTTGCCAAATGAGAGGTGAATTTTTTTCTCTCTTTGAGAATGTTACTTTTTTTTAGTTTAGTTTCTCAGCCTGTCTTAAACAGGAAGCATTTTCTTTTCGCTTGAACATGAAAAGTTATGATTTACATATCTTGATCTTGGCTCCTTTATGGAGAAACAATATTATCACCTGAATAATTACTGAATTAATTTATAATTGTGAATTCTTCTTAAAAATACTGCAAATAGTAATTTTATTTGTGTGTTTAATTTCTGCAATAAAGTACATAAGCTCTCCCAACCTGACTAGATTCTATGACTGAAATTGAAAACTTGAATTACAGATTTATAGATATTGAAGTGTTTTTATGATTATATAATTCTGCATTTTTTCATGGTACAAATTTTTTCATGGCGCAGTATTTTTTCAACAGTAGACGACTGCAGAACGGGGAACACTCGTTCTAGGCAATAGGAAACCGTTTTTTCTATATCCATATTTATTTTCATATGAATGTACACAATAATTATACTCTTTCTAGTGAAAGTATTTGTTTCATACTATTTTGTTTATATAAATATGAATATAAGGAATATTCTTAAGAAATATCGTAACAAACAAATTGTGAAAGAAACGCCCACTGGAGGGATTTCCAAATGACGTGAAAGTACGTCAGCGGTCGCGAAAATATTAAATATCCTTTCTCAGATTTTAGTTTAAATCTTGTTATCTATATTTTTGTATATTATCTATTGTTGGTTTGTAGGCCTAAAATTAAATGTAAAACTTTATAGTAACACTTTCATGCGAGGCTTACTGTATAAAATAAAAATATACCCAACAAGAAGTAGATAATTCTTTTTCTTAAATATTAAACAATTTTTTTTTCTTTTAACCGCTATTAATATTATTATCATTATTACTATTATTCTTTTACCTTGGTACCTAGATTTTTGTAATTCAACATTGTATTGTAGGGTTCATATGATTCAAGCTATTTAATTTTCTTCGTATGAAGTGATGCATTTTACTATTAAATGTTTAATAAATAGAAACCAATAAAAATCTTTTAATTCATAAACTAACACAGAAAGTTTTGCGAATTAGAATCGTTTTTTATTTTATACTAAACATTTCTGAACTTTGTTTCCGGTGTGAAATTTAATAAATAATGTATAGTGCGTGGTAGATCAAAATTTATTTTTTCTCAATGTATAGACGGTCCCTTAACACATTTTCACATGCAACTCTGTTTAGAATTGATTTAAAGTATACAAATAGGTAGGTTTTCCGAACTGCCTTGATCTCAAAAATAGGAATATGAGGTCAAAAATAGGGGTCGTCATTGAAAAAAATTAAGTCTATACCTGTTTTAATATGTAGATGACCCCTTAAGTAAAATCGAACTACACCATTAAAAACTAGACGTTGATGCAGATCGATAGGTACCAGCCGCATGCTTCTGCGAAATTAGGTGTGTGTGTGTGTGGGGGGGGGTGGCGTTTATTTTTTGGCTGACTGTACAACGTCTGAAATGAAAAAATTGAACGATCTCAGATTTCAATGTTTTAATGAATTAGTAGGACAGGCAAGCAATGCTGACGTCCTATCGCGCTTGCCACCTACCACTGATGCTGCATTCCTGAATTTTCATCGGGTTTACCTGCAAGTACAGATGCGGTTGGGAAATCGCTTAAATCCAAAGACCTGGGGCTGGAAAGTATCTAATTCACACTTGTCTCCTGTATATCTAAGAAAAAATACTAAATTTGATTTCATGTGGCTGTATGCAAGGTTGTGGAAGGAAGTGCAAATGTGTAAAAGCAAATTTATTGTGTACAGGAATGTATAAAAATTGGCACGGGCAAACCTGCACCAATAAAGAACCCATTGACATGACAGAGGAGTTTGAAGATGACTTTCATGACGAACTTCATCAATTTTTATTCGATGTTCAGACGATTTTGTAAATAATAAATTATTGACTTACATTAAAATTATTTTATCTACATTTTACTTAATTATTGCTATATTTATTTTACCTAGTTATTACCTGAATTTTATTATTATCATTTCAATTAATTTTATTTTTTACAATTTAGTAGCTTTTAAAAACTTAAAGGAAAAATAATTTTTCGTTTATACATAACAAAGAGGACATTTTGTGAGAATTTTTCGAGGCATATATATATTTATTTATAATAGTAGCTGTCTTTGAAAACCAAATAATTTTGTGTTAATTAAAAAAAAAAAAAAAAAAAAAAAAAAAGAAAGAAAAAGGAAAACTCACGGGAAATTTTGAAGTAGTTTTTAGGTGGGGGGAGGAGGGGAGTTGGAAGCCCTTTCAAAGAGGGGACTTTTCTGTTTCCCATTGAGATACTCCATATGATTAATGTCTCAAAGTTTTAAATCTGTATGCTTCTTTCTAACTATTTTTTTTAAATTGAAGGAACTGCAATATTTTTGTGTGTTGAGGAGGAGGGGAGGGAGGGGCATCATCCTTTTTAGGAAAGGTTTTTTGTTCTCAATAAAACCTTTTCAAGCATGCTATCTAAAAATTTCAAAATTATATAAAGAATTTCTATTGTTTTACTTTTAGTGCCTTATACGATTATGGGGCGATGGGACAGCGAGAGAAGCTCTTGCTCCAGAAGAGGGTGAATTATTATTATTATTATTATTATTATTATTATTAGACCACTCAACAATTTTGTCCCTAAACTATAAAATTCTGCAAATTATTTACCCATTTGTTTTAATTTCAACAGATTATACGATTTTTTTTTTTTGGGGGGGGGGGATGGGGAAACCCAGAGCAGGGAACTTTTGTGTTTTCTATTATTATGTTGCAGTGGAATTTATTTAAAGCAAAAAATTAGGTGCTTATGAGTGGATTTAATTACGGAGAATTCAGTTAATCTCTTAAACTATTCTTCTGCAACAAAAGTATCTTGAAAATAATAAAATAAAATAAAAAAGGGAAATGGGAAATGGGAGCGGTGGCCTGTTTCGTGTATTTACAGAGGCATACGTCGATCTTATCTCTCTAGTGCAAAGGAAAGAAAAAATAAAAAAAAGAAAAGGAAATGGGATGAGAAAGTTAAAATAAAACGCAGCTGCAGAGAGAAGGCAAAAATGGTGTTTTCTTGTAAACACAGCTGCATGTCAGCGTGTTTTCTCATACTCACGTCTGACGAGTTTAAAGTATGTATCATGGCTTCTCCATCCAATTTAAGGCATGTCGTAAAACATTTTATTGTAGCAATTACAAATAATATATCTGAAGAATTTATGAGATGCAAGTTTTTCACGGATATTACATGTAATGCGCGGGACAGTTTTTCTTTGTTAAAGTGCATTTCTATGCCAGTGGTCAGTTCTAAGAAAACTGGGGGGACAGTGTTGTTTGTCCAAATTCGCTTCTGGCCATAATATCAGGTGATCATGGCGTAGTCATTTTTATTTCTTCTTCTATTTTTTTTTTTTTTTTTTTTTTTTTATGGCACCTGTTCATCGCTATGTCCATTGAGAATTGCGGAGGCGGTTTTTGGAGAGGTGAAAACTAAAGTAAGGGGATTCTGATTGGTTATGACGTCTTAGATAGGTGAAACGCTGTGAGAGATATTTTTTTTTTTTTTTTTTACTAGTGCAGAGGAGAGCGAAAAAATATTAAGGAATAAAGTGGAGGTTGGGAGGGTCAGGAGGATAATGGAGAAGAATGAAGGATTTGATCTAGCGAGGATGCAACACTGGCTCGTTAAGAGGTGGTTGAAAAGTTTTTCCTGAGCTTTCAGTCCTGAATCTGACAAGATGTATTTTTTTGGGGGGAGAAAGTTCAGCTCTAGAATCTTAAGTCCTGTACCTAGCCCAGAAGCTTCGCAGTTCCAAAATAAGGAGTCGATGAGAAAAATTATGAAACCGTTCTTCTCTCTCGCATGAAATGAAAGCAGTTGGGGAAAATATGGTCATTTCTCTACGAAGTGCATATATAAATGAATCTAATCGCCTCGAATGAGAATCATAAAAGCAGAATACTAGGAAGAAGAACAGCTTCATGTGTTCAGAATTACTCGTTGACCGTCGTTTCCCTTTCAACAGTATGGAGTCTATGATGTTCACCCAAAGTGCCGTAAAGAGTACAGTACACACCCACCTCTAGTTCTGGTGATACAGGATTAACTCCAGGAGTCTGTTCCATCCAGAAGGTGTGATAAGTATCATAATTTTTTTTAAAGTATTGTAGAATAATATCTTTTTGATTAATTGGGTATAATGTGAAATAGTATATAAGAAATAATAAGAGTCATTTCATAAATGCTTAACTAAGAAAATAATGACTGTTAACTTAATTTGTCTATTTGTAAATCTAGTTTCATTGATCAGCAATTCTGCCCATATAAACCTTTTAAATAGAATCATTTGGATCATGTGTTTAATTGCGTTTTGTTATGATAAAGTTAAATGATAAGTCTATTTTAAAAAAAAGGAAGAAATAAACGTAATCTGTGTTTATTTATTTATTTTATTTTTTTTTGTATTTGTCTTAATTTGATTTTGGTATGGTGTTAAAGAAATTAAAGAAATGATCTTGGTGTGACTAAATCCTAAAAAAAAATAAAGTGAAATAGGAATAACAGGGATGGAACACGGGTGCAGAATTTATACCACTATCAATGTAAGAAAATTTTCTACTTCTTAAATCAACGATATTATACGTAGAGAAATTTCTTAAACGGATTCCGGTATGAATTCTGCGCCCGTGTTCCATCCCTGGAATAATAATGTAGTTTGTTTGCAGTTGATATTATAGATAAAAAAGAAAAAAAAAAAAAAAAATGAGGGGGTTGAAATTACATGAAGTTAAATTATCTCCCTTTTTGCTTTAGTTTAAAAAATATATATATATATTTATGATAAATTGACTAAAAATTCATATTAATTCCTGGGATTAATAGTGTGTTTTTCTTTAAAAAAAAAAAAAAAAAAAAATGGAAATGTGGGATTTAATGGAAGATTGAATTTGAGAAATACTGGTAATCTGAGTTTAAAAAAAAAAAAAAAAAAAAAAAAAAAAAAAAAAAAAGCTTCAAACAAATATGAAAATACTAGAGTTTTGTGATATATATATATATATATTTTTTTTGTACATTGTAATTTTGCATGAGCTTACAAAAAACGAAATTGGTCTAGAATCTTTGTTTGTTTTCATAGAAAGGTTTTCTTAAAGTTAATGAAGATATTAAATTTGTTTTCATGAAATAATCCAAAGATGTCCTTCAAAAAAAGGAATAATAAAGAAGAAAAAAAATAGTTTAAAAAAATCTAAAATTTATAGAAAGTTAGCAGACCAGTTTGGTTGTGTAGGAAGTACTGTAATTATTAGGCTAATATAATTTAATTAAAATCTTGGAAAAGGTATGCAGAATAACTTCTAATTAATGACTGTCAGGCCTTGATATCAGAATGATTGATATTGTGTAAGAAAGTAATTGTCAAGGAGTGCCAGTTATGGTAAAGAATTTATTTTCAAACTGCTGTTTTCCTAGATTTTCTGTGAAACATGAAACTGAACTGAAAGTCATTTTAAGGAGTCCTACTAAGATCTGTGGTGCATTATTTGGTGATTTAACTTGCAGAAAATAGATTGTGTCTTAAAACCAGATATGAATTGCAGATTTTATGCTACTTAAACTAAAATGACTTGTAAATAAAAATCTTAGAACTGAATGAGAGATTTTAGTATTGTAAGCCATGCAACTCAGGACAGTTTATTTATGAGCAATCAGTTTGCCAGGAGCATTTTGGGTTTTTGGGAACTCTTCTGATACCTATAAAACAAAAAATGACATAACGCTTAGGTAGTGGGAGAGTTTGAGGAAAAACCCAGAATGTTTGATCACTGCCCTTTTGCAAAGACCTCAGTTTAGAAAAATTAATAGGATATTCTATTAAACAAATTAAAGTTCTGAGTCTTTTGCAAAAGAATAAAAATTTTGGAATTTAAAAATTTAAAAGTATTCACTTTGACAACAAAAATTAAATAAATACATTAAGAAAGAGTAATTGAAAAGATTAAAAAACACCAGAATAATTAGATCCTTCATAGAACTTTCCCAAAAACTAAAAACTCTTATATAACATATTTTCGTATTTTGCTTAATTTCAGCAAAATTGAACTATTTTTTTGTTGGTGGGGAGAGAGATGAAGGGGGAAAGTTCCCACTCCATGGTGGAATTTTTTTTAAATTTCTTATCCCATTATTAAGCACCTGAAAAATGTTATACCAAAATTTCAGAATACTATTTAACCATTTTACTTATTTCCAATAAGTTATGTATATATATATATACATATTTTTTTTTTTTTGGGGGGGGGGAGGGTGGTGGGTGTAGAAGGATGCTGTTACCACAGGTGGGTTTTTTTTTTTTTTTTTTTCAATTATTAAATTACTCAGGAATGTTGCACTAAAATTCAAATACTCTATAAATTAATTTTCTATTTATTTCTTTATTTAAACGAATTATACAGTTTTTTCCGATATAATCTTCGCCGATATAATCTTCGCAATTAGTCCAAGTGAGTTATGCCACATTAAACATTGTACCACTTCAAATGAAGTATGGAATAAATTAAAAGAAGAATACTAATCGAGAGGACTGGCGGAGAAATATACCCTATTGAAGCAGCTACACTTTAAGAAAATGACCGATACTGATAATATGTCCGATCACCTCAATATTTTCTTTGACATAGTGGGCAAGCTAAAACAAATGGACATTCAAGTTGCGGAAGATTTACTATCAGTTTTGCTCTTGAACAGCATTCCTGACAGTTTTGAAAATTTCAGATGTGCCATCGAAGCAAGAGATCAATTGCCGCAGCCTGAAGCTCTAAAAATTAAAATGATGGAAGAATATGAATCCAGAAAATATGAAAATGCATCAAGAATCGTCAAATGTATATTTTGCCATTAACAAGAATTTTTTTTCGAAAAGAACAAAAGGGAAAACTTAAAGTCTGTACAGAACAAGAACACGTATGGAGAGATAAATTATGCAGCCATCAACTGCAAGAATGCCGAAAGATAAAAGACAGAAAATTCATTTCATCGAATAAATACAAAGAAATATCTTTTATGGTTGAAGACAGTACAGAATTTACGATGGCGGCCAGAAACTTTTTTAAGAACATTCCAAGTGGTGTCTAGACTCTGGCTCAACTTCACATATGGCTAATGACAAGAATCTGTTTACAGAGTTCGAACCCAGAAGTGGCTTATTTATAAAATTAGCCGTAGATGAAACAGCGGAGATCACAGGTGTTGGAGAAGTCAAATTAAAATTTCCCGGTCAACACGGTGCAACTAATTTAAAGCTAAAAAATGTTTTGTGTGTTCCAAAATTAAAATACAATTTAATGTCCATGTCAAACGCTACCGCAAACAACCTCCGAGTTATATTTACCGAAAAAGAAGCGAAAATCATTGAGCCGAACGGCTCTCCGATTATAAGTGCCACGAGAAAAGGTGATTTATATTTTTTTCAGCCGCAGATGGATATCGCTGCAACAACTCAGGTAAGCAACTTTCATAAATGGCATTTAAAATTTGGTCATTTAAATGAAAAAGATTTAAAATTGTTAAAAACTTAAAATATGTTGAGAGATTTAAATTTTAATGAAAAATATTCTTTAAAAGATTGTAAAATATGCATCCAATCTAAACAAACTGTGAAACCATTTTGTAATGAAAACAAATTTCATAGTAAGGAATTATTAGAAGTTGTTTATTCGGATTTATGTGGCCCTATAAATGTTAAATCCCATGGCAGATCACGTTACTTTATTACCTTTCTAGATGATAAATCTCGTTACATTGAAGTAAATTTTCTAAAAACAAAAGATGAGGCTAAATATGCGTTCCGGAAATCAATTAGGAAAAAAAAAATTAAAATACTGCATGCTGAAAATGGTTTAGAATATTGTGGCGATGAATTCAATAAATATATTGAGGAATGCGGCATCAAACGCGAGTATTCATCCCCTATGACGCCCTAGCAGAATTCTAGAATTGAAAGACAAAATCGTACATTATGCGAAATGGTGTGGTGTTTATTAATGCAATCAAATCTTCCAAATACATTGTGGGCTGAAGCAATAAATTGTACTGCATATATAAGAAACAGGTGTCCCACTAAAGGAATTAAAAAAAAAAAAACTCCCTTTGAATTATTTGGTTATAAGCCAAACGTTAATCATTTTAAAATTTTCGGGCAGAAATGTTTAGTTCTAAATAAAAAATCAAAAGTGAAGTTTGATCTGAGATCGCATGAACATATATTCGTTGGCTATTCAAATGAATCACGAGCTTATAGATTATGGAATAAGGATACAAGAAAAATTGTCATAAGTCGTGATGTTCGATTTATAGATGAGTTTCAAACTAGAGATTCAGCTACTAATGATCAATTAGAATTAATTTTTCCGTCTGAGAATGAATGCAATCCATGTAAAATTAAAAATGAAACTCCTTTTATTTCTGAAACTCAGACAGCAGACATTCATAGCGATCAAAGGGGGGAAAACAGCAGATCAATTTACAACCCCTCGCAAGCAGAGGAGATGGTTTCTCTTTTTCGAAAAGGGGGGAAACGAGCAGCTCGATATCCCATCCCCCTGAATTTAGAGAGGTAAGCGATTCTCTTTCCGAAGGGGGAAACATGGAAAGTATGAGTGAAGAGGGGGAGAGCGCTGCCGATAATTGTAAACAAGAGGAAGGGATTGACCAAAACAATCTTTCTTTTAAACATGGTCCAGGCCGACCTAGAAAATTAAAAGTTGGAACTTTCAAAAGTGTCGTAAGGAATATATTACAGATACAAAATATAAAGATGGAATTTCTCAATTAGCTGATAACTCATTTACTGATATTAATCCAGATGTAATCGATGCGCTAAGCGGGCCTTATGCTAAAAATTGGGAGAACGCAATGAATTTAGAATATGATTCGCTAGTTAAGCAAAAAGCTTGGGAAATTGTAGATAGACCAAAAAATAAAAAGGTAATTGGGTGTAAATGTGTTTTAAAAACATAATTCAAACAAGATGGTCAAATTGAAAAATTTAAGGCCAGATTAGTTGCGAAAGGGTGTTCACAGAAACAAGGTATTGATTTTGAGGAAAATTTTTCACCAGTAGCTAGATTAAGTTGTATAAGAACTGCAATCGCGTATGCTATCCAAAATGTTTTCACAGCATACCAATTAGATTTTATTATGGCATATGTCAATGGCGATTTAAATGAAGAAATTTTATGGAGCTTCCTGAATTTTTTGAAAATGATATGCATGAAAATAAAGTGTTTATTAAAAAAATCCTTGTATGGACTAAAACAGTCAGGAAGACAGTGGTTTAAGAAATTAAGAAAAGTAAAATTTAACCCTTTGAATTCCGACAAATGTGTCTATTACTCAAAATATCCTTTTGATGCCATTATAATCGTCTATATCGACGATTTAATTTGTCTCACTAAAAGTGAAGCGCACTATTTTAATATTAGAGATAAATTTGCAGAATTTTTCAAAATGAAAGATATGGGCCCTTTGCATTATAGCTTAGGCATTGATTTAATCAAGAGAGGGACAATATCACCATAACACAAAAGAAATACATTGAAGATTTATTAAATAAATTTGGCATACAAGATTCTAGAATAGTGAATACACCTTTAGATAATAGTGTAAAATTAACTAAACAACTGTCACCAAATACAGAAGAAGAGAAATCAAACATTTCAAAAATTCCTTATAGACAATTAATTGGTTCTCTCATGTATCTGTCGGTTGCTACCAGACCAGATATCACCCATGCTATAAATTACTTGAGTCAATTTAATAACAATCCAGGAAAACCCCCTGGATAGCTGCTAAAGTATCTAAATGAAACTAGAAATTTAGCAATTGTTTATTACCGAGACGATAAACCATTAACAGCATTTGTTGATGCCGATGGGGCATCGGATATAAATGATATAAAATCATACACTGGATACGTTTTCAAGTATGCCGGTGGTCCTATTTCTTAGGAATCGAGACAGCAGCGAACCGTTGCTGTGTCCACTACATAATCTGAATATATGTCTCTGTTCGAAGCCGCAAAAGAGACAATTCGTATTAGAAATTTCTTGAAAGAACATGTCCTGAAATTGTATCAAGTCCGACTGCAATCATGTGCGACAATCAGTCCGCACTGAGATTAGTAAAAAATCCTGTTCATCACAATCGCACAAAGCATATAGATTTACGACATCATTTTGTGCCAGAAGTTTACAATAATAAATTAATAGACATTAAATATATTTCATCAGATGAACAACCTGCAGACATTTTAATAAAAAGTTTAAATGCATGTAAACATAAAATTTTTTTTGACATGATACGACTTAATACTCAGGACTGATGAACTCAATGAATATTTAAACTGTGTGTTCATTAAGAAATTACCTACTTATGTTTTACATATTTTATTTTATTATATTAACCTTAATTATTTGTTTATAATTTTATTTCTTTACTAACAATTCTCTTATTTTAAGTGATTTTTGCATAAAAATAATTTTTTGTAATTTTTAATATGCTATTATAATGTATAAATGTTTTATTTTCTAAACATTTATTGAAAAGAGGGGAAATGTAGGAATTTTCAATGCGTGTTTCCTCATATCATTTGGTAACCAGCGCACACCTGTCATGACGTCTGTATTATGTAATCAACAGAAGAGAGCTGCGCATCCATCGCTCCTCAGTTTGTATCTGTCTGTACGAGAAAGCTGTACTAAACGTGCGGCATAGAAATGCCAGCAATAAGTTATTCTTCTTTTTTTTATTATTAAATGTTATTGTGAAAGTTAAAAAAGACTTTGTTCTTACATTGTGGTCCCATTTAAACCAACAGTTTGCCTAGTCACTTCGAAGAATGATTATCTATTTTGTATATCAAATATTACTTCCCAAAATTATTGGGGATAATTGAATAAATAGTCCACCAGATGTTGCAACACTGAATAGGACCATCCACAATCTGATAATGATGTCAACTTATGCAATATCTGTTTGGAGCACCTGCTTGCATGTAAACATAAGAACCAACTTAATCAAATGCAACGAGTGTGATCGTCTGGTGAATTTGAAGTGTGTCAGTTTGTATACACATTATTGTACTAGCAAACACTGCACTTTCTATCTGAAAAACGAAGAAGATGACGAATAAAATTGGAAAAATGCCATTTTCTGTTATTGTGGCCACTGAATCCTTAAAAATTAATGATTTTTTTTTTTCTGTAGTTATGGTGATTTTTATTATTATATTCCCATTTTTAGCGTATTTTTCAAGTGTGCCCGCAACCAGATTAAAAAAAAAAAAAAAAAAAAATCTGCGAAAATGAACCACTTTACAAAATCGATAATTTTTTTTCTGGTTGACGGAATCGATACAGTCGCTTTATCAAACGTTAGCTAAGAGATCTAGCTTACCATTGGTATTCATATGTTTGCAGAATATTTAGCCTATATAAAGTTATAAGCCAAACCAAAACTATGCCCAGAACCGGAGATATTCCCCTACACGCCCGGGGCAGATAAATGGTTAATGATTTGGGTGATAATATAATTGCAGGGGTCGTACTCTCCGCCCTTTCTTCTGGACACACTTCTAAATGACAAATAACCTACTTTAATTTTATCACTATACTTGTGCAATGATTTCTATCCTATTTAATTAGAACAATTATAAAATGACCATAAACATTTCTCAATTAAATTAGTAATGGCAAAAAGGTGAAACATTTCTCATTCCTAAAAATGTCAAAGAAAAAGAAGAAGGAAAAAAAAAAAGTGGCGGCGAGTACGATTTTCTGTATAACTACCAACATTTACATTTTTTTTTCCAGAATATTTTTAGTCCCGCCTTCATTTTTAAACCACTTATTTTTTAACACTTTCGCGATCGCATGCTTTTGTCTTTTTGACCGTAAGGTCCAGTAGTGGGCGTTATTCTTCTAAGTTATAAAATTTCAGAACAAAACTTTCTGTTTTCATATTTATATTACAAATCGATATACATTATAATTATAATCTTTCTAATCAAAGTATTTATATCCATAGTATATTTGATTGTACCAAAGTAAATATTAGGTATGGAAATAAACAACATACAAATTGAGAAAGAAACGACCACTGGCGGAGTTACAGCTTTTCAAATGACGTGAATCTACATCAGTGGTCGTGAAAGTGTTAAGAGTCATTTTTTATCATTCAGAGTAGTGGCAGGGCACACTTTTTCCTTGATTCTTCCGCTAGCATTTTTCTTTCGAAATTTTGAAGTGTAAGTTTGCATAAGTAATTAAGTATAAAGTTATCATATAAATATACTGGTGTGAGAAACAGGGAAAAAAAGGCGGGTCTGTAGCTACCCTGTCAATTTATCGAAGTTATGTATGAGTGCAAATTTTTCTATAAATAATGTGGGGCGAAATAAAGGCGGAACTAAAAATATTTCGGAATAAATTAAAATCTTGTTAGGTATGTTGATGAGCATACATGCGAACATTCTAATTAATATTCCGTAGTCGTGAAGTCCCTGCCATTTTCCCCCAAAGCAGTCTTTTATAGAATATTTTTCTTATTATTGAATCATATTTAAATTTGGAGAAAATTACTATAAAAATAAAGTGTTGTGTAAAAAGGGGTGGTACTAATAATACTATGAAATATTAATTAAAATATTGGCAGATATGGTGACTTCTCGAGGACTGATATAGAATTAGAAATCAAATTATTTTTCGTCCCCTCAAAATTAAAATACATTTTGGGGCACCGTTTATAACGTTATTAATGTTAAAACCAATGTAACATTTAAAATGAGATAAAGAATACAAAACTTTAAAAATACATTTTAATTAAAAACATTAAAACACAAGACAGACGTTTCGGCTAGAACACTAGCCCTCCTCATTGTCAAACATACGAGCACAACATTTACAAAAATTCATAATACATCATAGCAAAATTAAATATTCAGGAGGAATAGCTTTAGCCTCGTTCAAGGCAGAATGTTGCATTTTAGTAAAAGCGCCCTCTAGAAAAATACGGGATTCATATATATTTACATTAGAAGCTAATATTTTAAAGTTTTCAAAATCCGGAATATGATCACTATTGAGAGAATGTATTACGAGTTTTGATCTTAAATCTCCGGTTTTATATGAGCGTTTATGTTAACTTTAACTTTTAAATTTTTGTATTCTTTATCTCATTTTATATGTTACATTGGTTTTAATATAGTAATGAGACGTATAAATTATATTTAATTTTATTAAGTTATTAATGTTCTATTAAAATAATCTATTATATGTAAAGCTCAAATAATTTCTTTCAGATACTTCATACGTAAAAATTACTAAAATTTTGCAATTTAAGACGATGCATTTACTTCTCCTCGAAATTCGGGGACACCGTCATATTTGTTCTTAAATCGTCAATTAAAAAGTCTGGTCGCTTTTCTAAAACCAAACTTATAAAATGGCTAAAAAACTAATGATTAAAGTTTTCGAGTCACAGTATGCATAGCTGCCAATATTTTAATTTTTTCCGGAGTACTTTTAGCCCCGCCTTTATTCCGCACCACTTTATTTATAGAAAAATGTTCTTCAATGCATAACTTCGATAAAATAAGAAAAAATTACTTTAAAAATAAGTGGTACGAATTAGAGGCGGGGCTAAAACGACTCCGGAATAAATTAAAATATTGGCAGCTATGAGTATGTACTCATATTTACATACTTACCAACCATCTCATTAATAACCGTACAATTGTTAACGCCCCCTGAAAAAACTCCCCTTTTCTCACACCACTATATTTTTAGAGTTATTATTTCTAAATGTTGTTACGATTAAATAAGACTAAAATTACTCTAAAAAATTATTGGTGTGAAAAAAAGGCGGGTACTAAAAATTGTACGGTTTATAATGAGATGGTTGGCAAGTATGTATTTATAAACTTTTGACTATGATTTAAAAGTATTGTACAAAATATTTTCTAATGCACTATAAAATTATTTTGTAGATAATGTACGAAATATATGCTAACTGTATATAAATTTTGAGACATCTTTAGCGATTATATACATACATATATAAATTGCTTCTGATTTAAAATAGTCAACAAGGAATAAATAAAATAAAACATGATGAGAATGATTATAGAATTTGTAGTTTTAATTCTCACTTTAAAGAATATTTTATATTTCAACAAAAAATGTTATTTTTTATCTTATAAAAGTTTTGAAATCATGATAATTGGATCGAGTTTGTATTATATCTCACTTCGAGTAACTTTAATGAGGTACTTCAAAATTTACTGTTATACCAACCATAATTATCACATAAGTTTCGAGACGGTGAATTCCCATAATGAGGAGAAAAATATTAATTATCAGTTAAAAAAAAAAAAAAAAATTGAAGTTTTTATTTTTTTCCTTTGTAAATTTTTTTGTTAGATTAAAAAAAAAAAAAAAAAAAAAAAAAAAAAAAACATGCATTTTTCACCATATGTAAGTATGTGTAATTTATCTTTAATTTATAATATTTAATTGTATTCTTCATGTATATGAACTAGCGATTATTATAGGAAGCTTGAGATATATATTCCCAGAAAAATGCATAAATTATTGCAGGATGAAATTTTAATAGTAACGAGCAGAGTTGTCAACTTTTACAATTTCAGAGCTGCCAACCTAATCCGGCAATTTGTTAGTAACGCCCCTTTTCCTACACCACTTAATTTTTAGAGTTTTTCTCCTCAAATACAGTTACGATTGATTAAGAAAACAAACACTCTAAAATTTAAGTGGTGTAGAAAAAGGGGCGGTACTAACAATTTGCTGGATTAGGTTGGCAGCTCAGCAATTTATTCAGGAGGGTTTTTAGCCCTGCCTTCTTTTCGCACCAGAATTTCTATAGAATATAATTTTGTTCAATATGTAACAACGACGTAACAAGTAGCATATGAAACTAGCATCAAAATTGCTAGTATGAAAAAAATTCGAAATTGACATACTCCGGAATAAATTTTAAAATCTTGGCAACACTAGTTATGAGTAACGGAACATAAAATTAATTTTCCTTAAAATGTTAAGTTCTTGAACTTGTTCCTTATTTATGACGCCTATGAAGGAAAAATATTTATTTATGTATTTACATATTTTATTTATTTGTTTTTTCGGTTTAGCTTTTATTATGAAAGTTGTAAGAAGGGTATTTTTAAACAAAAATTGTGCTCTTTTATAATAGACAATTACCAAAAATAACAAATTTCAGATACAGTTTTTTTTTTAAATAAATAGAAATTTTAATGAAATAAATCATGGAAAACTTCCTCGAAAAACTTCGATTACAGAATTTTGGTATCCAAAAATTGCGATACTTGGCAGCTATGTTATAATAAGCATGTAAATGAATATGTATATGAAAGTATGTTTTATTATCTTTCATATGTAAAGAATTTAACTATGTTCAGTAAATCAGATATGAAGACATCTGGTAAAATATGCAGGGATGGAACACGGGCGCAGAATTCATACCGGAAACTGTTGAAGAAATTTCTCTAGGTATAATATCGTTGATTTAAGAAGTAGAAAATTTTCTTACATTGATAGTGGTATTAATTCTGCACCCGTGTTCCATACCTGGATATGTTAAAACGTTGATCAAAACGGAAATAAGAATAAATACATAGCTGCAAACTTGTACCTTATTTTAGTTTTATATATATTTACACTTTCACCAACTACATATTGTGAAAATGTTTACTCATAAAAAGTGGTGTGATAAAAAAACATGAACGTGCTACAATTCTGCAAAATTATGTCTCTGGTATTAAAATTAAATTAAATTAGCTAAGAGTGATGTAGCTCATCTGTAAGCTTCGCTAAAATTATACAAAGAATAATTATATAATATAAAGAATTAACAACCATTGAATCCTTATAAAATACTTAGAATTTTTTTATTTTTTTTTATTTTTTATTTTTTTAATTATTTAATAAAAAAGAAATTGTGTTGAATAAAATTTATGTTTAATTTTTTCCATACGAGAAATAAATTATTATTCATTTTTATTTTATTGAGAAATTAATTCGTTGCTCCATAAAACTTGTTTTCCTTGTTCCGCCATAGCCTCCTAAACTATACTACTGGACATTAAAAGTGCTACACCAAGAAGGAATAATAATAACGGAATGAAATTTGTTGGACACATACATTACAGTAGGAAGAACAATTGATTAAAATTTCAGGAAATTTGGAGTAATATGTATTGAGATAACAGTACATAAAGCAGCGACCTCTGGGAGCAATAACAGCACATATCTGCCTAGGCATGGAATCAACCAGCGATTGGATGACATGTACGGGTAGAGCACTTCATGAAGCTTTAACACGATGCCACTATTCATCGATTGAAGTTACTGGTGAGTGGTGGTGGGTCAGTCGCTTTTCAACGATTAAAAAGTCATTTTCATTGGTGCGAGATCAGGAGAACGCGCTGGCCAGAGCAACAGTCGAACACATTCGGCATCAATGAAGGTCCAGACAATATGGACAACTTGCGGTCGTGCATTGTCCTGCTTAAATGTTGCGCTTCAGAGGCCTTGAACATAGGCAGAGCCTGAATAAGGGGGAAACACACATTATCTCCGCTCTCACCGGAATATTTTTACACTTATTTTTTACTTCATGTCATAGAAATTCCACGCTTTGAAGAGGAAATATTTTTTATAAAAAATGAACGGTGTGAAACAATCCAATTTACTCACCGTTATTAGACACCAGAATTCTTTTAAGATAATTTTTAATGATAATTTTATGTTTATTATAGGAGGAAAGTATTTGTTAAAAAATAACGGTGTAAGTATAAATAATGTGTGCTTTCCCCTTAATCAGGCTCTGAACATAGGGCAGAGCGATGGGCCTGAACTCGTCAGAAATGTAATGGCTGATATTCAGAGTGGCGGGAATGAAAACAAGAGGTGACCGGGAAGTGTATCCAATGGTACCACATACCGTCAATTCAGGTGGTGACTCAGTATGCGGCTACCAAAATTCTGATTACCCTAAAAACTGCATCACTAATATGGGCGCCATTAATGTGTGATCAACGATAAACCTGGACGCAGGAATGGCGTGAAGTCCCTTTTCAGACAAATCACAATTCTGTTTACAGCATTAAGATTGCCTTATCCGTATTTAACGGCATTATGAATAATGCACATTGCCAGCTGGGATTCGACATCATCATACTGTCCATCATTCGAAATGATGTTATGGGTTCCCATTGGATACACGTCTCGATTACTTCATGTTCGTATTCCTGGCGCTCTGAACAGCGGCCATTAAATTTCTGATGAGTTAAGGCCCGCCCCTCTGCCCTGTATTCGAGGCCTCCGTAGCGCAAAATTTAAGCAAGATAATGCACGACCACAAGTTGTTTGTATTGTCCGGACCTTCTTTGATACATAATTTGTTTGACTGTTGCTCTGGTCAGCGCGTTCTCCTGATTTCGCACCAATGAAAATGACTGTTTAATCGTTGAAAAGCGACTGCCCCCACCCCACCACTCACCAGTAACTTCAATGGATGAATAGTGGCATCGTGTTAAAACTTCATGAAGTGCTTTACCCGTACATGTCATCCAATCGCTGTTCGATTCAATGCCTAGGCAGGCATGTGCTGTTATTGCTCACAGAGGTCGCTGCTTTATATACTGTTTTCTCAGTACATATTACTCCAAATTTTAATCAATTGTTCTTTCTACTATAATGTATGTGTCCAACAAATTTCATTCCGTTATTATTATTCCTTCTTGGTGTAGCAATTTTAATGGCCAGTAGTGTAGATGCCTTCCGCGTGACTCGAAAACTTAACAACAGTTCAAGCTGTAGACAGCGCCACCTGGTACAGATTACAAGCATTTTTATTCAACTTTTACCAATATTTTTAAAAAGTGATATATGATATACAAATTCAACGTTTTTTTGATTCTATTTGCCTTTTATGTTTATCAAATGTCACTTTTAAAAATTTTTGGTGGCTGTTGAATAAAAAAAATTGCGCAATCTGTACTAGGTGGCGCTGTCTACCACCAAGTTTCCGAGCGTTTAGGAGGCTATGGTTCTACAGTACACTATCGCAGGTCTTTGCTTATTCATGACTTATGAAGGGGTATACCATGACATAGGTGGGGAAAATAGGCAGCTTCTGTGGTCAAAAATTGGAGCACCAAAGGTTGAAGACTGACTCAGCTGAACATAGTGAAATGACCTTCACGCCTAGGGTGACCCTACAAAGAGTAAAACTCCCGACCTACTTCACCCATTCCGTCTAGGTACATCCCCTCGCCACGATGAGGCAGCCTACAGGACGTGAGGGGGATTTAGTCATGTAAACTCTTGTAATTTAACATCTGGTCCAGTGGAACAATATCGTTTGACACAATATATCGATTCTTCGGAGGTTCTTTCTGAATTGTCTGTAAATGTAAATAAGCAAAAAAAAAAAAAAAAAAAAAAAAAAAGAAAAATCCTCATTATTTAAGACAACTGACTCTTGAAAGAATTAATACTATTCCATCGGATATTGTTCCACTGTGCACTGACGGTAGTAAAATTGATAGTGATAATGCAAGTAGTGGAATTTATATCATGTCACAAAATCAAGAAGTAAGAATTCAGAGAAGGATTCCTAACTACTGTCCTGTCTTTCGTAGCGAATTAATAGTCATAGATGAAGGCTTTGATTATTCTTGGACTACTTCCTGATGATAAGGAAATCTGGATTCTTTCAGACAGTAGAAGCTGTATCCAACACTTGGTCAATTCGCATAGTGTGAGAGATGATACAGGAGTTAATATTCTAAAAATGTTGAAGCGCCTCTCCTTGGCACATCAGATTCACCTGCAGCGGATTCCCTCCCATGTTGATATCAGAGGCAACGAGATTGCTGACACCCTTGCTAAGATTGGTATATATAGTCATAAATAGAAATTACATAAAATGTACTATTTTAAAAACAGGTTAAATTTCAGATTAACGCAGAAAATAAGATTAACGCAGAATTTCTTCATCTCGACATCGCAATAATTCGCTAAGCGATGCGACCCTAATTAGCGGAGATATTAATTAAAATATCGACCCATGTCTACCGAAAAATGACCCAGAATTCATGATTAAATGTTTAAAAAGCGACATTTTTACGGAAAAATTGGAAAATAAATTAGAAATATCAGTCGTATTGTTACAAACAAGATACCATTGGAAAGGGCATTTTTTTCTCAATCCGATGGTTTAAACGACTTATCGATCGGACAATTAGATTTTTTAAAATTAACTAAAATATAAAAAAATGTTGGCAAAAAATCACAAGAATCTTAGCTTTCCAGACGATAGTCTACAGTCTTGAACGGAAAGAAACACATCTGGTATTTAATGAGGTCACGTGTTTTTGTACTGCGATTAAAAATTGCAATTTTCTATTTTCTTCAATTTTTCAAAATTCGCACATTTCAACTAGTATACAATCTTAACACCACAAAACAAACTTGCCGTTCAAATTTCATCGAATTTGGTCAATAAACAAAAGATTTACATTTTAATTGCAAATTAAATTTTATCTTTACACATTTTATCTGTCGAAGGAGGATGTCAGTTTCAAAACGACACAAATACACTTAAGGTAAAAATATTTCTTTTTCTATTTACTTCCATTAACTGACTACCATAGATAATGGAATTCGAAATTTCACCTGACTTACACGTTTTGAGGTATCATGGCGCTGTAATAATTTAAAATTTCAATATTTAAAATTCTAATTATGTTTAAATTTTTTTTAATGTGTCATTCGATACACATTTTTAAGTACGGTTACATTATCGAAAGGGGAATTCGAGATTTCATCCGATTTACACGTTTTGAGGTCTCTTGATTAGGTTTTCTTTTGCATCGCAATAGTGGAATTCGAAATTTCAGCTTATTTACACGTTTTGAGGTCTCCTGAATGGGTTTTCTTTTTTGTATCTCAGCTACTAATTAAAGTGTCGAAAGTGGAATTAGAGATTTCACCTGATTTACACGTTTTGAGGTGTCCTGAATGGGTTTTCTTTTGTATCTCAGCTGCTAATTAAAATAATTTCATAAGTAATACATCATTTGAAAGCTTTGTTAATTTGGAATTGAATAGTAGATTACAAAAATTCGATATTTCGACATTTCTCCTTATTTAAACGTTTTACAGTGTCCTGAATGGGTTTCTCTTTTGTCTCAGTTACTAATTAAAAAAAATTTCATAAGTAATACATCATTTGAAAGCTTTGTTGAGTTGGAATCGAAGAGTAGATTACTGAAATTTCTACCGCCAGATGGCGCTGTAATATTTTAAAATTACAATATTTCTATTTCTAATCATGAGTAATTTTTTTTTAATGCGTCATTCGATACACATTTTAAAGTACTTTTCCATTATCGAAAATGGAATTCAAGATTTCACCAGATTTACACGTTTTGAGGTCTCCTGAATCAGTTTTCTTTTGTATCTCAACTACTAATTAAAATAATTTCATAAGAAATATATCATTAGAAAGCTTTGTTGATTTGGGATCGAACAGTGGAATACTGAAATTTCTACCGCCAGATGGCGCTGTAATATTTTCAAATTTCAATATTTCAATTTCTAATCATGATTAAATTATTTTTAATACATCATTCGAAAGATATTTTAAAGTTCTTTTATATTATCGAAAGTTTTCAGCAGATTTACACGTTTTGAGGCGTCCTGATTAGGTGTTCTTTTGCATCTCAGCTAATTGAGTAAGACCGTTCAAAATTGGTATACTTATGTTAATTAGAAGGGGCTGAAAGGGTGGGGAAGAAATAGGCGTGCACCGCCCGCGTATCCCCTAACTTGTGCGCGCGCAGCGCGCAAGGGACTGCGCTGCCGAAGGCAGTGTGGACCCGGTCCGACTTTTTAACCGATGAGAAATAATTTTTTTAAATTTTCTTTTCTTAAGAATAAAAATTTGATTTGAGAAGGAATACGTGCGCGCAGCATGCGTATACCTTCACACGTGCGCGCGCAGCGCGCATTGGTCTGCGCTGCCGAAGGCAGTGGGGGCCCGGTGTGATTTTTTACCCGATCAGAAATGATTTTTTTTTAGGGGGCACGAAGTGTCAGGGAAGGAATGCGGGCGTGCAGCGAATGTATTTTTTAACTTGTGCGCGTGCACTGCCGAAGGCAGTGGGGACCCGGGCCGACTTTGTACCCCATGAGAAATGATTTTTTTTTTCTTTTCGTAAGAATAAAAATTTGACTTGAGAAGGAATATTTGCGAGCAGCGCACGTATACCTTCACACGTGCGCGCGCAGCGCGCATGGGTTTGCGCTGCCGAAGGCAGTGGGGACCCGGTGTGAGTTTGTACCCAATCAGAAATGATTTTTTTTTGGGGGGGGGGTACGAAGGGTCAGGGAAGGAATACGCACGCGCAGAGCGTGTATCCCTTAACTTGTGCACGCGCAGCGCGCACGGGATTGTGCTGCTGAAGGCAGTGGGGACCCGGGACGACATTTTACCCGATCAGAAATGATTTTTTTTAAGACTAAAAGTTACTGTTAGTGATTCATTAATTATAGTGATTCATTTGAAAATACTGACCCGCTAGCGGGCGAAGCTCGCTAGTGTATATAATAAGTCCTGTACAAAAAATTTATGAGAACATACATATGATGGGGAACTGAGCAGAGTACACCTATGCCAACTAGTATATAATTATAAATAGAAATTACATAAAATTTACTATTTTAAAAACAGGTTAAATTTCAGATTAACGCAGAAAATAATATTTTTTATACGTATAATATGGAAATATATTTATTTTGTTGGTGATGTCGTTTAAAGCTAAAATAAAAATACATATCAATGAGTTGACACTATTAATTTATTTAACCCTTTAACGTTCACTACTTAATTTATTTTAAAAATTACTAAACTAATGGTGAAAATGGCTTTTAGACAAATAGCTGATCATAAATATTTTAAAAAATAAAAAATTAGCATAGTTCCTTATCGGAAATTTTTTGTTTGAAACTTCTATAAGTTAACCTTATTAAATTTAAATAATATTAAATTTAATAAATAAAACACTTTGTAAGTAAACATTATCGACTACAAAAACTCATAAAATTGCATAGATGCCAACATTTCAATTTATTCCGGAGTATTTTAACACTTTGTAGAGCAGGGTAATTAGGTTCATTTAAATTACACTGCCACCGGAATTTACGAATATAATTAAAATAAAAGAAATTTTATATTTTCACGTTAAAAAGGGGCCTTTTCTGTTATGTTATAAATATAAATTTTTGCTAAAAAATTTCCGGGATGAATTTTTGTACTTGAGAATTAAAAATAGGTGTTGCATCAGCGGGAACACCGCGACTGAAAGGGTTATCCCTTCGTGGCGCAAGACAATTTAAAACATTTAATTTATACTGCCACTGGAATTCATGAACTAAAATAAACTAAAAGAAATTTTAAATTTTAAGGTTTAAAAAACCGGCCTTTTCTGATATGTTATAAACGTGAATTTTTGCTAAAATATTTCCGGGATGAATTTTTGCAGCTGTATCTTAAATTTTGCGTCCTCGCAGCGAGGACAGCGCGCGTTAAGGGGATAAAGCGAGAAAATGACGTTTGCGGACATGGGTTCCTATGTAATTCTGAATCCTAGTGATATTTTCTACATCCCCGCAAGTTTGTCCCATGACCTGGAATCACTCAGTATGAAGGCTTGAAGAGTAAAACTAAAATGTAACTGCGTAAATTCAAAAATTTTTATTATAGTGTAACTAATGACACTTCAAGTTACAAAAGCTTTAAAATAAAAACTTAATTTTATTAAGAACTTCTATAAATGTTCATGTTCAGGGTTCCCACGGCCCGATTTTTTCAAGGACTCTTCTACTAGTATTATCTAAATATAAATTTCGTATTAAACGTACACTGTACATTTAAGAATAAATTTATCTTAAGATTAATCTGGTGGAAGAGTCCTTGGAAAAGGCGCCGTGGGCACCATGATGTTCATTAATATCTAGCATAAATATTTCTGGATTTTGTATATTCATATATTTAATTGTATTTATTATTCTTTATATTCTTTATGAATTTTATGCATTTATCTTGTCAAAAATATGGAAAATTATATATGATACTTACAGAGTTAAACTTCATATCAAAATTAAAATGAAACTAGTTGGCATATGTGCACGCTGCTTAGTTCCCCATTATATATATGTTCTCATAAATTTCTAGTGCGAGACATATTATAATCATGTTAAAAGAAATGAATTTGACCAAAGCTTGAAACAGTGACCGAATGAAATCCCCGCCTAATAGACTATCCATCGTTCACTTCGATATATTTATCTTATTCTAATCTATAAATTTATTTTATCAGGGTCGATTCCGTTGTTTAGTTTTCATGCTACTGTTTCCAATGCAATAATCCTCAAAATTCATATTTATATGAAAAATTTACAATTTCGCTATGTTGATAAAATCGTAAATTACGAATCATTTACGAAATTTTCCTATTAAAATATTTGTATTCAATCATGGTGTTAGTGTTGGTGTTAGGGATTAAGGCCGATTGACAACACTGGGGTCCTAGGCCTGAGGGGGAGTGCCTTCCGTGGAGGTCTTTCTAAGAGGTCCTAGCCCGTATTTACGCAAGTTTCGGAGGAAACCACGGAAAACTCCGAACGGCTAGGCCGACGAGCGCGACCGGGGATCGAACCCGGCACCTCACGTCTACCAGCTTTGTGTATTCAATCATGTTCAAACAAATAGCATAAATGTAATTTTGAAGTTATCTAATGTATTTATGATCCTCAAAATGGAAGTTTATGCTCAATTTTGCCTTATTCTGACATGTTAAGTAAATCGTAAATTCCATATAACTTACGAATTTTTTTAATTGGAAAAATCATAGTTTATGATATTCATTCCAGTATTCTAAATAATATTTCGAAAGTGGTTTGACATCTTTACGATGAAAATGTCCCTCAAGATTGACGTTTATGTGAAATTTTCCTCTATTGTGCCATGTTAAGAAATTCGTAAATTTCCAATAACTTACGAAATTTTTATATTGGAAAATTCATAGTCATTAATATTCATGGCAGTGTCCTAAATAATATTTCAAAAGTAATCTGACGATGAAAATATCGCTCAAAATTGACGTTTATGTGAAATTTTGCCCTATACTGCCATGTTAAAAAGTTCGTAAATTTCCAATAACTTGTGAAATTTTCATAGTAGCATATTTATAGTTCCTGATATTCATTCCGGCATCAAAACTGATATTTTAAAACTAGTCTGACATTTTTACAGTAAAAAGTTTCCATTTAATGCACGTTTAAGTGAAGTTTTGTCCTATTTTCTCGTGTTAAGAAAATCGTAAATTTCTAATAACTTACGAAGTTTTTTAATTCGAATGTTCCAAATGAATAGGGTTCTTGCCAGTATCGAAAGTAATATTTTAAAACTGATCTGATCTCTGTGCGATCATTTGTTCGTGAGATATCGTGTAAACAGACTAACAAACTAACGGACTAACGGACTAACACACTAACGGACTGACCCACTAACGGACTGACACACTAACAGACACCCTAGAGACAGACACCATACAAATTTCGTGATTTTCGTATTCCTCACACCTGAAAACGTATAAAAAACTCAAAACACCGAGGTCGAAAATTTTCACGATTACCTAAGTTTCCCATACCTATAGTATGATGGGGAACTAAAAATAATTATTGTATTGAAAATATCTCATTAATAATTTAAGATTAATCAGTTTAATTTAATATATAAAAGCATGAAGCATATAAATATGCATGCTTACATGTATGTTTATAAAAAATATTTACAATTCATTTTCTATTCCACACACTATATAATTATGCTTCAAATTACAGTGCGTTAAGAAATTATAAAACCACAAGCGTATTGGTGCATTTCTGAAGAAGAGAGCATAATATGCAAATTTTTAGTTGCTTATTTAAAATTGATAGGAAAGCGCATCCTATACTAATTCCAAGTTTTAAAATTAAATTAAATTTCATTAACACTTATTCATTTTTCTAAAAATTAAAGACTGTGACTGTTAAGAAATTATAAGACCACCTGAGAAAATTAGCATATTGTACATGACGTCAAACTCAATATAAAGCGCATGCGTCAGTGTTTCGTAAAAGCATTACCTAATAAGCAAAGGTTTAGGTTTTGAATGTGTTATCTACGATTAATTTGACGATGCTTCGAGGTAAAGAATTATCGGAGTGCGAAGTGAGAAAAATTTTATATTATAAAGGTTCTGGTAAATCTGAAAGAGATATTGCGAGGTTAATGAACCGTTCTAAAACTGCCATTCATAATGCCGTAATTAGAAAAGATTATTCAAACAAAATAAAACGATCTGGTAGAAAAAATATTTTGACAGCACGTGATAATAGACAAATTTTTCGACTGTCAACTAAAAAAGGTCTTTCAACTCGTGAAATTTTGGAACGTTTCAGCAAGAAAACTTCACATGTAGCAGTCTGGAAGAGTCTTAGATTAAATATTAATACGAAATTTATGAAATTGAAGAAAAAACCAAAGTTATTGAAAGGCCATCGAGAAGAAAGATTAAAATGGGCTAAAAATGTCATGTCATGGAATGAAAAGTGGAAACAAATTATATTTTCTGATGAAAAGAAATTTAACCTTGATGGTTCCGATGGTTACAAATCCTATTGGCATGACTTGAGGAAGGAACCAAAAGAATGCTTCAGTCGACAAATGAGTGGAGGATCAGTAATGAATTGGGGAGCTTTCAGTTATGAGGGTTTGTGTGATTTACAGCGGATTTCGGGTCATATGAACTCTACACAATATCAGTCTATGCTATATGATCATATGATACCGTTTGGACGTTTATTGGGTGGTGCTAACTGGATGTTTCAACAGCACAATGCTGCTTGTCATACATCTAAATCCAAACAGGAGTGGTTTAAAAAAGAAATAATAATAATGTTTTGCAATGGCCAAGTCGAAGTTCAGACTTGAACTCCATGGAAAACCTATGTGGTATATTATCTCGCAAAGTTTATGCTAATAATAAACAATTTTCATCTGCCAATGAACTGGAAGTAGCCATTGTAAAAGAATGGTACAATATTTCTTTAACGGAACTTAATCACCTGTTTACTTCAATGAAAAAGAGAGTGTTTGAAGTCATCAGGAAAAATGGAGGACCAATATCATATTAATTTTTTATACAATTTTGCTTTTTGACAAGTGGTCTTATATTTTCTTAACAGGTTATTTTACACTTATTTCTAATATATATTTTAATTAAACATTTATTGCATTATACCAAATTATTGCAAACTAATTATAAAAAAAATATAGAGCAATATGTTATTGTATGTATTTAAATTATGATTAGAATCTTTATTTTTTTATAATTTACAAAATTAAAGTGGTCTTATAATTTCTTAACGGACTGTATATCGATTTAAAATACGAAATGAATATTCGTAAATATCTCTGTAAGCATACATAAATGTGTAATAATACATATTTTACATTAATGCATTTTATTATACCCGTATATTTTAAATTTTCCATACCTATGAATGTACATATTAAATAAATTTGCAACCTTTCAAACTTTCTTTTAACAATTACTAGACACAGATCGAAATATACCTAAAGAAATAAGACATATAAAAATGAATTTAGGTAAAAATGAAAGTATATTTAATTATATACATTTAGATAATCCAAAATAACACAATGTTAATAATATAAGAATTATTATCATTAATGTTTATGCAGATTTTTGTACAAATTGTTTCACTGGTTTAAAATCTTAATTAATCCAATCGCATTTGCTTGGAAAAGGAAATTAAATAAAATTTAAAATTCTGTAGTGAGTTATTTTCTTTACACTTAAAAATGTAGAGTCACGATGATACACGTTTCTAATTTATTTTGCTTTTTTAGAGAGCAGATCACGCCAAAAGAGAGAGAGAGAGAGATGGAAAATTATTTTAAAACTGAAAACATTATGTTCATTAATATTTATGACGTTACATTTTATTAAACCGTTCATATATTATATTATATTTTAATTTACACGGAAATTTTATTATGAAGAATTTAAAACTTAATAAATAATCTGGTGTGTCACTCACACAACTTTCTCTTACCCTGAAATTTTTAATACTATAAATACAGCTTGCAGATTAACGGGTAAGATAACGAGTACTGTTATGTAAACCTATGTTAAACAATTCATATTAGGCGTCTGAAGAGTTTTATATGATAATTAGTTCTGTGTGAGGGGGGCTACCGCCCCCCTCAACCCCCCGTTTCATTAATGCACCTACATTTATATAGAATTTAATTCGGTTATTAAAAAATAAATCTCTTTTTAAAAAATAATTTATTAAAATTATTATTAAAAAAATTATCTTTTATGATAAGGCAGACGATTTCCATATTAGAGAAGTAGTATAACACCAAATATCCAAAAAAAAAAAAAAAAAAAAAAAAATCCATTTTATTCTCAATATTGAAAAAAAAAAAAGTACGATTTTTTTTCTAAGTTTTTTTTTCGTTAAAAATAAAAAAAATCGATAACTTTCTTTAAATTATCGCAGATCGATGGTTCAACCATTCGTTTTAAAGGTATTGGAGAGCTCTTTTGAAAGATAACCATCATGAAAATTTACTCCCCTCGAGGGGGGACTTCTCCCCCAGGGGTGGGGAGGCGAGGCTCCTACATACACAATTTTTTTTCCCCAGTTAACTATCTCTATTACAAAAAAATATATATTCGTTTCATTTGGTTTAGTGCAGTCTATAGACGTTAAACTCTACTTTCCTGCAATTTCCCCCATAGACGTAATGTATTAGAATTTTCTTGATTGTCCCTGTACACGAACCATTTGCTTGATCTTAACGAAAAGCTTACTGTGGCGTCCCTATATGATACACATTTAGAATACCAAGTTTGAACTTTCTGCCATAATTTGTTTTTGAGATATGCTGATAACAGACAGACACACAGACACACAGACCATTTGCTAAAAACATGATTTTCGTATTCAGGGGACCTCAAAACGTGTAAATATAACAAAATCTCGAGTTCGAAAATTTGACCCAAAAACAATACTTTCTCTATCTTATGGGTAAGAGAAAGTAAAAAGGCAAATGGAATATACATTGTAAAATATTTTTTAATTCATCATTTAAATTATCATTTTAACGAACTGTGAGTGTGAGTCACTAACTTAATAGTTTACTTTTGCTTCTTGAATGGTTTACTTTTGTTTCTTTGTTTAGAAAAAAAAAAAAAAAAAAGAAGAAATGGTCATAGTAAAATTGATGTAATAGGAATATGCAGAAATCCAATTATGTAGTTCTTTTTTTTTTTTTTTTCCCGTGATATTTTTATTGAAAGAATAAGTCGCGTTTTCTAAAATATAACTGAGCTCGAAATTTCAAAATTGCTTCTTAAATTTCCTATACACTTCTAATTACTTTATCTTACCCATAAGGTAGAGAAAGTATTGTTTTTGGGTCAAATTTTCGAAAGCGAGATTTTGTTATATTTACACGTTTTGAGGTCCCCTGAATACGAAAATCATGTTTTTAGCAAATGGTCTGTGTGTATGTCTGTATGTCTGTGTGTCTTGTGTCTGTGTGTATGTGCGTCTGTATGTCTGTGTGTCTGTGTGTCTGTCTGTTATTAGCATATCTCAAAAACAAATTATGGCAGAAAGTTCTAACTTGGTATTCTAAATGTGTATCATATAGGGACGCTTCAGTAAGCTTTTCGTTAAGTCAAGCAAATGGTTCGTGTACAGGGACAATCAAGAGAATTCTAATACATTACGTCTATGGGGGAAATTGCAGGAAAGTAGAGTTTAACGTCTATAGACTGCACTAAACCAAATTAAACGAATATATATTTTTTTATAATAGAGATAGTTAACTGGGAAAAAAATTGTGTATGTAGGAGCCTCGCCTCCCCCCCTGGGGGGGGGGAAGTCCGCCCTCGAGGGCAGTAAATTTTCATGATGGGTATCTTTCAAAAGAGCTCGCCAATACCTTTAAAACGAATGGTTGAACCATCGATCTGCGATAATTTAAAGCAAAGTTATCGATTTTTTTACTTTTAACGAAAAAAAAAACATTTTTTAATAGTGAGAATAAAATGGACTTTTTTTGGATATTTGGTGTTATACTACTTCTCTAATATGAAAATCGTCTGCCTTATCATAAAAGATAATTTTTTTAATAATAATTTTAATAAATGATTTTTTAAAAAGAGGATTATTTTTTAATAACCGAATTAAATTCTATATAAATGTAGGTGCATTAATGAAACGGGGGGTTGAGGGGGGCGGTAGCCGCCCTCACACAGAATTAATTATCATATAAAACTTCTGAAGTCTAATATGAATTGTTTAACATAGGTTTACACAACAGTACTCGTTATCTTACCTATTAATCTGCAAGCTGTATTTATAGTATTAAATTTCAGGGTAAGAGAAAGTCGTGTGAGTGACACACCAGATTATTTTTCTTTCTAAAAATTATTTAAAACTAAGATTCAAATTATATATATATATATATATATAATAAAGTTAGCAATTATTTCTTTAAAGAGTTTTCACCTAGAATAATGCTTCTAAAAAAATAAATAAATAAATAAATAAATAAATAAATAAATAAATAAAAATTCTTCTTAATAGTTATTTTTTTTTCAAAATTGCACAGCGTTTATGAATTCTCTTTATATGTTTTTTCCTATTTGAGTTCTAATTTTCGTACATATTTAAAATGACTTGAAATTGATATATGCTATCCAGGCTCACTATGCCATGTTTCTTTCAAAAAATTGCATAAATTTGATACAGAATATACCACAAAATAATTTAGCTGTATTACGGCCTGAAAGAAGTAAATCTTTATAACCTATTTTAATACATTTTTCTGCACTGAACATTACGAAATCAACATTCATAAATCGGATTAAAAAAGGCACATTTCCCATAGACTATGGTATAATTAACATTAATAATGTTTTACAGGGCCATATAAAAGTATTGATATACATTACGGAATGTAAGTGGTAATTTGTTTTAAGTTTATTTTAAGTCATATAATGCGTCTTCAACACTGAAGGAAGTTATATATAAACTGTAGCGAAGAATAAGAGTATTTTGTCGTAGTATAGTTTAGCGTGACTATTTAATTATTATATGTTAGTTAAAATGAATTGAACAAATATCCAAATCATAATTTATAATCGATATTAAATAACATACATTTTAATGTATACAAACATCAAAAAATCTCAATTATATATATATTAAAAACAAAAACTATTTTATTTACGAGACAAACTTTAGTTAAAATACATTTAAAAAACAAAATATACATTTAAAAACATTTAAAATTTAGACATTTCGAAACCCGTCCAGGTTTCCTCATCAGTATCACTACAACATCATTTGCAAGCATTGCATGAATACACAATGAATTTATAGAAATACTGAATATTGAGGAACTAGTGCGCATGCTTCATTGATAGTGTAGAGGTGGCTGGCAGTGTGCCAACTCTCAAGGAAAATACGTGATTTATAATTATTATAGCCAGAAACTTGTATATTATCGAAGTCAGGAATATGATCGATTTCTATTGAATGGATTACAATTTTAGAATTTTGGTTGCAATTTTTATATGACCGCCTGTGCTCCTGTAGTCTAATTCTTGCCGTACGGCCAGTTTCACCTATATAAACATATTTACAATTTTTACAAGGAATTAAATATATTACGCCAGTTAGATCCAAAGAAGGGGTTACAGGTTTAAAGTTAAAAAGAAAGTTTTTTACTCGTTTGAAACGTCTAAATTTTAAATGTTTCTAAATATATATTTTGTTTTTTAAATGTATTTTAACTAAAGTTTGTCTCGTAAATAAAATAGTTTTTGTTTTTAACATACATTTTTTTCAAACAACCAGTTCTAGTATTTTTTAAAGCGGTATACAGTGTCCATTAATTAGCAGATATTCTGTTTAGTAATAATTTTCCTAATTTATCTGAAAACAGCATATTACATATACAAAACGCAAAGATATTTAAAGAAAAAAGGTCACTAGAGTGCGCGAGTGCAAACTGCTGGTTTGATGATGCACTCATGTCTAGTTTTTTTTCATTTAATGAAGAACTGGAGTATTATTTTCTCCTGAAAAACCTTTTACGAGTTTTTGTAGTCGATAATATTTACTTAGAAATTGTTTTATTTATTACATTAAATAATATTTGAATTTAATAAGGTTAATTTATAGATGTTTCAAACAAAACGTTTTCTATAAGGAAATATGCTAATTTTTTATTTTTTAAATATTTATGATCAGCTATGTGTCTAAAAGCCATTTTCACCATTAATTTAGTAATTTTTAAAATAAATTAAGTAGTGAATGTTAAAGGGTTAAAATGAAATATGAAGCACTTTAAACACCCATGCTTGAGCCGAGATTCAATTCCGGCTCCAGGCCAGGATTGCCAAATTTGGCCTTTTTTTATTCAATAGTCACCAATAATTTTGAGAAGTGACATTTGATATACATAATACACTATCAACCTTCGAAGTGATTAGTTAAACGTTACAAATAAAAATTATTGGTGACTATTCAATAGAAAAAAGCCAAATTTGGCAACCCTGCTAAAGAGAGATTTGTCTTTCTCACCGATAACGAATAAAACTGTTGAAGGAAATTAAAATGTGAGTTATGCAGATCATGCGGTAGGGTTGCCAACTTAGCACCGTTTGGCTACCGGAAAAATTTAGAAGAAAAATTTATTTTATAACTGTAATGGTCTTCACTGATAAAATAAAATAAAATAAAATAAATAAATAAATACAATTTTCCAGTAGCAAAAATATGCTAAGTTGGAAAATATACTGCACAGTTGTACGTAATAATATTATAGTTTTAAAAAAATTAAAGAACACGCTTTTATAGAAATGTGAACTAAAAAGCACAAAATATCTATCTTAGTATTAAAATGAAGGGTAAGAGAAAATCGTGTGAGTGACACACCATAATATTTACATACATTTAAATCTTTAATTAAAATAATTTAGAATTGAACAAAAACCATTTTAAAAAAAAATACCACCTGACTGGGCTCGAACGCTAGACATTTAGGTTCGTAGCGCGGAGCTTTACCTCACAGCCACAGCGTTCACGTAGGGAAAGCCTTTTTTTACAATATAAATTTTTTGTTTGCTCCCAGAGTAGTTACAAACATAATTATACATACAAACATACTCTCTAAAATATAAAGAGTGAGATCTCACTCTCAAAGAGTGGTATATCACTCTTTGAACATGCCAAAATGGAGCCAACCTCTAGAGAGTGAAAAGTCTCTTTTCGAAAGAGTGAGATTTCTCACTCTTTATTAAGAGTGAGATTATTCAGAACAATTTAAAGAATATGACAGTTTATTTTTCCTTAAAAAATTGTGTACACTAGGCGATGTTGCTTCATTTCACCTGGCGAATCGACTCCAATTTAACGGTGCAAAGAATGCAGTTTGGATCTGTCGGGAATCGAACCCACGCCGTTCCCGTAGCAAGCGAGTATCTTATCCACTGAACCACTGAGCACATATACAAGCTGCTTAATTTACATTATTAAGTCATTCTCATACGTGATCAATCATATTTTTAATCATATTTTTACTTCATTTATCAACAATATAAAATTAAAGAATTCTAAAGGCTATTTTAAAATTTAAATTATTTTGAAATTGCTAAAATTAAAATTATTTTAAAAGCTGTATACTTGAAAAAAAATCTTAATGACAAGCAGTCATTTAAAGTAGCTTATGCGGAAAAGAAGTTACTCAAGTGTACACGTTTAAAAAAAAAAAAAAAAAAAAAAAAAACTGTTCGCATACAAATCTACAGAGTTTCCTGAATAAGTCGCCTGTTCAGAAGTATAAAACTTGCTGTTGATTTTAAATATTAGTAAAATATTATAGCCAAATTTTTGAATATTTCACATGTGTTAGCTGTCAATAAATATAATAAAAATATAAACTGTTACAGATTTTAAGGCGTTGTGCATTAAATATTTGCATTGATATTTTCTTTTATACCTTATATATTTCTAAATAAAACTATTTGCTTTCTAAGACTAATTTCGTTATGTTTCTTGTGATTTTCGATTCTCCATTAATAATATTACTTCTATTTTGTCAATCGTATAGAAAAAATAATTTACCAAACTATCTTTTAACATAATTATTTTCTTTTTTTAATTCTTCAAAAATCTTCAATACGTTCTGTTAAACAAATAGATACATGAGATCGTTCGGAAATAGTCCTTAATATTTCTTTCGAAATATGATAACCAGATGGCGCCAGCAATTTCTCACTCTACAAAAGTTTCATCTTGCAATAGATGACGACCTCACTCTTTGTGACAGAGTGACTATACGTCACTCTTTCACAAAAAGTGAGAAGTGTCACATTTTTCAGAGTGATAATATTGTTTTCTCACCTTAATTGGTGTCAAAATAGGGGTCACTTTTTTAAGGAGAGAGATTCTCACTCCAGAAATTTTAGAGAGTACATACAGGTGAAGCTAATAAAAGCGTGTTAAAAACATACTATAATCTAAGTATGTAATAGGCATAATATACTTGTTTAAATATTATCAAAAAATCTTGGTTGATTTTATGGAATTCAGAAGTTTACTGTTCCCTTATATACAACTGTATTTTTCATAATATATTGAACATTTTATTTTTTTCACAATGTTCTCAGGAAAATGCGATGAACTTTATAATTAATTATATATATTGGGAGTACAAATTAATTCGGTCCGTTTTCAATAGAAGGCTCTGGCTGATTTGTTTACTGAATAATGATAGATGTTTTTGGCATTGTTAGAAAGGTTTGACCTTTGTCAACCATATTCAGTCAACGAAGCTTCGAGTTTCATACAACAACATTGGTTTTTTGAGCATTCAATATGTCGAGTTTTGTGCTAAAGAAACAACATTTGCGGGAAGTTTTGATTTTCTTTTTTAATTGGAAGAAAAGTGCCGCTGAAGCGCATCGATCGCTTGTGGAAGTTTATGGTGAATCTGCGCCATCTGATAAATCATGTAGAGAGTGGTTTCGACGCTTCAAAAATGGTGATTTTAGTGTCGAAGACAATGAGCGCCCGGGCCAGCCGAAAAAGTTCGAAGACGCCGAATTGGAGGAATTGCTCGATCAAGATCCGTGCCAAACGCAACAAGAGCTTGCAGGATCGTTGGGAGTCACTCAGCAAGCAATTTCCGTGCGCTTAAAAAAAAATGGGAATGGTTCAAAAGCAAGGAAATTGGGTCCCATACGAGTTGAAACCGCGCGACGTTGAAAAGCGATTTTTCATCAGTCGTTAAAAATTACTTGGAAACGTTGAAATGGGAGGTCCTACCCCACCCGCCGTATTCGCCAGACCTTGCTCCTTCTGATTATTGGTTGTTCCGACGGATGCATCACGATTTGGCTGGACAACGCTTCACTTCTTTCGAAGAAATTCAAGAATGGCTCGATTCATGGTTTGCGTCCAGAGAGGACTCATTTTTCAGAGATGGAATCCGAAAATTGCCAGAAAGGTGGACAAAAGTTGTGGCTACCTATGGACAATACTTTGAATAACATGTTTTTTCATTTTGATAATAAATAAAATGTTTTTTTAACGAAAAAAAACGGACCGAATTAATTTGTACTCCCAATATATATATATATATATATTATATAAATGCATATATATATAATATTTATAATTTTATTCACTTTCCCGTACACAAGAAATTTCTGTTCATTATTTCTTTTTTCTTTTTGTATTAGAGACTCTGGGATCCTGTTAATTACTAGCATTTAAACAATTTTTGGATGCCGAATTTCAGTGTGTTTGTACTTTCTTTTTTAGAAGTTTCTTTGTGTATAAATTTAACGTAATGAATGTTCGTTTCTTTAAATTGTAATAACTTCAAGATTTAAAATACTTAATGAATATTTTTACTTGAAAAATATATTTATAAAGTCTTCGAATCATCTACAAAATTTAGGAAGTATCAAGTCTAGCTACATTCTCAAAATTTTAAGATTTTTGTTGCATTTAAAAGTGCAGTTTATTTATTCACAGAATTTTCGTTCTAGCAATTTTTTTGACAATTATTCGACTAATTTTGGGCAACCATTTGTATTTTATATATTTAAAATGCTAGTGTATTTTCAGTTTAATGCATATTCATATATAAAATAATGAAATAGCATAGCATTATTTGAATTACTTATTTTTCAAGTAAAGAATATTTAAAGCAAAGCGTTAAAAAAAAAAAAAAAAAAAAAGTGATTTCGCAAAATGTTTATATGAAATAGTCAGATCCATTTTTTTTTTTTTTTTTTAATCAATCAGGGTAAGTGCACCAGTGGTTGACACTTTTAGAGCAATCTCTGATGTTTTTAATGTTCTAGTCATCAGAAAATATTTTTAGAAATCTTAAGTTAGTACATATGGTATGAAAGACATTCAGAACCACATATATGTTGAAATATATACATTTGATAAAAAAAAAAAAATTAATGAATTTTTATTTGACACCCACTCAATGTTCCAGTAATTGACACTGCCAGTTTTTCATTTTATCAGTAATTGATACCCTATGTTCCAGTGTTTGACACTGCTAGTTATTCATTTAACGAGTTATTAGCACTCTATGCTCCAGTGTTTGATATAAAATGTTAAAATTCTTATATGTAAAATATATGATTTTATTATTTTCTTATTTATTTATTATTTCGGGTTAGATGTCAATTACTGGAGCATGCCAATCACTGGAGCACCTACTCTATATGTAAAATTAAAGTTGCAACTCTTAGTATAAATATTGTTTTTCATTTGTTACAATAAATATACCTATGACGAACTAAAAAAATTTCATGTAGGTTCAAAATATTTAAAAAAAAACATTTGTTTCCCATAACTAAAGTTTCACTTTTTCCCACAACACATGTTTCGGATATTTTTTGAACAGCAACGGATATATACGTGACAGGAAATACATCACAGAGGATGAAGTGATGATAGATTACAGTATGCTGAATAAGTTCTTGAAAAACTGTTTTTGTTGTTAAAATAACAGTGTATTTTTTTGGGGGGAATATTTTGTCATACTTACTTTTATTTTTTTTCCCATAATAAAAAGTTGGGAAATTAAATTTTTTCTTTCAGATATTTGCAGTAATCTTTTGAAATTTCAAATAAAATTTGAAGAACAAATCTTAAATAAATCATTAATAAATCGTAGAAATTTATCAGTCAAAAGTTATAAAATAATATACAATCAATATACAAAGAAAAACAAAGGAAATTGATTAAGTTTACTGTAAGTATACTGCATCCAAAATGTGTCTATGTGTTTTTATTTTATTAATGCTAATTCCCCTTAAAAGTACAGATTTTTTTTTTTTTTAATCTATTACACTGCTCTGCAAAATAATATTTTTTTCTTTCGAGATCTTATACCATTCTTGCTGGTTCTTATGTAAAATGACCTCCTAAATAAGAATATGAATCCCATTTTGCCCAGTCACCTACCGTTTTCTAGATACACCACCCCCTCTTTCAATTTCTTTCCTTGTTCGATAATTTTACGACCATGGATTTGATCTGAAGAATGAAACATAATTTATTTAACACCTAAAAACTAAAAAATATAAAGTTAAAAAATATATACCGAAAAATGATAAAAATAGGGGCCATTCCTAAAAAACAGTGGGTGATAGAGCAAAATAGGAGTCATATTCGGATTCAGGAGGTCATCTTATATAAGAATATGCTGAATTGGTGTCCGAGGCAACTTTCATGCCGAGCAGTGTTACTTAAACTTGTAATTCATGGCGATAAATTTTTAAGAACTTGTGATAAAATGCATCGGGAAAATAGTTTAACATTTTATTTACCGCATTATATATATATGCATATATATATATATATATATATATATATATATATATATAAAGAAATAAAAAAAAAGAAATTTTTTTTTGGTTACAGGAGTATTTTTAAACGATATGACCAATAAAGTTATGCATATCACCTCATTGTAGTAATTAATAAGAATTTAGTGGGGTAATGCTTCAATATACCGTTGGTACATAGATGTCGAAAATATATTTATGACCTTAAAAATGTAATAAAGTATTCAATTTTCATATTCCTTGTATTTCTTATCAGACTGATGGTAGATTGTTGAGGCAATATAGGAATTCTTTATAACAGACATAAGCATGGAAATAAAAAAGCCCAGCAAAAAGAGCCAAAACATTATGTATAAACTTTTCTGGAACATAAACGTCTACATATAGCATCTAGTGCCATGTTGTAAGATTAAAGTGATATAAATTCTATTCTTATAAATAGATTTGACATGTCTTCCCCATACATAAATGAGAGTATAAAATCTTTTCTGAGAAATAAACGGCTACATATAGCATCTAGTGCCATTCAGTGAGATTAAAGTGAGGTAAATTCTATTCTTATAAATAGCTTTGACATTTCTTCCATAGATTCGATTTCATACGCTTTTGAAACTAATGGTACTTTAAAGTACCGTTAGTAGATGAAGGGTTAAACGATGAAAAATTTTAAACTAATTTACTACTATCAATAACAGAAATCCACAACAGCTGGTTTGGGTCGAAATAACAAAATTGGACTCTTGATCATGGTTACAAAATTAATAGGAGAATGTGAATACTTCAGGTGTAAAGAAATCATGCCTAGTATCAAAGCAAATTCAGACTAGTCTAAAAATAATCACCCATTATGAACAACACAATTGTACCAATGTGAAACAAAGCTTTTTCATGCCATTAGCGAAGAATTATGTTGACTAATGGCAACACCATTCCAAAACTACTGTTTCCACCTCTGCGTTACAACTGTAGCGTTGGCCCTTAAGGTGATCCTTAGGTTTGAGGAAGAGTCAAAAGTTCCTAGTCGCAAGATACAGCCTATAGGCCACTGTTTCAACCGGACGTCACCACTGCATGTCATGGATTGCTAGATTATTTTGGCACGAAAAGAGATAAGGTTCAACAAGTGACTTTCTATAGTTTAAACATCATTGTATGAATTATAAACAGTTCAAAATGTTTGCAGTACTGCTGGTAAATTAGTTTGCTTGGAGGAATTACTTCCTGAATCGCCAGTGCATAAATGGAAAAATTAAACAGTAGGATATGCCTTTGATATTACATCAAATATTTTTCTATTTTCAGTTAAATGGGGTCTGACTGTAAATAACTTCTTTTAATTTTTTTTTTTTTTTTTTTTTTAGATTTTTTTTTTTTTTTGTTAATGAAACAGACACATTTTTAAACCTTCACATTAATCAAAGTAATCTTAAAAATCTTAAATCGATTTTTTTTCGTTTTAAAAAGTTATTCCGACATAACATTCAGACAATTTCTTAAAGTATTTGTTTTTCCTAAAATTCTTAATCTTTTTATCATAAATATTACACTTTTTTTTTCTCTTTTAAATAAAGTTTTGTTATGAATTTAGACACTTATCAAATGAGCCTAATAATACCAAATATGTAGATTAAACAAAATTCTAATTCATATACTCATGTCTTAACACACCATTAATCTTTTTTACTATATATATATATATATATATATACTTTATTTTGAGATTACTCCTTTCATTGCGTTTGCTTATCAAAAAAAGAAAACAAATAATAAATTATTTCTAAATAAAGTAAAACTTTTCAAATGCTGAATACTTATAAAATAATCTGATTTTTTTTTTCCATAAAGTTTTATCTTCTTAAATTTCTTCAATAGTGATTTTTTTTTCCATTAATAAAGTAGTATCTGTGTAACATAAAAGCTTAGAGTTATAAAACTAACAAATTTCGTAGATTAATAGTTGTTCTAATTTTTTAAACACGTTCTAAAAACTATAAAAAGTAACGTTAAAAAATAAATAAATAGGCGACTATTTTTTATATTTTAATTTATTAATTCATTACTTTAATCTATGAATTTTATACTTTGGTTTAACAGATATAATAAAAGAAGAAGAATACAGAAATGTTTTTTATACTAATTGGAGCTTAAACTGAACTTTTTTTTAAAAGCACATTTAAATATAACTTATATATAACGGGTGTACTAGAATAAAATAGACTATTACTATTTGTATGTATGCACAGAAAATTTTATATTATGTATATACAGATACATTTTTTACATATTCCCAATTACATTGGTAAAATCTGTGCAACAACTCAAAAGCAAAAATTACATTGCAACTACAGGATAGTATGAAAAGCAAATAAGTACAAAAAGTGTTACTTTCCAAGTTCAAAAGTGGAGAATCTAGAAGCAAAATATTTCGTGATTTGAAAGGTTTTTTAGATGTGACACTGTTTTTAAGTGGTGTAACATGATTAGAAAAAGTGGGAATATTAAAACATCTCATCCGCCAGGCTGTCCACGCATTGTCCGCCCCAAAAATCTGATTCAAACAGTGAAGAGTCGCTTGACACGTAAAAAGAGTATATTCATAAAGAAATTTGCTAGGGAACTCAAAGTATCAAAACTTAAAAATGACATTGGTTTAAGATCCACAACAAATGAATAGAACCTAAACTCGCGGAAACCCAAAAGCAGAAAATAATCAAATTTGCTAATTGGGTGTGACACAATTTCAGAAAAGAGCAGACTAAAAGAATCCTTTTTTCTGATGAAAAAATGATTTAAATCCACTGGACTACTCGATTTAGGAGGAATTCGTACAGCAGAGGAACTGGGATAAAGTAAAATGTAAAAAAAAAAAAAAAAAAAAAAAAAAAAAAAAAAAAAAAACCCTGATTTTAGAACTAAGACGAGCTGTAAAGACATACAGTTCAAAATAGTTAGTTGGACCAGACGCTTACATCGAATTGCAAACAACAATGGGGATTATTTACATTAATTAATATGTTGTATTTTGTTTATTACTCTACCTATGTTGTTTATGTATAAAATCAAGTTGGGTTTCACTTAAATAAATTTAGTTATACTTCAATTTATATCAGTCTATTTTATTCAGTACAACCGTTATATATTATCAAAGCATGAGAAGAATATTAAAGAAAAATTATTTTGTTTATAATATTAAGCATAGAAAGGGAGAATTTAATACAATATTTTAAAAATATTTTCTATTATTATTTTTATCTTTTAGAATCTTTTTAAGTAACAATTCCCGATTGAATTGAAACCAGATGAAGTTTATTATTAATGAAATACGATAACAACAAATTACAAAATGAATACATCAGCACAACTGTTAAATATTTAGCAATTATTAATAAAAATGATAAAAAAGCAAGTAAGAACACATCACTTCAATGCTAATAAAGGTCTAATATCCCTTTGATTGCCTGACCTTCATAAAGGTCTCAGGTACAGTTTTACACCTTTTATCAAGGCTTTCAATCAAAGAGATATATAGATCTTATATGTATTCTATTAACAGTGAAATGTTCTGTTTTTGTTTGCTTTTTTATCATAATTGTGAATAATTGCTAAATATTTAACATTTGTGCTTAAGTATTGACTTTGTAGTTAGATGATGTTTAATTAATAATAAACTTGATTTGATTGGGATTCAGAAAATGTCAGATAAAAAAGAGGAGAGTGGACAAAACACGTTTTTCACATAATCCATAGAATCTCATAGAAGAAACAAATATTCCTCAGATGTTGCTTCAAAATGTGACAAATTCGAATATCTAAAAATCGATTTAAAGGAAATCAGGTGTTTGCGCACCCATGGGGGAGTGGAGCAAAATGTGTACATCATGCAATACATCCTTTCTAATATCAGAGGCAAAATAAATAACAATGTGGCAAATATGAAAAGCCCAAAAGCATTTTCAGGAATTCACCACGAAAAGGAAGGAGGGAAGAAAACGTGTTTTTACTTATCTCATTATATCACAACAAATGAAACATATGCTCATAAGATTCTTACTTTGAATATAACACGCACGAATATCTGAAAACCAATTTCAAGAAGTTCAGAAATTTGCCTCAAAGTGGGAGGGATGGCAAAAACTATTTTTACATACTTTTTCCCTGTTAAAAGAAATAATCCATATGAGTGTTGCTTTAAAATGTAACAAATAAAAATACTTAAATACTAATTTAGAATTTTGAGGAATTCACATTATAAAGGGAAAAGAAATTCAAAGTATGGTTTTGACATACATTTTCATATCACAAAGATTCCTTGTTTTAAAAGGGAAAAAATGACAAATTATCCTAAAAATCAGTTTTCGGAATTTCAACATTTTTTTCAAAAAAATTGTTTTAAAGGGTGTAACATGTTTTCACATATTTGTTCCTATCTTAAAAAAATAATCTGGTGTGGCACTAACGCGACTTTCTCTTACCCGGAAACTCAGTACTACTATAAAAAAAAGATTGGAAATTAAAGGGTAAGATAAGGAATACTGTTATATAAATATACATTAAAAAGAATTCAAATAAGGCTTCTGGACAGCCTTATTTGAAAAATAATTCTGACAGAACCGTTAGAGCCCCCTGTACAGACTACCTCCTCATACAGAAACCCTCCATTAGAATATTGTACTTAAATTTATATAACATTCAAAGCTAATTTAAAAGTACATTCCAAATTATTCACACCAACTTTCACCCGAACCCTTCCTTGAACCTTATCAATCTTGATCAATCTTTTCAAGTAACATCCTTATAATAACTTTAAAATACAATATTTTAATTGACTGAAAATATTTGTTTTTAAATTACGCTACAAAATGACAGAGACAAATAGACAAAGATCAAAAGATTAAACATTTGACTTCAACATTCAGGTAACCTCAAAACATGCATATATACAATAAACAAGCGCTGAATATTTAGATTAAAAAATAGTTTATTTACTTTATGGATATAATGAATTAATTTTAATTCCTGAAGAGTTTTCTGGACATGGTAAAACAATATAGTAAATCACTTCCACTAATTACTTAAAAAAAAAAAAAAAAAAAAAAAAAAAAATCTGTGTAGTTGCTGGCAGCCCTGAATATTTCCTAAAAATTAAGTGCACATCACATTGTACTCCTAAATATAATCCTATATTAGTAACACGCATCAGAGCCTGAACCCATCAATTTCCAAATGTTGCCTCACTATATTCCAGTTTTTTTGTGTAGCCCTGTAAACCAATAGTGAATGATTTTCATACCATATTTTACATTAAACATGCTTTTATGCATATAATATATATATATAAGGATTTCGTTTGGCTTAGTGCAACCTATAGATGTTAAATTCTACGCCCATAGACGTAATGTATTTGAATACTCTTGGATGGCCCTGCACACGAACCATTTGCTTGATTTCAATGAAAAGTTTAGTGTAGCATTCTTAAATAGTAGCGATTAACAATACCTAATTTGAACTTCCTGCTGTTATTTGTTCTTGAGATATGCTGGTAAGAAACACACTCACAGACAGACATAAACACAGACACACACAAACACAAACCAACCTCTAAAAACATATTTTTCTGATTCATGGGACCATAAAACGTGTAAATATAACAAAAAACTCAGTTCCAAACATTTGACCCAAAGCAATACTTTCGCTACTAAATATATAGGTAAGAGAAATAAAAAAAAAACACAAATGCATAAAATCCTTGCATAAAAACGCAACAAAAATATATACAGTATTTCATTATTTTAATTATTTTATTATGCTTATATAAGAATTAATCATTGTCTCTAAATTATTCGTTTATTAGTTTAATAAATTATACAAATATTCAAATACTTTTAAATTACAAATATATGTATCCTTTTACGTTTTAAGAGAATATATAAATATTCGAATAATGCGCTTAGAGAGAATTCCTGTAATCAATTCATTATCTTTACTTTTACAAAAAGCTAGAAACGAAATTAGGCAAGGTGACTTTGCAAGCGGTTTAATTTTTAATGTGTAACATTAATTAATTAATGTAAGTTAATTTTGTGTTTTGGTAGTCATTGATATTTAATTATTTTTCTTTCGTACTGGATGAATGAAAGTTACAACAACTAATTTAACATCGATAAATTTAATTACCGAACCGAAAAAAAAAAAAAAAAAAAAAAGTCTCTAAGACATCATGAAAAGATAAATAATTACTCTGTCATGAGAACAGAAATGATTATATATGGATTAGATTAGGAAATAATTTGATAAATTATCTCTTCATAATTTATTGCAAAAAGTTTATTCTTAAATTTTATAAAATTAGAAATTTATCACATTTATAACTAAATTTTAAAAATTCATTCTATCAAAGCAATATTTTAGCCGCAGTGCCTAAGGAATTGTTCGATTTTAAAAGTTTTAAACATCTTCCAAGAAAAATAAATTTAGTGTAAAGTCTTACTCCTTGTATTGTTAAATCAATATGGGAGTAATTTGTTGACTGACATTAATTCGATTTTTTTTAAGTATCACTGTAAAATTTTCCGTAAAATAATGATTTATTAATCTTTCATTTTACCCTCCCTTTACCATTTATTTAGAAAACAGTAGAAACACCGTTAATTTACAAAGGTTTCTTAAGACCATGCTTAAAAGAAAATGTCGTACAGACATTTAGTTGGAGGGATGTCAAGTAACCGTAATTTCACTACTAGTTTGATTCTTTGATATCGCCGACATTTTAAATTTCTATTGAAATTTTATTTTTCCGACTGAGTGAAAATAATGCCTGGACCGGGAGTCGAACCCCTGAACATTGACTTACAAGGTCAAAGCTCTACCAATTGAGCTATCTAGGCCGACAAACCGGTCGGCATTACTCACTCAGACAACCTTTAGGCTCCGGGGTTCGACTTCCGGTCCAGGCATTATTTTCACTTAGTCGGAAAATTAAAATTTCAATAAACATGATTTTCTTCCAATCAGATGATTGTGTGATTTTAATAAAAATTTTAAATTTCTTTTATGGCGGATTGAATTCAGCTATTCCTGTAAAAGAAAACGTGAGTCAATATAGTCCTTGTATCCTGAATGAAAAGATACCAGAACTGTATTTGTAAGATAAGTAGTAAGATTCTTATATTTTGCGTTACATTCAGTGTATAATTTTGACTTATTTGATTCATTTTACGGTCTCTTAACAATAAAATCAAAGTGTGGTTAAATAACCATTATCTAAAAATATGGTCCTACTTAAGGACAGAAAGCTGCCGTGGCGAAAATTTTTACAGTGTATATTTAAAAATGAAGGAAAAAGAAAGGGGGGGGGGATTTAAACAGTTTTAAAAAATAAAACCAAACATATATATTATTATAGGGGTATTATGATTATGAATAGCTCAAGACGTTCTTTTGAGCTATTACATAATGCCAAAATTTTTATTTTAATAATAATATGTTTAGTTATATTATGTGTGTGTACATAATTATCAGTAAATATTCTATCTATTCATTACAAATGTATCGCTATCGATGATATTGTATATAGCATAAAACGTATAGCTACATTACAATTAAAAATCCCGTTGTAAAAGGAAGTTCTTGTGCTAAAGTTCACATGGAAATTGTTCTTAAGCAAGCAAGATGAATAACCGCAATACACCAGGAAAATAGATTAAGTAAGCCGTAAATAAAAACAATCCTCTTAACTGACAGCACTTTATTTTCGAGATAAACATCACAGCTATGGACTAAAAATTATTCTATAGTTTAATTCACAAGATACGTAAAAAATATTATCTTTGAGACATTCAGGTGGTGTAAAACAAATTTTCAGGTAGAGAGAGAGAGGGCTTTTTGATTACGTGTTGTTCAAGTCAGTTTTGGAGCGGATTCTCAAGTTGACTGAGTCGCAATCAAGATCCCACTGCTGAATTACGCCAAGATTATTAAAATAGTGCCAAACTTTACAGCCAAAGCTAATCCATTGTTTCTAGATCAAATTAATATAAATATTTTGATTTTAGCAAGTCCGTTAAAGAATTAACGCCAATCATCTATGCCAAATTTTATCACCAGAAAACCGTTGAATAAGCGAGACATAAAGTCTGCAATTTATTACACATCCTGTCATTAAACAAAAATAAATTACCCTTTAATGATACTACAACGGAAATTATAGCCTAATTTATTTATAACAAAGTGGACTTGCGCAATTTTAGAAGAATGAAAATGTAATTATGTATACAATGGTTTATAAATGTAAATAATATTTTTTATGTTTTATTTATTAAATGATTTAGGAGAGATTATAATTCTGAAAGATGTCATATAAAAAGATGACTATTAGAAATAAATTATTTGTTTTAAAGAATATGTTTTTGTTCTCAGAAGATTTATTTAATCGTTCAACGGATAAAATATTATTAGAATTAAGATATCTATATATAGAGACAAATGGGAATAAATATAAAGTAATTTAGAAAATCGTTAACTATTTTTATTAGCCATTTAATTTATTGATAATATAGCAATTACCTATTGCATTTATCTAAAGCTGTAATTAAAATCATATATGTGAAGTAACGACTTCACATCCGTTAATAGTATAAATTTATTTTATTTTTTATCTAGTGATTGTAAATTGTTGCAGATAAAAAGTTAATCTAGCAAATATTATAACTATTGTTAATTCCAAAACCCAAAAACAATTATAAATCACACACACACGCACACACAAAAAAGAATTATTATTATTATTAAAACTATGAACATGCAAAAAAAGAAAAAGGAGAGAAATAAATGCTCCTAAAACAACATGGAACATATAAAAATTTGTGCAATATATAGAAACATTGACAAAAAAATTTATTTTAAAGGAAACTATCTCGAAATTAGAATTATTAAATCGGTTTAAATTTTCTAAGATTTTATTTTCTTTACTCATTTTTTATCGGGCAGTAAAAATTAAACGATTTCTATATCTTAATGCTTCGCTATATACAGTAAAATACTTATACGGTCGGCGGTGCACTAAAATATTGCTGTGAAATAGAAAAATAAACAGCAGAGTGTATAAAATTTAATATTATTTAATATTTGAATTCGCATTAATGAAATTTTTATGATAGCAAGATTCATAAAAAATTTGTTAGAGATAAGTTAAAATGATAATAAGTATAGAACGCAATGGTACAAAACATGAAAAATTTTAAAACTAGATATGCTCCTATAACTTATAAAAACAATTCTTTTCTTTATTGCATTTAAATTATATTAATATAGTATACATTTATAGTTCTTAAATAAAATTTTTATTCTTTTAAAAGTGCAATTTCCGAAATATTAGGCAGAATAGGTGATTTAACCTCCAACTTGTATGATTCATTGCGACTCATCAGATCACTCTTATTTATTTCATAATATTAAATGTGTATATGTTTAATGTGTATATATTTAATATATATATATATATATATATATATTATATACACACGAGCATATGATTAACTCGCTATATATTTCTAAGGGATGCTACCGCTATCTCAAGCCCCACCCCCACGCCCCCATTGCATCTGCCTGTATCTATATCATTATATAAAGCGCAAAAAATTGTTTGTTTGTGGAGGGTAATCTCTAAAACTACTGAACCGATTTAAAAACTTCTTTCACTGACCGAGAGCTACAGTATGCCATATTGTTATAGGCTATATTTAATTTTGATAAAATAAATTTTAGTTTAAAATCTGAGCATTTTAATTAAAATCCCCATAGAAGCCGTAATAGAAATGGAAATAATGAAATATTAAAAAAATTAGCTGCTGCCAACATAAAAGAAACATTTACATATTCATTTCGTTTTCAAAATATCTTGACGTGAAAAGAAAAGAAATATATTTGCACGTGCATTAAATTGAAATTCATATAAAGCTTTTTTAATTGTTAAACTTACACGTTAAATCTGACGTCATTATAGAATTAAAAGTGTTTATTTTCTAATAATTTAATTTGATATGATATGATATAATATCTAAGCATCAATGTTTAATCCACGGAGTCTTTATTACTCCGTAGTTTAAACTGAGGTGTGTAAACGAAATTGGAATTTAAAAATAAATAAATAAATAAAATAAAATAAAATAAGAAATTCTATTTTATAATATTATTCATTTTAATTTATAATTGTTGCCAAAAAGATTTACGAATTAATTTATTTTTAGACATTTAATAAAATATTTTCACGCGAACAATAATATAAAAAGTGAACTGGATTTTTTGTAAAAAAATAATAAAGATCGAGGAAAATTATTTCCCCATTTTAATCCCCATATTTGGATATAGATATGTATTAGTTATCATGTGCATCCATTAGATTAAATTGTTTTTGTTGTAAAATTAATAAAATTGGAATTTTAAATTTCAAAACTCTAGAAAAAAAATGGCAAATTTCCATATTCGATTGAAAACATAAACATTTCATTTCAAAGGATGATATTTACACAATAAACATCCAACTAATAAACTAATTAAAAGGGAAAGGATAAATATTCTATCATAATTTGAAGTCAAATTTGTTTTCAAATGTCTAAATAAAGTATCTGATATAATATACTAATATGTTGCAGCGGAATAGATTTGATATCCGTCATCCTTGGCAGAAAAAAAAAATATCGCCAAATTATCTGGCGAATATAATTTAATTCCTTTCAAAAATCATGGTTATTTTAAAAACTTACATTAAGAGTGTAACGAATAATATGAAACAATATTTCGTACAATACATATTACGAAAATATACATCTGGCATGTATATTTTCGTATTACGTTTTTGATCGCCAAATACAAAAAACGCCAAGGGTGACAGTTTTGAAATTTAAAATTAAAATTTTGTCAATTTGACAGCAAAATAACTCAATCTAACGCATGCATACAATAACTAATACATATCTATACCCAAATATGAGGATTAAAATCGGGAAATAATTCTTCTAGAATTTTAATAAAAAAAAAAAAAAAAAAAAAAAAATCCAATGAGCGATTAACATGGAAAATCTTTTTCTTGCATCCACGGGCGGTCAGTGATGTCATACTTCGCTTGCGTATTGAGATGTTTAAATTTATTTGGCGACTATTTTTAGCAACTAACACTTATGGCAAGTAGCTCAATATACATAGCGCATACAGCCATTACTGAAATGTAAATAGCATTTAATTATTTGAGTTACATTATGTTGACTGGAAACCTATTTAATATACCTATGCTCTATAGCTATACTAATATAAAAAAAAGAAAGTTTTATATGCATATGTAGAGAACGATCGCTAGAACTAAAAAGCCGATTTTTTTTTTTTTTCTTTTAATAATCAAAAGTTACACTGTCTCTCTCTAAGTGCTAAAAGCTATAATAAATTTTGGTAAAATAAATTTTTAATTAAAATTTTCAATATTTTAATTGAAAACAAAGCATAGATTTGATATCTATCGTCATTGGCTATTTTTGTATTTGGCGATCGAAAACGTAATACGAAAATCTGTATATTATCGTAGAAAATACGAGATGTATGTGTTTACTTCAATTACCCTACTACCGTAGGTAGTGGAAGTATTGTATAGGTTTTGGCAATTGGTCAGTGTGTGTGTATATGTGCACGTGTGTGTGTAATCTTCTGGCTGTCATATCTCCAAAACTAATAAAAATAGAACTACTAAACTTCACAAGTGATTCAGGTCTGGTGTACAGATAAATTTTCCAAATTTTCGTGAAAATTGAAAAACCGGAATTGGGTCATCGAAAACCAGAAATGGGACCCTAAGCCCATATTCAAAAACACCTCTAATGATTTTTTTTCAAAAGTTGCTATATAAATAATATATTAGATGCCCTTTCGATTGAAAAGTTGCTTTGTTCAGGAAAATTGACAGGCGTCCTCTATAAACAGCTTAATTTCAGACTTCGCAAGTGCGTTTCTTTAAAAACGCCTGTACGGATTTTTTTCAAACTCACCATGTTAACTTCCTATTAAATATCCTTTTGTATGTAATTATTGTTTTTAGGTCAATAATTGAGTATGTTAAGTTTTGGTAAAAGTTGGTATCTCAAAAACGGCTCTAACGTATTCTTGAAAATTTTTTCTTTAATTCAATTTAGATAACCTTTCTCAAGTATTACGTGCTTATTACAGGAATATTAACGGTCATCCTGATTAGGTAGTTCAGTTTTAGATCTCGGAAATTCGTGTTTAAAAAAATAACTATCTATTTTTTCCCCTTATTTTTTAACTCGCTATGCAAACTCTGTTGTATGTGTCTTTATACGTGTATCAAGTTTCTCTTACTCGAAAATCTCAAAAAATGCAAGTAATATCTTCAAAAAATTGTATATATTACGTGTAATAGTGGGTAATGGAAGTCGTGTGGTTCTTTTACACCAGATTCTGTAATAGTATATATTGTACGAATATTGTTTCATATTATTGATTTCTCCTTTAATATACATTATTAAAATAATAATCAATTATGGAAAAAATTAAATATATTTGCGAAATGAAAAAATAAATAATAATTAAAGCTATTATGACGTCAATTTTATCAAAAATATTTTCATGTCATAGGTTAATTTTTCAATATTTTTTATTCATGAGTAAAGAAATGTTTCTTTTTATGAAATAAATAAATAAATAGCATTAAGTAAAAATTGCCAACATTTAACAACTAATTAAAAAAAATAATTGTAAAATTATATTTTGACTTTCCAGTTAATAATATTGCCTGACTATAACATATAAACTGATATATTTCTTGATTTTTTACATATCAAATCCATCTTTAACTAAAATTTGTTCATCAGTGCGAAGCCGGACGGGTCAGCTAGTCTATCTCTAAATATTTGTATATGTATATATATATATTTGAAACTCATAAATACTTGTATTAAATTTGATGCCAAATGATTGCATAAATTAGCGGAATTAGTTTGTGCAGCCCTGTAAACTAATTAGAAAATCTATACTTACTATTTTTCACAGGAAACATGCTTCTAAACATTCCAATAACGTATGCTTATTTCCTTAAGTTTAATGGAATGTATATTAACATTATTTAAGATATAGTCTATAGAGCGTAATAGGGCGAAAGTCTTTAGTATATTTCTGTACATGAGCCACATTATTTATAAACGCTAATAAAACATATATAATAAATTTATTGTGACTCAGTAATATTTGGATCAAATTTAAAATCATTTGGATGACTACCGAATGTTATCGGAATTCGTTTGTGTGGTCCTGTAAAAAAATATTTAGTTTATACATGATTTTTTCTACAGAAAACATGATTCTAAGCATTTTAATGATGCATATAAATAGTATTTTGCTGAATGCAGAGTAAATGCGTTAAAATACGCCTAAATGAATGCCTGTCCATAGACTTTAATATGATGAAATTTATTTTGTGTGTCCCTGAAAATAAGCCATCAATATTATATACACTAGTAAAAAGTATACAACTTATTCTATGTAACTTATAAATGTTTGGTCGAAATTTGACATAATTTTGATGATTACGTGACATTGTCTCGAGCACTTTTGTAAGGTCTTGTACATTAGTTTTTAAGTCTAAGAACACATTTCTATGCCGAAAACATAATTTTACGTAATAATGTATTTTAATTTTATATCCTGCGGCCGCTATGGCAAAACATACAGACACACAAATACACAGAATCCGAAATCTTTTTGAGTTCCGCATTGAAGCATTCACTAACATTGCGGAATTTATCTTATAGAATGGGCATTTTTCGATATTTTCTCTGGTGAAGTAGTGTTTACAAAATTTCTGTTGCACTAATTCACAGACGCACTAACAGAAACTTGAGTAATCGTGGTTTGCATATACACTACATGAATCTAGAACGATTTTTAATTTTCTTTACCACTAAATTTAAACAATGGTACACAACTATTTAACACTTTGCAGAAAAAATCAATTTGTCAAGAATTTAAAAAAAAAAAAAAAAAAGAGAGAGAGAGAGAGAGAGAAAGCGTCAGCGAAAATTCCTCTCATGCGAATATGTATCAGTCAGTCACACACAGAGTCCACCTGGTTTTCAAATAATCGGCTCTTCCCACCTGACGTCAGAGGCGGCGAAACACAGACAAAAAACAAACAGCAGACGAAGTCTTCTATATCTATAGCGATTGCTGAAATAACATATTTTCTATTCTTATTTTTGATCAATCGTATTTAATCTGTGTTATTGTTTTATACATTATCATTTTTAATCCATAATATATCATTATTCATCATATTTTGCTTGCTGTATACATTTACAACCATCATTTAGTTTTTGGGTTTTTTTTATGTTCATGAAGAACATGTTAAATACTCTGATTTTTGGTACTTAAATCATTGACAGTGCAACATCGTACGGTGTAAAGCCATTTAGGTCAGTAACTAAGTTAATTAACTTGTTGTAACACCCTTATACAATTAAATTTAATTGAAAACATTTTAAAATATCAATTTATAATCCGTAAACATTCCACAAGAACAAGCTATTATTTATTGCTAGATCAGTTAATGTAACAGTTACACTACAACATACAAAAATCGATTCTTACAGATGAAAATGAATAAACACATAAAGTGTTTTTTTTAAATTATTAAATTTACAAATACAATTATTCTACTGTTTACAAATGCACAATATCACTTTTATTTTATTTTATATTAAACATTAACACTTTTATTCTTAAGAACAATATTTAATTAAATTCGATTCTTTTTTTTTCCCTTATCACATGATTGAGCAGAGTACGCTGGGAAGAGTCCATTAACGATCTGACCTTTAATTACTAGATGCCTGCTTTGAATTTCGGTAACTCACAAATATTCGTAGTTATTCTAAATCCACATTAAATCGTAGGCCCCGATCTACAGATGACCCGAACTAAATTTACAGATTTCACTAATAATGCAAATAATAACATGGTCTTTCTTTTAAAATATATCGAATAGCCTATAAAAAAAATTTGTGATAATCTAGTGCAAATGTTTCTGGTTTAATAATACCAGTTTAATATACATCACAAATTATTTAATGCTATAATTTAAATAATCAAATAAATAACAGTTATAATAAAATCTATAACAATATATACGTTTCAGAAAATACATAAATGTACATGCAAAGTATATACTTACTATTCTGCTTTTTTGCATAAATATAAATTTAAAACAAACTACATTCCACAAAATACTTACAATCCAACAAAAGTTTAGACATTGTACTAAAAATTTGTATTAACAACATTGTTTCTCGATAACTGGGTAGAAAAATATATATTTTGTTAACAATAAGTAATTAGAACACGTTAAATAATAATACACAATACATATTCTACTTTCTTTAATACATTATTTGTAAGTTTGCAAACTGTCTACTCTAAATATGTAAATGTACACATTAAAGTATTAAGCTCCAGAAACCTTCCTTTATCTTCATTTATCACTAACTTGACAGAAAGGAGGACAAATTCTGTCTCTGAAATTATTCTGCATATAAAGCAAACTTCATTTGAGCATTTGTACAAAGTATATTTCAGACACTATGAATTACGTAACAAGTTTAACGCATTGTCTCGGAATACAGTAACTTAATTAAGATTCAAGTATAATATTGTAAACTCTATTCATTTAAAATAATTTAACCCTATTTAATGAAATAAATAGAGTTATAATTTTTATGTTTTTGATAACTCGTTGTGACAATAAACGCCAATGTGTACATAATTTATTAATATAACAACGATGTTTCATAAGCAATGAGTTAAAACTTTTATAATAAGTTTTATTTGAACATTTTGTACAAAGTGTATTTAAGACACTGTGAATTACGTTATTATTTTAACGCTTTCGAAATATAATTACTTACTTAAGATTAAAGTGTAATATTGAAAACTTTATTTACTTAATTTAATTTATACTCGTTGAATTAAATGAAATTGCACATTTTATATTATTGTTTTTGAATTAATAATAATCTATATATATAGAAGAACACTTCCTGAGTGAGTAAGTGAGGGGGTGATCTATCAACGCCCAAACAAAACCCCTGAACCTAGAAGCATGAAATTTCGTGACAATGTTCTTTCTATGACGTAGGCATCCACTAAGAAGCGATTTTACAAAATTCGCCCCCCAAGGGGGGGAGGGGGGGCAAAACATGATTTCACAAAATCCTTCATATCTCAAACAAAAAACAGATATCCGTAAAATTTTTGCTTTAAAATATAGCTAATACAAATGTCTAAAAACCAATTTCTGGAATTTTCAAAATTCGGTCCCCAAGGGGGGCGGGGGGGGAGGCAAAACGTGATTTCACATGCGTAAAACGTGATTTCGCATAATCCTATATATCTGAAACAAAAAAATAGATATACGTGAAATTTTTGCTCTAAAATATAGCTAATGCAAATATCTAAAAACCAATTTCTGGAATTTTAGAAATTCAGTCCCCAGGTGGGGCAGCAGGGGGGGGGGCGTAGGGCTATGGGGCAAAAACAAATAGAAATACAGTTAGGGCGTTCAAAATTGATACAGATAGGTTTTAGAGGCCTGCAAGTCAACTGAGGATATTTTAGTTTGTGTAAAGTTATTAGGAGGGGAAGGAAGGGGGTAGGGGAGAGAGGGGGGGGGGGCAAAAAATAAAAATAGAGTTAGATCGTTCAAAATTGGTATATAGTGGTTTTCGATACCTACAAATCGATTGCGGATATTTTCGAAGTTGTAAAATTATTAGGAGGGGCGGGAAGGGGGGTGGGGCGGTAAGGGGGGGCTATGGACAAAAACAAATAGAAATACAGTTAGGCCGTTCAAAATTGGTACAGATAGGTTTTAAAGGCCTGCAAGTCGAATGGGGATATTTTCGAAAGTGTAAAGTTATTAGGAGGGCCGGGAATGGGGGGGAAGAGGGGCAAAAAAATAAAATAGAGTTAGATCATTCAAAATTGGTACATAGAGGTTTTTGATACTTACAAATCGATTGCGGATATTTTCGAATTTGTAAAATTATTAGGATAGACGGGAGGGGGGGCGAAGGGGGAAAATAATAGAAATAAGAGTTAGAGCATTTTGGGAATTTTTTCCGAAGGCAGTGAGAACCCGGTGCGGCATTTTTCCTTATCAGATTTTGTTTCTCTTTTTTTTCCCACGTGATAAAAATTAATGCAATTTTGAGAATTCAGTAATCATAGTGATTCATTTAAAAATAGGAACCAGCGAAGTGGGCGTTGCCTGCTAGTACACATATATATATGTGTATGTGTTTTTAATAAATGGAAGATGTTTTAAAAGTAATGTATTAAATTATTAAGTGGGGCATAAGTAGTCGGAAAATATGCCTTTTACCTGGTCTAAATGTTTTTGATCTGCACTGCCTAACTGTCCTACTTCTCTTCTTTGCTAAATTTTCCGACGTTAAATGCCATGGAACATGAGGTGAAACATTGTGGTTTCCATACTCGAGCTAGCCAAAGTCCGTTGTGTACACTAATGGGGGCTGGTGCACGTATAATCTGACGTGGCCGTAATGTTCTCCATGTACCCATACAATTTATATCTCTGGGGATCACTGAAGCGGGGAGCCATCCTCTCTGTACAGGATCAAAATTGTGATGGCATGTCTCCGGATCATATTCTGGGTTGATTCCCAGATCACCGCTAATTGCCCATTGTGCAGCACAGTGTTACAGTAAACCCAACCTCCATGTAATATTATTGTTCTTAGTAGTTTCTTTTCTTTGGCTGACATTTGTGAATGCTTTTTAAGTTATTTTTTGAGTTTTTTATGTCCTTTTCAAACAATTCTGAGGTCCAGGTAAATGAAAGAAGTGCATTTTGATAACGTTTCAGTATATTTTAAGATTAAAGGGAGTAAAATATTAAATTTGTCAAAAATATCAAAAATTTAAGAAATATATATTAGATTAAAATATTCCTTAGATTATTCTTATAAACTCGGCGTTAATGAACTCGCAGTTATTACTGGCACATCTTACTTAATTGATATGTAAAATGTTATTTAGAATTTCGACTAAGTATGTCAAAATCTAGTAAACTACCAGGTGTTTGTTAATCTATTTTGAATGTTCAAGTACTGAGTATAGAGTTCGTTTGGCGAAAGAAGAATATCTACATCTTTTTAATCTTCACAGCAATGAAAATTTCAAGAATGCAGTCGCCAAACAGGTGCATTTTTGGAAATATTGCAGACATGCTCTCATTTTTAATAATTTTTTCTAGCTTACCTCTTGCGACTCAGCAGCTAATATTTTAGAAAAATACTATTTATGATGAAATTTTATGCCAGTATTTTTTTTTTTCAGAAAAATCGGCGATTAGCTCTTCAAAGAGTACCCTTGTAAGTAAAATTTAGTAAAATAAATAGTGATTGAATATTGTATTATACTATTTTATTATAAAAATGGAAATATTCAAAAAAAAAAAAAAAAAAAAAAACTGAGCATAGAGCTTCCTTCACGAGGGCATATAATAAATAAGAAAATTTATTGGCGGACGAAAATTCTTCGTCCGAAGAAATTGAAGTACGTTTATTTTTGTTTAAACAAAACGCTGAACCGTTAGAGTTAATATATATGGCTTATTTATATAGTTTAAAAGAATAGAAATTTCAGACAGAATTTGATTTCGTAGAGGAATATAGGAAAAAAAATCATTGAAAATTCCACTAAGAGCTCAACACTCTATAGGAAATCACAATAAAAAATTAAATATATAAGAAAGTAATATTTCTGATAATAATAATCAACTAGAGGATAACAAATCGGATAAAACTTTATGTCAATGTCTCCCTGAAGTTGAACTTTACACGTTCGGGGGAGATTTAAAGATTGGTTAACGTTCTGGAACTAATTTAAAAATATTCCTGAGAACAAAAATTGAAGTAGTGCAAATAAATTTAATTATTTGATTCAGTCAACTAGAATTAAATATGAAGCTAGTGAAATTGTTCAATAATATCCTATAATAGAGGAAAATTATGTTTTAGCTATAGAGAATTTGAAATAAAGGTATAGTCGATAAGACCTTTTCATCGATTTTTTTGTACGCGAATTATTAAAGCTTGTTCTTAAAGCTTTGAGTGGTTTATATAATAAATTATAAACTCAATTAGGAGTGCTAGGCACTTTGGGTATTACTAGTGAAAAGTGTGGAATAATTTTATATCACTTAGTTGAGAGTTCCTTACTCATATACATATTACCTTTATTTGAACAAAAGAGAAAAATTATAGAAACTGAACACAAATTATCTAGTCTTGATGCCATACTTCTGTTTTTGAAATAAAGTACAATCCGAAGAAAAAGTACAATCCGAAAATGAGTGCGAACATCAAGGTGTAGCAACATATAAGAATTTGAAAGTAATTACACATGATTCAAAAAATAATTTGTGTTTGTTTTATTCAAAAGGTCATTAAATGCGATTTTGTAAAAATGCATTCTGTATCCCTTTAAGCGAGAAACTTCCCGTTATTAAAAATAAGGGATTGTGTCGAGTTTGTTTAGTTAATGGTCACACGTCCAATTCATGTAAATCAAATATTAGGTGTCAAATTTTTAGTAAAAAATATTTGAAATTTATGTGCTCCACGTTGGAATCTAATAAAAATAATGAAGTTTCTAGATCACTTTCGAATCACGATGAAGTAAAAGAAAAGTGTGTTGGCAAGCTATTTGCTCAGAAACAAACAAAATAAAAACCTCAAGCTACTAATAATGTATTTTTACAAACTTTAGTTGTAATGCGCCATGGAAAAAATGCCAAACGCAAAGCGAGAATTGTCCTAGATACAGGATCTCAAAAATACTGCATATTGAAATCCACTGCAGAAGAATTAAATTTTGATTATGTAAGAGAAGAAGAATTTTCTCATTATTTCTTTGGTGAGGAGAAAATATATATAAATAAACATACACGTTACAAAATTTTTTTGAGTAATCTTCCTAATGATTATATTTGAAACTTCGATGCTTTAGATCAAAATGTTATTTGTAAAGCTATTTCTGCGAAAACCCAGAGAAATTGGATACGGAAGTTAAAAATTAAAGGAATCAATTTAACTAACATTGAAATTTTGGGTCTATCGAAGTACTTTTGGGACCAGACGTGGTGGTAAATTATTTACTGATAGACGAGAACAACTTATATCAGGTTTAGTCGCCATGGAATCGAAATTAGGATGGACTTTGATTTGAAAAGTCCCTCAGTCCGGTAATCGTAGAGGTATAAATATGTCAGTCATTACTATGCTTTCTCAGAAAGACATACCCGTTTTGAATTTATGGGATTTAGAACTCCTTGGTATTAGCGATCCTATAGAACACGATAGCGATCCTATAGATCATAGGTTCCCAACGTGGGCGATAACGCCCCCTTGTGGGCGTTTGTGACTTTCAGGGGGGCGGTAAAAGACCCAGAGAAAATTAGGGGGCGTTGATATGGCACGGAGGGGCATTGGAAGATTAACCAAATATAGTCTATAAAAGACTTACTCTGCTCTACACCTTTACACTCCTCACGGCAACCCTGAAGCTAGCCTATTTCTCTCTCGTAGAAAACAGTTGACTCATTCTCACTTTCTCTATTGTTCATCGCAGCACGTACTGTGTACTATGAAAACGGCGTTTGTCGGACCCATGTCGGAATCAAAAAACAAGAGGCGTCAGTATAGTGTGGATTATATAAAATACGGATTTATCGAAAATCCCACAAATCCATCATCGCAAATGTGCCTTATTTGTCAAAAACATTTTCGAATAAAGCGATGAAACCTTCTAGGCTTCAAGATCATCTTAATAAAATGCATCCAGATAAGAAAGACAGAGATATGACCTATTTTCAGAACATAAAAAAGAAGTTTGAAAATCAGCCAAATGTATCAAAATTATTTTTATCAGTTTCTAAACAAGACGATGACGGACTTCGAGCTTCGTACAATATCTCATTGTTGATTACTAAAACAGGCAAGCCACATACTGTTGAGGAAGATTTAATTTTACCAGCAGTTGAAGAAGTAATAACTACCGTGCTCCATAAACCAGCTACAGATATTATCCGAAAAATTCCTTTGAGCAATAATTCTGTGCAAAGACGAATTGATGAGATGGCTGAAAACATTGAAGAATTGTTGTGCAATTATCTGCAGACTTGTCAATTTTCAATTGAGCTGATTGAGTCCACTTTGCAAACCAATGAAGCATTGTTATTGTCATACGTGAGGTTTATCAAAGATGAAAAAATATGTCAAGAAATGTTGTTAGCTACCAATTTGGAAACAGATACAAAAGGAGAAACCATATTTGGTACACTGGAAAAGTTTTTTGATGAAAAGGGAAATTCCTTTTAATAATATTTTGTCAGTTGCTACGGATGGTGCACCGGCTATGACAGGGCGTCACAAAGGCTTCAAAGCATGCCAAAAAAAGAAAGTTCCATTCGTGCTTGTTGTGCATTGCGTAATTCATCGACAGCATTTGGTTGCAAAAATTTTGAGCGAACGCCTCCATACATCACTGAAATATGTTGAGCAGTTAATAAAATCAGAAGCAACTTGTTGAATGACAGATTATTTAGTCAGCTTTGCATTGCAAATGATGAAGATTTCAACCTATTGCTGCTTCATACATAGGTGCGTTGGCTTTTAAAAGGTACTTGTTTGACTCGATTTTACAATCTGTTTGAATCTGTGATAGAGTTCCTAGGAAACAAAGACACGGAATTGCGCGACAGCCTCATCACATCAAAGAACGATATTGCGTACTTAGCAGACTTGTATAAATTGTTCAATGATATCAATCTCCAACTTCAAGGCGACGACTTAAACTTGATTGACTGACAATAGTGTTGCTGCTTTCGTGTCCAAACTGCTATTATATAAAAGAAATATAGGCAGACGTGAATTCAATAACTTCCCATGTTTATCAGCAGTATCATTCAAGCACGACGACTTGCTTGTTTACTGTCAACATTTGGAAAACCTCTACAATGAATTCAAGGAATGATTCCAGGACATTTTAAACATGGACATACCAAACTGGGTTTTGGATCCTTTTTCCAATGTCAACACAGCAGGATCATCTCAGTTAGAAGAAGAACTAATAGAACTACCGACAAATGAAGAATTAAAAATTAAATTCAAGAATGGCTACCAAGAATGTTGGCTGCAGAAATCGATTTCGCAACTGTATTCAGGATTATGGTCGATTGTTCAACGATTTCTGATAGCATTCCCATTATCATATTTAGCAGAACGTGGATTTAGTGCTGTAGCAACATTGGTAACGAAAAAGAGAAACCGGCTCCATGTTACTGAACGCGGCGACTTACGATTGTTTTTAAGTAAAATCGAGCCTGATATTAACAAGCTCCTTAAAATGTATCAAATTCAGCCTTCTCATTAATTAAGTTAGAAATTTGGTGTCTTTAAATTTTAATAAAAGCACTTTTTAATGTAATTAAGTATGCGTTTTGATTGTTCTCTTGAACTGTCAATTTATTTATTTAGAAAGCAATAGTTTAATATGGATTACTTCGTATCATCAAAACCCCTTCCTGTCCTTATAACAGGTAAGCTAAAACTTTTATTCCTCTTTTTTAAATCAAGAAGAAATTCAGTAGCGTTTCAATTCCAATAATATTCTATCTATTAGTAATTTTTTTTTATTTAATTCTTGTTTTCACCATGCATTATGTACGCTCTTATTTCTCTGGAGTGGGAGGGGGGCGGTATTGAAATATTCACTAGAAAAGGGGGCACCAGCTCAAAAAAGGTTGGGAACCTATGCTATAGATCCTATACAGAAAGAGTTCTTATGGTATATTTTAGAGAATTAGTCAAACAAAAACAAGATAAAAGATATAAGGTCCATTTGCCGTGGAAAAAGGATCATGCTTGCTTGCCTCACAGTTATGAAGTTGCACTACAGAAATTAGAATCTACTGTTAGAAAATTAGAGAAAACTGGATGTCATAAAAAATATCATAAAGTTTTTAAAGGATGGATTTACAACAGAATTATTGAAGAAGTTCCTGAGAAAGAACTGTCACTTGCTAATTCTTATTATCTTCCTCATTGTCCAGTAATTAAAGAAACACCATCACTGACCTCTATGAAAGTAAAGCCTATTTTTGACGCGTCAGCCAATATGCCTGGTTATCCATCCCAGAATTATTGCTTAGAGACTGGGATTGACTTTATTAAAACTATTCCTTCTATTTTAAAAAGATTTCGTTTACACAAAATTGGGGTTATTTCTGACGTTATAAGAGCATTTTTTCAGATAACTCTGCACTAAAAATATCGAAATTTCTTAAAATTCCTCTGGTATGATGACAAAGATGCCATAAAGGCTTTCCGTTATACCCTTTGTATTTTTGGGGTAACCAGCAGCCCATTTTTACTCATGGCAGTTATTAATCACCATTTGTCAGCTGAATCGTTGAAAATAAAATATTCTGAAAAATTTCTGGAAAGATTGTGTGATAGCTTCTATATTGATAACTGCGTGACTAGTTCACATAACATTTCGGAACTAGATAACTACGTAAAGTCTGCCACAGATATTATGAAAGAAGAGAAATTTGATCTAAGGGGCTGGGAAAGTACAGCTTTTCCTGAAATTTCTCCTCAAGATTCTAAAATACAAGCATTAAAATTAATATGGGACAAATACTCTGATACTTTAGAAATTGATTACGAACTATTGGAATTTGATAAAACAGAAAAACTAACGAAACGAAAAATTTTGTCCTTTATTAGTAGACTTTTTGATCCAACAGGATACATTGCTCCAGCTTTGATACAATCCAAAATTTTTCTTCAAGCTATATGGAAAACTAAAGAACATTGGGAAGCGGAAGTTAGTGATGAGATTAAAAGAAAATTTCTTAGATGGGTCAAGATTTACATTTTTTAAAAGACATAAAAATACCTAGATGGACTGGTGTTACTGAAACTTTATATCTAAGTTTACATACATTTGTAGCTGAGAGCAAAGGTGCCTATGCCACAGGCATTTTTCTAAGATCTAAGTCCACTGATGGCGTGGTGAGTATTTACTTATTGCAAGCTAAATCTCGAATAACTCCGCTGAAAAGGGTTACAATTCCCCGTTTGGAGCTCATGGGAGCTACACTATAGTAACAAGATTGTTCAAATCAGTTAAAGGTGCTCTGATAATTGAAAATAATGGAATCTAATTTTTGGACCAATTCATTCACAGTACCAAGTTGGATTTAAAGGCAAAAACAATGGTCAGTTTTCGTAAATAATCGCATAACTGAAATTAGGAAACTTACTGATAAAGAGAAGTGGTTCCATGTTTCTGGTGAGCTGAACCCTGCTGACCTTTCATCTAGATGAATTGAGTTAAACAGTTGTCGGAATCCCAATAATGGTTGGGACTGTACTGGTTGAAGAATCCAAAGGCTTAAGTCAATGGCTTAAGTCAATGGCTTAAGTCAGTCGTAAATATTAATGAAGAGGAGATTGCTCTGGAAAAAAGAGCTGTAGTTTCTACTAATAATATTGAATTTGAATCTGTTGTAGCCCGATTAGCCAACAGAGTTTCAAAAATTTCCAAAACGGTTAATATCATAGCTTGGATACTACGATTTCAACGAAATCTAAAGAATTAAGGAAGTATCCAAATATTACATATGAAGAAATTGAAACACCGAGAAAAAAAATATACCGCTTTCCTCTAGTATGAATAAGTGACCATTTTCTAAATCCCTTACCTAGAAATATAGATTTCCGAGCTATACTCATAAAGCACGCCAATAAACTGAACAGACGAAATAATCGATAATTTCTAGTTTACACATTTCTAGGTGGTGAAAAAATATTCTGAATATACCGAATATTCTGAATGTCTTATATTACGAGAAATTATCGCTTGATTTTCTAGAATTGGGTTATAAACCGAGATTATAGTTGCTGATACCCGCCTCTTGTAGTCTTATTTATTTACAGAGATTTTAAATAACTTTACCTTCGGTAATGTAGGCAAACGCACTAGAATTATAATAGGGGCTTCTAGAACTCACTTTCCAAGGGGACTAGAATTTATAAGGATGACATGGAACAATTTTTTTTAGAGTTACAATTTAGATTCTAGATGTCAGTTACAGAAATTTTTCTCAGTGAAATGCTCATTTTTCGTTGTGTACTCTTTATTTGAATGCTTTTCAAATAAAGAAGGTAAAAAAACTCTCGCAAATTTTCAAACGTTTAAAGATGATGATGGAATACTTAATTTGAAATACAGACTTATAAACGAAAATGAAAACTCTGATTTTATTTTTCCTTTGGTTCTTCTTTCCGAAAATCCAGTAGTGAGAAGACTTATTGAGCAAGAGCACATTGTCTATAAGCATGCTTGAGCGTCTGCTCTACTTGTTATTTTGATAGAAAGATTTTGGACTTTAAAAGAAAAAAAAAATTGTTCGAAATGGCATTCGTGAATGTAATATCTGTAAGAAGCAAAAAATGAAACATCTTGAAGATGACTTCCACCGCTTCCTGAAGATCGAACGAAATTATCAACAGTTTTTAACCCGTTAGTAGTCGCTATAGACAGCGCCACCTATTACAGATTGCGTACTTTTTATTTAACTGTCACCAATAATTTTAAAAAGTGATGTGATCGACGTTTCTTCGAGTTTATTTGCGTTTTATGTATATCAAATGCCACTTCTAAAAATTTTTGGTGGCTGTCGAATAAAAAAATCTGAAAACACTTAAGAATGGGCGGCAAATTGACCAACTAGCGACTACTAACGGGTTAAAGTCTCAGGTGTTGATATAGCAGGACCTCTGCTTGACAAGTCTAAGGAAAAAGTTTGGATTGTACTATTTTCTTGCGCGGTGTTTAATTCCGTACGCTTAGATATGATTCCATCGCTTAGTACAAGTTATTTCACTCAGGCTTTCCGAAAGATTATAGCAAGAAGAGGACGAATTTCTGTGGTATATTCCGACAACAGTACGAACTTTACTGGTTTAAATAAGGCATTGAAGATCTCGGATTGGACTGAGATTCAACGAACATTTGAAGTAAAGGAAATTAGATAGAAATTCAACACACTAGACACCCAATGGTGGGGAGAATTCTGGGAAAGACTTACAAGAATTCTTAAGGATTTGCTTCGAAAAAAAAACTTAGGAAGAGCCTCTCTGACTCAAAAAGAACTACATACTCTTCTGTGTGAATGTGAATCTATAATAAAGAACAGACTGTTAACCTACTTATCTGAAGATAAAGATCTAAATGTTCGAACACCTTCATTGTTTCTTCAAGAATTCTGAACAAATGATGCATCAAACTTGAATGAAATTGAGAAAACTGACATTGTTGAAACATATAAATACATTCCGAGAGAAAGAGAATCTTTGAAACAAAGATTTAGAAGAGAATATCTGGGATTTCTATGGTCATCGATCCCTAAGAGTCACGACACAGCTCAAGTGGGTAATATAGTCTTGATTAGCAGCGATGATAAGAAACGTTTATGTTGGCTTTTGGCAAAAGTTGTAAGGTTGAGTTTGTGGTAGGTCACCACAGGTTTTTTAAAATTATGCTGAATCTAGCAACTCGAGTGTTGGGAAAGCTAAAAATGCTTCGGCGACAGTTCTCGGAGAAATTTTATATTTAATGAAAGTGTTAATTTAATGTTCTTTGTTTGATTTAAGGGATTTTTATCTTGTAAAAAACTAAAATATTGTAATTTAGGCCTAAGAATTTTTTTTTTTTTTTTTTAAGAAATAAGTACTCGGAGAAGTTTCATATTTAATGAAAGTGTTAATTTAATGTTCTTTGTTTGATTTAAGGGATTTTTATCTCGTAAAAAACTAAAATATTGTAACTTAGGCCTAATGATTTTTTTTTTAAGAAATAAGTAAAACATTGCGAATATGCCATTGTTCTCATTTAAGAAATAACTAAAATATTTTTAATCATTGATCCAGGGTCGGACTCTCCGCCCTTTTTTCATAACACTCTCAGAGATAAAAAAAATTCCGCCTGTTTTGCCACTACTAATTTCATGCAGAAATACATCTGATGGATTTATAGTAACGTGCGATGATTATACAGGGTAGAAATTACTTTATAAAAATAGTGGTAGAATTACATTAAAAAATTTCTCATTTATGAGAGTGTACTGAAAAAGGGCGGGGAGTACGATCCCTGCATTGAGCCCAATGAATTGTTACATAATGAATAGCTCAAAAGAAGAAAGCTAAGAATATATTAGCTACTGTCACACCAAATAGAAGAGAAAGAGAAGAAAAAAAGAGACAGAAAGAAGAATAAGAGGAAGAAAGAAAAAAAAAAAAAAAAAAAAGGCTCTTAATCTGAAAACTACAAAGTATGAGAAAAATAAAAGAAAACAATATATATATATATATATATTTACTTCATTAAAATCTTTTACAAAATAAAACTAGAAAATGTTTAAATCACAAAACCTGTGTTTTTCCTTTCAATACCTATAAATTCTCTCACTTTCATGAGAGGGGTCATTATTCCCTAATCACATGGGTCAAGTGTCCCTACGCTTAGGGAAACTTGAACCATGTGCTAACTTATAGAAATTTTTTAATTTTTTTTAGTAAGAACTATGCTATCATTTTCAGCCACTGTATGTACAAAACAACAGACTATTTGCTCATATTTTTTATTTAGCTCCAACTGTTATACAGAAAATGTAAAAAATAAAAAACCAAAAACTGGTTCAAGTCTCCCTAGTTTCCCCTATATATATTTTTTAATTTAAGCAAACGCACTTTTACATTTTAAGTAAAATTCATTTGACAACATAGGATTAAAATATAATAATATTCCTTAGAGTCCATTAGCGAATATTCCTTAGAGTCCATAATAAATATGGTATTTAAATATCCCTTTTTCTAAAGCATACCTTCTTTTAATTAATTTTACATCGTATGTTTATAGAGTTATATATATATATATATATATATGTGGTGTGTGTGTGTGTGTGTGTGTATAAAAAGATAAAAGGAATGAAAATAGGTTTTCGAATTAACCCGTTCTCTTGTTAATCGAATTCTGCTTTTGTAGTTTCTGTTCTAAAACTGATGTTCTGTAATTTTTAAAATTGAGTTAATTAATCACTTTGACTTTTTAATTATGTTTTTAAGTAAAATAAAAATACTAATAATGAAACACAAATTATATCTCTTATTCCATTTAACATATGGGAATAAATGTTCAGATAATTTAATGAATACTCCCATTTTAAGAAAATATGTATGGCTTATAACGATTCATTATTTTAAAAATGAAATAAATGGAAGGTAATATATGAATTAATTATGCTTATCTTTATTTAATTTTTTGTAGATTACACTGTTGAAGGAATAACTAACATTTATTATATTATATATATATATATATATATTTTTTTTTTTGTAAATGATTAAAAAAAAATGTGTAAGAAATAAATATAATGCGATTTGATAATGTATTTTTGCTAGAAATGCATTGGTTTATTTTCGAGTGATATAAATGAAATATAAATTTTCCTTTGAGAAAATTAATTTTTATTTATTTATTTAGTTAGTTTTTAATAAAAAAAATAAGGATTTTGAACTTTTTCTTTTAATTTAATTAATTTGTGTGCCATTTACACCTATATTCCGGGAATGCGTTCATACATTCTACTCTGATATATATTTACGTATGCGAGTATGGATAAGGGAATGCTTAAAAATTTTAGCCGGCTGTGTTTTTGGTTTGTAACATTTTGAAGTTCTTCAAATTTTCAATATTTTTGTATCCAGAGTACCTTCCTGTCAGAGTGTCTGTCTGTTATAAAAAGTTTGTAATGTACACAAAACTGATAAATTAACTGTATAAATGCTGCAAAAATTTGACTAATAAAACTTTATTAGAAAATACCATAAATTGTAAAAACACATAATAATCGTCTCGCATCTAAATAATTGAGTATAATCCTTAATTTTGTCAACAAATATATGTATGAATGCGTCATAAGAACTTAGTTTTAAACCCCGATAAAGTGTGGTATTTTTTTTTCTGCCTGTAAAATTAATTGTTTTTTGCAATTTAAAGTAAAGCTAGGGCAGTTTGCACACAATTCAACTAAATGATATAAAAAATCTAAATATTAATTTTCTGCTAGACTATTCCTAAATAATTTCGAATTTATCTGTATTCTATGCATTCCCATTATTGTTCTGGCCGAGCGGTTCTGACTCAAACCTGGTAGATGGGAAGTCCCGGGTTCGATCACAGGTCGCGCATATCTACCTAGCCGTTCGAAATTTCTGTTTTTTTTTTTTTTTTCGAAAGTCGCATAAATATGGGCGAGGACTCCTTACAAATATACCACGGAAGGCACTCCACCTACAGGCTTAGAACTCTAGCGCAGTCAATCGGCCTTAACCCCTTCCACTCCAGGGACGTACGTGCGTACGTCCTAGTGTTAATGGCCATTAATACCATGGACGTACGTGCATACGTCCAAAGAAATTATACGATACAATAAGCCCAACGTTGTAGTGGTATCACAGAGAGTTATTTTATTTGTCATATGGTATTTTGAAATTGTATTTTCATTACTGACAACTAGATGGCGTTAGTAGTCTCGGTGACCTATTTGTTTTGGCTACGCCAGTTGTTTCCTGATTTCGGTGTAACCCCCGTTTCGCCGACAAAAAATTTCCTACCCCCCAGTTTTTCCCATTCAAGCTTCCCTTTCCAGCTATTTAGGGATTTGTCCTATAATTATGGGGAAAACAAGTGGAAAGGAAATTTCAATTCAATGAAATGGCGGGCACTAGTTAGTTACGTAAGGAGATTAGTGTCCAATTCACCCCTTTTCATCAGTTGATAGTTGATACGACTCACAGTCTCAGGTGCACAAACCCGTTGTGAAGATGAATTTCTTCACGTAGTCGTGATCGTTGACTAATGTAGATTTCTGTAAAGAAAGTCAGGTTAGCAATACTTCAATAATAAGTCCAATTGCTGTCATCAAGATGCTTTTATTGAATAATTCTTGCAAAAATATATAAAGTATTAATATATCCAATAATTAGATACAGAGCGTTGTGAAACATTTAATAATGAAGTACATAAACCCAGGGTTAAACGTTGAGATTGTCGCATAAGATGGGGGAGAGAGCGAAGTAATTACATGTTTACAATCCTATGATCTGGAGCAGTTCTCAGATCCCTACACCAGAACAGATCTGAGATGTCTGAAGGAAAAGAGCCAAATTTTAGAAAAACAGCCAAATTATAGTGCCAAATACTTTCATTGTTTATCGGATAAAACAATGTTAATTTTTGAATTTGTAATGACGGTTTATAATTGTAGTAACCCTTTAATCGCCAACATTTTGCCAAACTACCGTTAGACAAGAGAAAGAGACGGTTAAGAAATGCAGTCATTAATATTGCGCAATCTAAAATAAATTACATCCTGTGTTGAAATAATATAAATTCTGACAATGAGTTTCCTTGTTTTATGACTATTTGAGAACACTTTTTATTTTATAATTACGTTTAATGTCAGAATTTCCGTTAGATATTATTATTATTTTATTTTCTTTTTATCCCATAAAATAAATTACTTTTCTATTTAAAAGATAAACATTTTATTTATAATTTAGATATAAAACGTATACAAATTAGATTTCTGAATGATGTGTGTTAATGTTTTATGTTAATAAATAGTGTAGGTCGTATGTATAATTAAAATTGTGCAATTTTTAATGACACTTAAAAAAAACAATTCTTACTTCAAATGTCTGAAAACAAATTATGTGAATAAAATATCACACATGAAATTTAATTATTTTTATATTGCGATAATGCATTACTTTATCATTAGATTTTATTTTAATTAAAAACTCAATTAAAATTTAACCAAACATATGTGAACACCTTCACATATTTCTCCCCTTCGCCTAAAAAGAAAAAAAAATCGAAAGGTAATTAAAAATATCGCTCTCTCTCACATCAAGACAAATACATACTACAAATTTCAAAATAACTTTCTATACAAAATCAATATTACTTTAAAAATATTTTTCATATTACAAAGTGGCTAATAATGTAAAATTAAACATCAAATATATATAATACCAATAATTAATTAGAACTTGTTTGTACTGGACATAGTTATCTTTCATAAGAAGCAACAATGTATATTGAAATCATGACATTATAATTATAAAATAAACAATGCAATGTAGTATTTATAATAATTCACAGCTTTATGACAATGCATTCTCAACAAATTTTTCTTGAAAATGTATGACAAATTGAAGGCAAGGAAAAAGGAAATCAATAATTACAAAATTAAAATATTTTAAGTATTCACAAGTTTATGCAATCTATTAATTTGCCTGAAATTATTTATTATTTACTAATTTCAATAAAACAATATTTTGATGAGATATTTTGGTATGAAATTTTTTTTTTAGAATATAAAGAAAGTACCAGAACGCCAATATGTGAAGACCTAAAATTTATACAAATTGAGCCAGTGTGTGTGAATCAGTATACAAATTATAATTGACATTATGGGTTGTGAGGCCACAGCCAAAAATAACTTACTGAGTTAGGGTGTGAGGCAGAAGAGGCATATATTGTGTGTAAATAAAATTACAGCAAGCATTCTGCAACACGACATAATTAAATGCCTTTTGTTTGTGTAAAGTGAATTGCGAAAATGAAAAAAAAAAATAGCCCAATCAATAAAGTAATAGGACACAAGTATGAAGTCTGGAAAATTTTTAATAGAAAATGTAATTAGTTTTTTTTGTTCAATTATAATTAATTATTTCTAAAAAAAAACATGAAGTAAGTTCATTTTTCAAACATTACGTGGTTTAAAATAATGAAGAATGATACCAATATGCTATCAATTCCCTTTTCCCTAAGAAATACAATAATTTATAAAACCTGAATCACAACTGAAAAGTGTAAATTGTCAACATGGACAAATTCTAATAATATTTAAATAATATTTATATTTTATTCTATTAATAATATGTATTATTCGTGATGTTTGTATTGAATAATGATTAAATAATTGAGAAATACAAAATGTTAAACTTGTTAAGTATGCATGATACGATACTTTTTTTTTTTTGTGTGTGTGTGTGTGTTTAGATCACTTACGTCTTGGACGAAGATGTGTAAATATTAGAACCTATATATTTTATATTTTTTATTTATTTTTATACAATACTGCAAGGTAAGCCATGTGAAATAATGTGTAAGATGTATAAAATTTTATTATTATTATTATTATAATTATAAATAATTTATCTTTTATAAATTTCTAACTATATTTTACAAAAAAAAGAATAACAATTTTAAAATTAAAATATTGCTGATCACCTGACATGTGAACACATGACATGCCAAATATTTAAGTCAGAGAAAAGTGTATAAACTCAGAAGAGAACATGGCTGAATAATTGGGTTGTGAGGCCAATTAAAACATGCCATAATGTGTGAAATGTGTCAAAACGTGTAAAAATGTGTAAAATAACTATTGAAAACATTGCCATTTAACCGTACCCCAAATTAATCAAATGACAATGAAGTTCTGACCTAAAAGTAAGCATGTATAAGAACGCGTGTACATAATGCATCAAAATATATATACCCAGAAAGAAACACATAATTCTGTTATTTATTTTTGAAATTTTAAATTGAAGTATGTAAGGTGAATTTTTTTTTTTTTTTTTTTTTTTTTTTTAACATGTATGAATATTGCATGAGTATGCATATGTTGAAAGTGTACATATTTTATATTCAAGTACATGCAGTAAAATAATCAATACAATGTGTGTTTATTTATTTATTATTTATTTATTTATTTTTTTTTTATTTTTTTTTTATGTATATAAATATTTTTTGTAAAACAATTAGCGAATGCTTGAAAAAAAAATGTTTGAATAATAAGATAAATGTAATATGTGGTTTACCCAACACAATTTTCGGTGTTGAAAATTTAAACTTATAGTCAAATGTCAGCACATTATATAGAAATAATCTGCATAAGAGATAGACCAAAGCAATACAATTGTGTTAATAGGGAGTGTGTGTTTATGTATATTTATTTATTTATTTATTTTAACAAGTAGCTGTGACAACATAGTTAATTTGATTTTTTTTTTTTTTTTTTTTTTTTTTTTTAATACAAATGCGAGATTAAAATTCTCGATAACTTTCAATCATGTCCGTAAACATTCTAGAATGGTATTACTGATGAAAAAAATAGCCACAATATTATTATTTATGATCTCTGATGACAGCTCTTTAATTAATAATGAAAAAAAAAAATGTGCACATGAAATTGTTTAAAAAAAAGGTCATGACAATATAAACTTCTAATGAGTTCAACGAGGCCTCTTAAAATGAGCTTAAAATCAATATAAAGACTAGCTACAAGGGCTATCATAAATGCTCATATCAAATTCAATAAAAACTCGAGTAAAGGAAGTATAAATAACTTCTCAATAAAAGATGAATTCAAATTGTTCATCAAGTCGACTAAAAAATTAATCATAATCAGCTGACATCTATAAAAAAAGGCAAAAATATTTGCTCAAAAGTTGCGCAATGCTGTTTTCTAAAAATGATGCATCGAATACACAAGGCCTGATATTTGATGTTATAAAATTTGCTAGCAATTAGATGTAAATACTAATATTAATGTATACATATTAATAAAAATAAAAAGATACACATACGAATAAGAATATAAACCAACAAATAAATATTTATGATAAAATGTGAGTAAATAAGTATATATGATGCTTTAACACAGTTAAATTATATTTACACTAAAAAAAAACATAAAAATATTATCATTCTTCTGATTACTATTTCCTTTAATATTATTATATGCATGGTGAGTGACAGATATGCATCTCAGTCTTTCAGAAAGAATACACACAAAAAAAAAAAAAAAAATAAAAAAAAAAAAAAATAAACATGCTTCAACAAAATAATTTCACCATTGTATGAATAAAAAGAGTGTATTTATTTCATTTCTCTTTATTTATTTATCCATTTGTTAGCCTCTCAGTTTCTTTGTTTATAAATTTTGTTCAATCAGCATAATCAAGTTCTTGTAATATATAAAAGAAAAATAAATAAACTTGATGTGTGTAAAAAAGTGTAAACAAAAATATAAAAAAAAATCTGTTATTGCACAGTGTAAAAATATATATATATAGGCATAGAAAATTAAAAAGAAAGTGAATTTTGAATGTTCGTGTAAGATGAAATGTGTAAATTTATAGCAATGTGTGAAAATAAGAACATCATGCATGTAAAATATTATGGGCGGGAAAGTCTTTTATGAACAACAGCTGTTTTACTGTAATGACGTAATCCCGTCACATCTACATGCAGTGAACAAATGTAAAAAAAAATGAGAAAAATATTTAATAAATAAAGAACCAATGTTTATCAATTTAATTACCTTATTGCCTTCATTTAATTATTATTTTTTTTATTTACATATGTATATGAAAAACAAATGCAGAATTGTAAATTTAGCAAAGTAAATATTTTGTATAAATGAAAATAAAATTCTAGCAAAAATAAAATTGTGCAATGCAAGGTAATCAAGGCAGATCTCTCCCCATAAAGAAATCTGGCCAGGATTTCCAAAGAAAGAAATATACCCCGAGTACCAAACAAACACTACTACATTCAAGCCGTCATTAAATGCAACAGTGGGGCACAAAATTACAAAAAAACAAAATAAATCTTAAAATAGGAAATGTGTCAAAATTTTGAAATGTAGAAAGGATAATTATAATGTGTACAAATTAAATTATCATTAAAAACTTTACAACTAAATGTCATTTATGAAAAACTAGACTTAGTGTATGTATAAAAACATGTGTGTGAATATGTGTTAATGTAAGAAAAAGATCCTCCATACAAACACTCGAAAGTAAATATTTTTTACAGTTTCAAGCCAAATTAATCAATTTATTAATGATTAATTAAAAATTTTCCCCACAAGAACTGAAAGATCAATTTTATAAAAAAAATGTGAAATGTGTAAATATAAATATTTGTAAAAATGTGTTTGTAAATGTGTGAAAGGTGGGAAATGTTCACCTGCCAAATATAGTTCAACTTTCACGAGTTGGCCCTTCGTCCCTCCTTCTTTTCGAAGAGTTTACTTTAAGGAAGGGGTGCACAAAGTGAAAAGAATGAATGGGTGAGGAAAAAAGAAGGTTGCCATGACAATAACACATCAAGCCAATAATTTTTACTTTTCGCTAGCTGAAATTCGTTTTGCCTGTTAAAAGGAACATGTGTTAATATTTAAAAATTAATAACACATAAACTAAAAGGGAAAAAAAAAAAAAAAAAAAAAAACCACTTTTCAATAATGTCTGAAATTTCAATAAGCACTAATACCTTATTTGCATAAAGAAGTTTCCAGCAGTAAATTTAAACAAGAAAAAAAAAAAAAAAAAAAAAAAAAAATCGTGCTGTTTGCATGGATTATAAATTATTGTCTACGCATTTTATTTTGTATTTCAGGAAAAAAATAATTTTCTTTGAAAACATTTAAAAAATAAAAATGAAAAAAGTTTTTACGCTATATTCTTTTTTTTTTTTTTTTTTTTTTTTTAAGAAAAGAAAAACATTTTTAAAAATACTGAATCAATAAATGGGGAATTTTATAAAAATAAATTGAGCTGTACGCATAATTTACAGTATTATGTACAATAGCTCTCAGAATATTTGCATACACATCAGATATGAATATGAAAGATAATTTCTTACATTACTGTTAGAATGGCTTTTAATTTCTATGTATTTTGCCAAAAAGAAAAGAAAGAATATATATATATATATATATATATATAATTACAGTAGTGCAGTTCTTTATTTAAATTTTAATTTTTTTTTTTTTTTTTTTTTTTCTTTTCTTTTCACTTTTTTTCTAAGAGAAAGAAAGAAAGGTTGGTAGATTGGTAGTTTTATTTATGGTGCTTAGGTCCAAATTAGGACATAAGGAAAGAAAGAAAGAAAAAAAAATGAAGAAGAGAGAAAAAAAGACTGCAAACCGAAATTTTGAAATATCGTTTAGACAATCATAACAATCCTCATCGTATTAATAATTAGTTATAATGTAACAAATATTTTTTAATGATATAACATATTAGAAAGCCCAAAAGTTCTCCTAATTTGGAAATAAGTAAATAGGTAATGAACAGTATTTTCGCCAAAATGTCGCAAAACTCGTAAAGATAGCAAACCACCTCCCTTTTCACCCTCAACCGATTTCAAGGTTATGGAATCGTCGCTGCCTACGTCACGTTTGATTGACAGGGGCCAACTCCTGACAGTCGCACTATATTCAATCTCGAACGATTATAGAAAAATATATTCTCATTTAAATTATTTTTAATTTTTTTGGTAGGAGCATGTATTTAGAATTTGAAAATATAACAAAACTTAATAAATCTTCATTTAAAATTAAGTTTGAAGTATACTTAATAGGAAAAATTAAATTAATTTGTTTATTTCAATATATGGTATAGAAAGAACTGAGAAATCTAACAAATATATGATTAAACATGCGAATATTTTTAAATGTATAAAACACAAATCACAATCATATAATTAAAAAAAAAATCAATATTTTCATATAAGAAAAAGTTCATATGAAAAACTAATTATGTTCTCAGAATTCTTTATCTTAATCACTGTCATTGTATTTACTGAAGAAAAAAAAACAATGAATGTGAACACTTTCTCCAAAAATAATAATAGAAGTAAAAATATGTAAATTTAATTTGCTTTATTGCAAATATTTTGTATTTATAATGCAAAATTAAACTACCTTAAACAAGTATAATTATTTGTACAGAAGCACTTTGCACATATTGTGTAAATAAAATTCAATAACGTATAAACTGTTTTTTTTTTTAATTAAAATATGAATATGTAAACATACTCGACAAACTGTGTATATTTATAAATATCTGAGAAACATATATATAATAAGTCAAATTATTACCAACATAATTATTTAAATTATAATTATTTAAAACTTTACTCAAAAATTAATTAAGCATTATAAACTATACAAATAAATACAAATGAAATAAACTCTTTACTTTGAAAAGTAATTTTCTGTATTTATTTTCTTCAAGACAAAAGAAAAAGTACTTACTTAATATCTTGAAAAATCAAATTTTCGGTCAGTACAAACAAAAAAAAGTTCACTGATGAGTTTTTTTCAATATTCAGTCACAATTTCAGTGTCAACTACTCAGTAAAAATCACTCAAAAATAACAGAGTATAATCTGCTAGTTTGATTCACAATCTTTAAAAATATTCTGTCCGCAGAAAGTTATGAATCTCACTCTTGTTTTTTTTAAATGATGTATCAGTTATAAAACTAAAGCAATATCTGTTACAAAACTGTAAGTAATTTTTCACAAACAAATATCCAGAGACACTTTCTTCTTTTTCTTTTTGAGCACCTATACACGTAAAAAAATTCGGGTTGCCGTATGAATGCACGTATGGCTTTTCTGCTTTGAGTGCAAAAGCGCATGATTATGGTTTAACACATAAATAAAAACATACTTGGCACATCACTTTACCGCACAGGGAAAACACAGGTCCATCGACGCAGTTATGAGAACAGAACAGAAGCCGACAAACTCAATGTGGAAGGACATAGGAGTTTGAACTAAACATGCAAGAGGCAACCGTTGGCAGGTAAATCGGACTGGGACTGCTCGCTTGAATCAGAGGTCAGAACTCCATGAAATTATTTTGTCCAAAATGGATTCTGAAACTAAGGTGCACAGATAAATGCTTAATAACTGTCCGTGAGATGATGAAAAAATCGCCTGTTAGATATAAAGGAGCTGGAGCTAAACATGATAAATGACGAAATGCCGACCACCATAAAACGTCACGATCTCGGGAATTTTGTTTCTCTATTACCATAGAATTTTTGCTGACACGAATCCAGATTGAAGAGGTGGAAAAAATGCGACGTTAATCGTTTATTTTAGTTTTGAAGGCAAAACCACAGAAGCCAAAAAGATGTACAAATTCACCAAAAAGATGTACAAATATTGTTCGGCGTGAATTCTGAACCGAATGCTTTAAATAAAAAAAATCTGTAGATGTTGAAGATCATATTGTATCCGAAACAGCTGCTCAAAAAAGCAAATTAACAGTAAAATTTTCAAAGCCCTGTAGATACATATATAACCAGGAAGTAGACCTGACTCAGGCAACCAATGCTGAGTGACTAAGGTTGGGACTGTTTTGCTCGAGAGGTGGACTGGACAGTACTCCACTCAAAGTCTTTTAGCCAGAAAAATTAATCCATTGTTTCTGTAAGTCAACAGGTAAAAATACTGTTACCAAAGCAACTAGTGTATCTATTTTCCTTTTAAAATATAATAATTCTTGGAATTTTTCTTTAGCAATATCCATTATACAATAAATTTCTTCTTTAGTCCTTTTGAAATTTTTAAAACAAAAAGTGTAAATATTTACTTCAGTTTCACCTAAATCTAAGCACCATTCTAGAGTCTTTGAAAGTTTTTCAAAACCAAAAAAACGTGACTTTGAAGCTTTTCCATGGCAAAGTTTAAGCAACAACTTGCGAAAAAATATTTCATAAAATATATATAAGAATAAATACAGCCCCTCTCCCCCATGTCGACCAATCTCAACTCCTGGTGCTTTAGCACCAATTTGTGTGAAGATGAATTTCTTCACGTAGTCGTGATCGTTGACTAATGTAGATTTCTGTAAAGAAAGTCAGGTTAGCAATACTTCAATAATAAGTCCAATTGCTGTCATCAAGATGCTTTTATTGAATAATTCTTGCAAAAATATATAAAGTATTAATATATCCAATAATTAGATACAGAGCGTTGTGAAACATTTAATAATGAAGTACATAAACCCAGGGTTAAACGTTGAGATTGTCGCATAAGATGGGGGAGAGAGCGAAGTAATTACATGTTTACAATCCTATGATCTGGAGCAGTTCTCAGATCCCTACACCAGAACAGATCTGAGATGTCTGAAGGAAAAGAGCCAAATTTTAGAAAAAGAGCCAAATTATAGTGCCAAATACTTTCATTGTTTATCGGATAAAACAATGTTAATTTTTGAATTTGTAATGACGGTTTATAATTGTAGTAACCCTTTAATCGCCAACATTTTGCCAAACTACCGTTAGACAAGAGAAAGAGACGGTTAAGAAATGCAGTCATTAATATTGCGCAATCTAAAATAAATTACATCCTGTGTTGAAATAATATAAATTCTGACAATGAGTTTCCTTGTTTTATGACTATTTGAGAACACTTTTTATTTTATAATTACGTTTAATGTCAGAATTTCCGTTAGATATTATTATTATTTTATTTTCTTTTTATCCCATAAAATAAATTACTTTTCTATTTAAAAGATAAACATTTTATTTATAATTTAGATATAAAACATATACAAATTAGATTTCTGAATGATGTGTGTTAATGTTTTATGTTAATAAATAGTGTAGGTCGTACGTATAATTAAAATTGTGCAATTTTTAATGACACTTAAAAAAAACAATTCTTTCTTCAAATGTCTGAAAACAAATTATGTGAATAAAATATCACACATGAAATTTAATTATTTTTATATTGCGATAATGCATTACTTTATCATTAGGTTTTATTTTAATTAAAAGCTCAATTAAAATTTAACCAAACATATGTGAACACCTTCACACCCGTGGTGAATTACAATTTTCACTTGTCATTTTTTACGCCTAATTTATGACCATGTTACTGTCATAAAATTATTCACATAAGATATATGAAATGTATAGATGAAGGCAAATAAAGAGTATAAATAATGCAATAAAAACGCACATATAAAATTTATAGTATAGCAACATTTATAATTAGCAACTTTTTATTATCATTATTTTTTAATAATTTCTTTTCAAAAGGAAGTTGGCATAGCCTGCTAGTATAAGAATAATTGTATAATAAATTTGCGACTTTTATTACAGTTTAGAAATATAGGTAAAGACAAGTAATTTATTTATTTATATTTTCAATCTATGGATTTTTTCCCCCCTGTGTGTGTTTTTAAGCACAAATATTATTGAGTTAAAAGAATTTAGGTACTTATCTTCAAGACCTAGACGCCTAGACCTTGCTTAAAATTAACTTTCCTTATCTCATTAGACTCCATTTCTAAAATAACACCATTGAAGTAAGTTCTATCATGATTTTTTTTTCTTTGAACTTTATCATAAATTTCAATGTTTAAATTGATCGGGATCAGGAGATTTCTAAAGTCTACTGAAATTTTCAAAATCCTTGTTTATTATTATCTTAAAAAAAAAAAAAAAATAAAAAAAAATCTTATATTTTCAATTTAAACACATCGATACATAAGCTCAATAAAAACCAGCAAGTAAAAAATCACATAAATGCTGTTAAGAAAAAGAAAAAAAATAAACATAATATTTCAATTTATTTAATTTATATATATATATTTTTATTTCCTACTACCAATTGTTATTTCTCAGTTTATAAATACATAACCAAAAAATGTTTATCATGATAATTTCTGAAATACTGAATTAATTAACAAACTTTGGGCTTATAAAACTGAAAGTAAAAGTTAATTAAAACAACCGAAAAGAAAAAAAAAAAAAGTTTAAATGAATGTTTTCTAATACTTCTCATTCTGTTTGAAGATGTAATATTTGGAATTCGACTAAATTTAAAAATGCAGGTAATTAAAAATAGTAAATGCAGGCCAGCAGGTAATTAAAAAAGAAATTCTACTGTTTATTCTGTTTTTCGAGAGTTTTTATTTTATTTTATTTTTTAAATATAAATATATTCATATTAAACTGTTGTGCTTGTATTTATTATTTAAGTAAATAATAATAATAAACTAAGTCTTATCCTATTAAAAAAATTAACAATTATGCCTGAGAAGACTATTTTGGCAACTAACAAAAAATAATTAAGTGCCACTGACGCCTGTTTTTCACATACTAATTTCTAACTCTGGGTTTTATTTCTAACTCTCGTATTTATTTCCCAAGTTTTTCTGCATCTTAGCTTCTAAGTTTTTTAGGATTATTGCCTTCAAACTACACAACTAGTCTTAAATGAGCTTGAAAAATGTATGTTATACCCCCATTTCGCCGACAAAATGGGGGTGAACATTCACTGTCGGCGAAACAGGGGTGTAACCCCCGTTTCGCCGACAAGAAATTTCCTACCCCCTTTTTTTTCCCATTCAAGTTTCCCTTTTGAGCTATTTAGGGATTTGTTCTATAGGAATGGGGAAAACAAGTGGAAAGGAAATTTCAGTTCGACAAAATGGTGGGCACTAGTTACGTAAGAAGATTAGTTAGTGTCCAGACCACTCCTTTTTATCGGTTGATATGACTGACAGGCCCAGGTGCACAAACACATAATGAATTAGAATTTTTTGATTTGGGGTGGGATTTTTTTTATGTTGATGCTGTAGGATATTTGCTTCATTCAAACAACTAAGTACTTAAATGTAAAAAAAAAAAAAAAAAAAAAAATGTAGTGTTTTAATATGATAAAAATGTGTATAATTAATAACCATTGTTATGTAGCTTCCTTTTTATTCATTTACGTAAACATTTCTTGTTTTAGGGAAAATAAATTTTCTATAGACAAATGTTAATTTGCAGTATACTTTTATAAATAATAATTTAGCATAAAATACGTACATTGGTATAGCCAAAGTGCTAAATTAGCAGTCATTAAATGTATTTTGCACCTAGAAAGTACAGTTTAACGACCAAAATACCCCATTCGTTCGTTATTTGTTACGGCTAATATATCACCAGATTATTGTCATAAAATTTCTCTCTTTACAGGACACTCCCAGAAAATCTGTGAAATATTAAAGAAAAAATGGTATGTTGTGGCAACCACATGATTTTCTTCTATATTTTCCTATACAAATTCATTCAGTAAAAATAATTCTTTAACATTATTATTTAAAAAAAATACCTTCCATGATAATGCAGACGATTTCTATGTTAGAGAAGTAGTATAACACTAAATATTACTTTGTAGTTGTTTAAAAAAAAAAAAAAATCGATAACTTTATTTTAAATTATCGCAGATCGATGGTTCAGCCATTCATTTTAAAGGTATTGAGGAGATCTTTTGAAAGATACTCATCATGCAAATTAACTGGGGGGGTGGTTCCCCCCCCAGTCGAGGCTCCTATATATACAGTTTTATTTCCCCAGTTGTTGACTATCTCTATTACAAACAATTCTTTTAAATTTCATAATAATTATTAAAAATTATTCTCTTTATGCACATTTACACAAAATTTTGTTCTATCCTAACATGACAAAAATTTAGAAAAAGCTGGATGGCAACGCATGCTGTTGGACAATTTTTACCAAAAGTTGATAGACAATAATTTATGTCAATGTGTAACTACATACCAATTTGTATGAAATTCTGTGCAGTAGTACCTGAGATACAGTTGCCACAAAATTTTGTCACACACAGACAGACAGATTTTTTATAAAAATGGTCAAATGGTGTTCTACAGCTCTCAAAAAGTGTAAATCCATCAAAAACCCGAGGTTTAAAATTTTTACGAATCCAATACTTTCTTCTATTGAATATAGAAGAAAGTAATAAATAGATGAATGCAAATAAAGAGTATAAATGTAATAAAAACACACATATAAAATTTATAATATATAGCAACTTTTTGTCATTTATTTTGTTTTATTTCATTTTTACTTCCTTCTATAGTCAATAGAAGAAAATACTATATTCGTAAAAATTTTCGACTTCCGGTTTTCAATGGATTTACACGTTTTGAGAGGTTTAGAACACGATTTGATAGTTTTTAGAATATGTCTGTCTGTCTGTGTGTGACAAAAATTTTGTGGCAACTGTATCTCCACAAACTACAGTTCCGAATTACATATAAATTTATTTGTAGATGTATCTTGACCTAAGTTAGTGCCTATCAGCGTTTGGTGTCAACCACTCAACAGGTGGCATTGCTATACAGCGATTTCTGCAATTTCAGGGGTGGCTATATCTCAGGTTCTATTGCGTATAATCAAACAAAACTTGATATGTGAAAAGACTATTATGAGTATTACGCTGATTCAATTTGAATGCTTATCGGCCAGTAGGTGACGCTGCTATACAGAGATTTTTACAATTTAAGGAAAGGTTATATCACAGGAACTACTGCATAGAATTGCATATAAATTTGTATATAGGTACACCTTAACATAAATTGGTGCCCGTCAACGTTTGGTGTCAACCGCTCAACAGGTGGCGTTGTTACACAGCGACATCTAGAGTTCAAAGGAAGGCTATATCTCAGGTTCTATTGCGTATCATCAAACAAAACTTGATATGTGAGAAGGCTATTATGCTGACTCAGTTTCGATGCTTATCGGCCAATAGGTGGCGCTGCTATACTGCAAATCTCATCTATTCATGGCTATATCTCAATGTCTATGGCATGTAACTGTACGAAACTTGATAATTGATATAACCATTATAAAAACATTACATATATTAAGATGTTATTTATAGACGATAAAATTGCCTTTCTTTGGATAGTTAGTGTTAGATTTCCCTAAGATGAAAATCATTTCATTCATCATGTTAAATATTTTTAATAATAGTTTTAATAAATTATTCGCACTTAGTGAATTTGTACAGGAAAATATAGAAGAAAGTCTTGTGATGGCCACAACATACTAGTTTTAATTTAAGTTTAATTAAAATTTATTTGTTTTTCATTTATCTATTTCTTTTTAAAAGAAAAATCTACATTTTTTTTTATTTAGTATATTGATTGGAATCAAATGGCAATATAGTGTAAAGAACGAAGGCTACAAAATACATGGTTCAAAAACTAAAATATTACATACTGATATACTGCCAATCGCAGTTCTTAAAGAATAACAGATATCCACTTGTCGTCGATAAGTACAAAAACTGAAGTGCCTAGGAAAGACCTTTCTAAAGGTAGTAAGAACTTTGACCCGATGTAGTGTTGGCGCAAATGTAGCTGCCGTAGGCAACGGTTACCCGAAGCGAGGTCTAGAGCGATTTAAATTATTCTTTTTTGAGTTTTTACTTATAAGGTTGTATAAAAATGGATAGAAATTGAATTCTTTTGAAAATTCATTTAAATATAGGACCAGCGAAGTGGGCATAGCCTGTTAGTATTAGAATAATTGTATTATAAATTTGCAATTTTTATTACAATTTAAAAATATAGGTAAAGACAAATAATTTATTTATTTATGTTTTGAGTCTATGGATTCTTTTTTTTTTTCTCTCTCTGCCTGTGTGCGTGTGTGTTTAAGCATAAATATTATTGGGTTAAAAGAATTTAGGTACTTATCTTCAAGACCTAGACTTTGCTTAAAATTAACTTTCCTTATCTCATTAGATTCCATTCCTAAAATAACAACACTGAAGTAAGTTCTATCATGATCGTAATATTTCAATTTATTTATTTTTTAATTTTCTACCAATTGTTATTTATTAGTTTATCAATTTATAATGAAAAATTTGTCATCATGATAATTTCTGAAATATTCAACTAATTTAATCAAATTTGGACTATAAAACTAAAAGTAAAAATTAATAATTAAAACAAATGAAAAGAAAAAAAAAAGTTTAAATGAATATTTTCTAGTAATTCTCATTTTGCTTAAAGATGCAATATTTGGAATTCGGTTGAATTTAAAAATGAATTAGCCAGCAGGTAATTAAAAAGAAATTCTACTATTTATTCAGTTTTACGGAAGTTTTTATTTTAGTTATTTATTTACTTTTTTAAAATATAAATGTATTCATATTAACTTTTGTGCTTGTATTTATTATTTAAGTAATAATAATAAACTAAGTCTTATCCTATTAAAAATTTTAACAATTGTGCCTGAGTAGACCATTTTGGTAATTTAGAAAAAATAATTAAGTGCCATTGATGCCTGTTTTTCACATTCTAATTTCTATCTCCGGGTGTAGCCTATTTACTTCCCAATCTTTTCTGCATCTTAGCTTCTAAGTTTTTTAGGATTATTGCCTTCAAACAACACACTTATGCGCTTGAAAAATTCTTGTTATACCCCCGTTTCGCCGACACAATGTCAGCGAAACAGGTGTTGAACAGATAGCGATGATTTTCCCTTTTTGGGGGAATTTGTCAACGAAAGGGGGTAGGAAATTTTAGTGTCGGCGAAACGGGGGTATAACCGAAACAGGTGTTAAACCGATATTGCCGATTTTCCCTTCTTTGGGGAATTTGTTAACGAAAGGGGGTAGGAAATTTTCGTGTCGGCGAAACGGGGGTATAACCCTGATTTCTCACGGCTGCGGTTGTGTGTAATTTTCGCCCCTCGATTTTGAGTGTTTTGCCGGGTGTTTGAAACTGTGAATAATGTCTGATTCTAGAGATTCGGATAGTGATTATATCCCCGATTATGATGAACTTGAAGATTCCAATGATGACTTTACAACAAGTGAAGACGGCGAAAGCGATGACAGTGATGATGAACCACTTACAACAGTCATTGCTATAAATAATTGAAATACTTTGATATGTATTCATATTTACTACCTTCATTAATTAAATATATTTACTTCACAACAAAATGCACATTGTTACTTCGTTATGTATTGCATTATTTCAAAATTATAATCTGGTATTTCACAGATTTACACTACAGCTAGCCTGCAGCGGAAGGGGTTAAACCCTACAACCAACCAACCACGAATGTTTTGTTATTATGATTTAAATTAAAGCAACAGCTGTAATAAACCAAGAGTGCTATTTTGCCGCAATCTCTCCTCACAAGATAGCAGCGATGGTGCACATGGGTTGGAGAAATTGCGTTTAATTACAACTACAATTAAATTGTTAACAATAATGGTTGCACTCAAATGACATTGTTGTAAGTTTTTTATAAGCAAATACTTTTGCATTAGGAATGCATATTTCAACTTTATAATTAAAAAATAAATAATTAAATAATTAAAAGGAATTAAAAAAAAATATTAAATAAATACAACTTATTAAAACAAAACTGATAAGATTGCAAAATATCATTAAGTTACTAGATTGAAAGTTTAAATAAAATTAGTGTGTTTCCTTTTCATATTCAATGTTTTATTTTCGCTTACTTAATTTGTAGTTGTCCACAATCGTTATATCTATTGTTGTAAAGGGTGCAGCTTTCGTGAAAACATCTTCCACAATTAACACATATAAAATAGTCCATGAGAAATCGTTTACCTTTCCTGAAAAATTAACTACTCTTTTGATAATCGAAGCGATAAAAGAATAAGAAAACTATGATAAAGATTTTATAAAAGGTGGATTTAAGATGATAATAACAAATAGCAAAGAACAGAAAGAAAATTGCGGCTTGAAGCGCAAATATAGAGAAGGAAAAGAAAGAATAAAGATTGCAGACGGAAGAAAAAAGATTGCAGATTGAAGCAGAAGAAAGAAGTTTAAAGATTGAAAGGGAATTTGAACTTAGAAAATTAACAATGGAAGCCGAGATGAATACCCAGAAAGATGTGGAAATATAAGCGCCAAGAACAGGAACGGATGAAAATTTTGATTTACTGGAATTACTTAATCGTTTTGATAGTATGTTTTTAACATTGTACGAAAGACAAGTTTCTCAAATGCAAATCGATAAGGAAGAATGGGTCTCATATTTATTAAGCTTATTACCGTTAGCAATAGCTAATATAATTACGAAGGAAAGAGCACCAGAAATAAAGAATTATGAGTATGTAAAGAGTTCATTATTGAAAAGGTTCAAAATGTCATCAGAAGAATCCAGACAAAAATTTATGACTCTTAAAAAAGATCCAGCGGACAACTGGCGTGATTTTGGTTGCAAATTGAAAACATACTTTGACGAATGGGTACGAGGAATGGATGTTACAAGTATGGAAGGATTAACAGAATTATTAAATACAGATCAAACTAAGCGAAAGATACCGCTAGAAATAAGGGAGAGGTTTATTGATGAATTGCCTAGAATTAAAGAAATAGATATACTGGTTGAAAAACTAGATGATTTTGATACGACAATTAGAGGGTGTAAAACCGCCATGTTGCAATAGCCACAAATTAGCACAAACAAAGATGAAAAAGATCATGAATGGAGATGTAATATGCATCGAAATAATATAAGACGGGGCGAAAGAACTAATGATTCGAAAGTGATCTGTTATTTCTTCAAACTGCCACGCCATATAGCAACCAATTGTATAAATAAAATCCAAGCAAACAATCAAGCGTATCATAATAACCCGATCACAAAAACTAATGAAAATTGTGCAAGGCGAAGAAATGTTATGAATTCACCCAAAACAGAAGACAAGGTACGATCAAAAATACGTATGGTTACTAAAAATGAGAAACCCACGAAAATAATCGTTGATACGGCGAGTGATGTCAGTCTAATAAATGAAGAATATTACAACGAAATTGGCGCACCTGAATTATCCCAAGAATGTACGTGTATATTGACGGGAATTGGCGGGAAAGAAACAACGCGAAAAGGTTTTTTTAAGCATGAAATACAAGTAGAAAGAATAAAATTAACGGATGATTTTCATGTAGTGCCAAATCTAGACTGTGATTTATTAATTGGTGTAGGTGCGATATCGGGATAATATTTATTAGTTACAGAAGAAGGCGTAAAAATAAAAAATCTCAACAAGGAAGAAAGCACCAAAGGCTAAACGACAGTGTACTGCAGATATATTAATGCACTGAAGAATTCTAAGAAAATATAAAAAATGTAGTCGATGAAACAATTGAAAAAAAACCATACCGAAAATAATAAAAATATCTCGGAAAGAAACATAAAATGTAATTAATAATGAAAAATTTAATATGAAAAACGAAGCATTAAGATTAAAACAAACAAGTGAACCGAGAGAAAAATTTGAAGAACGTGCGTATAAAAAAGAAAATAAAGAAATATATACTGAATTTAATACAAATAATGAGTCAAATAATTTTTTTAATGAGATGACAGGCCTAATAGATGAATATGCAAATGCGGAAGTATGTCATATCCTAAAGCAAGAAAATAGAGATAGTAAAAAGTTATAAGCCCAATAAAACAAAGGATACAGGATTAAAAATTAAAATTATATTAACGGATGAAATACGTTTTGTTAACGACCGAGAAGATTTTCACTTGTAGAACAGAAAATAATTGAAAAACAAATACAAGTGTGGTTGAAAGATGGGATAATTCGACAAAGACTTTCCGATTCCGCTGCACCAGTAGTGTTAAGTAAAAAAAAAGATGAATCATATCCGTTGCGCATAGATTACAGAAAAATCAATAGAAAAAAAAATAACAGAACGACATCCTCTACCATTAACAGAAGAAGTGTTAGATAAATTAGAAGGAGCAAAAGTATTTACAACACTAGATCTGAAGAATGGTTTTTCTATGCAGAAATCGAGGAATCGATTCGTAAATATAGTGGTTTATTCATGCATGAAGGAGAGTACGAATTTTTAAGATGTCATTTCGGTTTATGCATTTCAGGTAATCAATTTCAGAGATTTGCAAATACAGTGTTCAGAGACGTGTTATATGGTGGTACAATCGTAATATATGTGGTTGATTTTGTAATACCATCACATAGTGAAGAAGAGGGAAATGAAAAACTGGAACGAGTATTTAGGGTAGTATCAGAATATGGGTTAGAAAAAAAGTCTAAGAAATGTCGATTTTTAAAAAGTAAAATAGAATTCTTAGGATATGTCACCGAAAATTGGAAAATAAAACCGTCGGAATCTAAAATATTAGCAGTTCAGAAATTTCCTGAACCACAAAATGCTAAACAGATTCAATCATTTCTGGGGCTAATAGAATATTTTCGAAAATTTGTGCTAAACTATGCTGAAATATCTAAACCATTAAGTGATATTTATATTGCGAAAAGACAACCATTTCAAAATTGGGCCTGAAAAACGAGTCGCATTTAACAAGTTAAAGCAAATCCTATCGGAAGAACCAGTATCATACCTTTTTAAGTCCGGTGCGCAACTTGAATTGCACACGGACGTGAGTAGTCACGGACAAGGTAAGGTGGAGTTACATAAAGCAGACGACGGACTACTCCATACAGTTCAATATATGAGTAGGAAGACTAGCCCTCAACAAGAAAAAAATTGTAGTTATGAGCTCGATATGTTAGTCGTTATAGAAGCATTGAAATAGTTTAGAAGTTATTTTATGGGATGTAAATTTAAAATAGTAACGGATTGTTCAGCATTTCAAAAGACCCTTGTTAAAAAAGGTTTAGTACCGAAGGTCGCAAGGTGAGCTCTATACATAAAAGATTTTGATTAAGAAATCGAACATAGACCACAGAGTAGAATGAAGTATGTAGATGCTTTGAGCAGAACTGCTGGTGAAGAGCATTCAGTGATGATAATCACCAGGTCACAACAAAATTTTTTTAAAAAATAATAGTTGTGCAAGATAAATATGATTTTATACGGGGTATTAAGAAGCTAACTGCAAACAATAAAGGTGTGGGATGTGTTAGCCGAAATGGGGTGTTACATAAATTTCACGAAGGAAGGGAATTGTTGTAGTTCCAGAAGATATGCAAAAGGAAATAATAAAAGAGGTACATAACAGAAGTCACTTCGATGCGAGAAAAACGGAAGAAATAATAAAACAAGAGTTTTATATTCCAAGATTAGCCCAGCAGATATAAATAGTAGTTACTAATTGTGTCAAATACATATTATATGATAAGAAGCGAGGAAAAGCCGAAGGAATTTTATATCCAATTCCAAAAGGAGGTAAGCCCTTCAGTATGTACCATATTGATCATACTGGCCCATTAGTAGCTACAAATAAAGAATATCAGTACATCTTTACTATAGTAGATGTATTTACCAAGTTCGTATGGTTATACCCAGTAAAATCAGTGACAACACGGAAAGTCATCGAAATATGATCGTCGCAGCAAACAATATTTGGAAATCCTAGTAGAATAATAACGGACCGAGGAACAGCATTTACCTCAAAGGAATTTACAGAATATTGTGAGCACCAAGGAATAGAGCACGTCAAAATAATAACAGGGATGACAAGGGGAAACAGTCAAGTTAAAGGAATTCACAGAATTTTAATTCCAGTTTTCTCTAAAATAATCAAGGGAGACGAAACGAAATGGTATAAATACGTGACTAAGCTTCAAAGAATAATAAATAGCATTGCTACCAGAAGTACAGGGTGGTTATAATTAAATTTCCCCCATAAATGGCATCCTACAGTGCAAACGGGTGAACGGAATGCAACGAAATTTGCTATATAGACTATACACGAGATGCGCTCACTGAATTTCGAAAACAAGAATTGTTCCAAAATGTCTACCAGAGGGCGCCTTTTCCTGAAAAACATTAAATTTAACACAATAAATGACCAAAATGGAATACAGAAACAATATTAACAATCCAGAAGAAGAATTATGAGTAATAAAATGTAAAACAGGGAAAAGTTGTCAGTTCTAGGAAAAAATGTCGAGATTTGCATGCTTGCGAAGAAGTGGAATCTTTATGCAAAACAGGTTAGGATATAAAACGTTTGCAGACGTTAGCATGTCTTATGTCGATGTTTCCAGCTGTAATGATGACGGTAACTTTAGTAGAACGTGTATTATTGATGAAGCTGTTTTTACGAAAATGAGGGAAATACTTATGTTGAAGTTCGTGAATTTCGTCGTATAAAACACCTACGGCGTGGACCAATGTCTACTAAAGGCATTCGGTCAATGATTAAGAGATTTGAAGAGACGTGGAAATTAGGAATTCAACCTGAAAGAGGTCGTAAACCTGACACACCGTTACATGTTGATGCCGTCAAGACAGCTGCTGCCGCACAGTCATACACATCAGAATTTGGGGACAGCAGCGCACGTGAAGTTTCTCGACAGACAAGCTATTCTTACAGCACCGTTCGAAAAGTGCTTAGAAACATAATGCACTACTTCTATACAAGAACCACCATACCCAAGATCTGCTTGATAGGGACAAGCAACAACATCTCTCATCCGCAGTCAGTTTTCTCAACAGAATGACTGTTGACCTACCATGGCCTCGGAATATTCTATGGAGCGTCGAGGCTCATTTCTACCTCAATGGGACAGTCAACAAACAGAACTGCCGAATTTGGGCTATGAAAATCCGCGGATGCACACTGAAATTCCCCTACATTCTCCAAAGGTGACTGTTTGGTGTGTATTCCCGGCGACATTCATCCTTCAGCCATTCCTATTTGAAGAAATAACTGTACGTGGTCCTGTCACATATTCCGTTACGGGCCGTCGGTACCATGACATGCTGCAGAAGTTTATTGCGCCACAACTATGGAAAAGGCAGGTCCTTACATCGACCATTTTCATGCAGGATGGTACACCCCCACATATACATGAGATCGGGAAGGGGTTATTGCTCCAACGCTTCACAGACGAACGTGTTATGTCGCTACTTTCGTAATCCATGGACAGCAAGTTTATCGGATCTAAATCTGTGAGATTTCTGGTTATAGGGTCACATAAAAAAGTGTGGTGTATCGTGGAGCTGTTGTGACGTTGAATGACTTAAACATCTCCATAACACTTCATGTGCGAAGCATCACAACGGATCAGTTACGATCTGCTGTTGAACACATTGTTCATCGACTTGAAAGTTTGCCGGTGAATGAGGGTAATCATCACAGATATAGTAATAAGATATAGATTGATCATCGAGGGAGAAATGCGATTCCTTTTTACTCCGAGAAAGTCAACTATTCTTACCGGTTGTCTTTCTCCGATTGAATACACGCGGAAAATTTAGCAAATAAAATATATGAATAATTTAGGTACAAACGGTGAATGAAAAACTGTAAATACTCATTTTTTTTTTCTTTTTTTCTTTTTTCTTTTTCTTTTTCTTTTTTTAAATAAAGTAATAAAAAATATTTAGCTTTATTATTCTTTTCTTTTAAGTTAAACTCTTTTTATATACTAAAACTAACTTTCTTTACCTAAGCCGCTGCTAACTATATTTAAAAGGATTTTAATGTTCCATATTACTTACTAATATAAAATCTTAAAAAAATATCAAACTTTAAGAAAATCATTTCATTAAAAGTCAAAACAGTAATTATTTTTATTAATAATAAAGCAACTGATTATAAAAATTATATCTTTCATAAATTAGTCAAACGTAACTTACTTATGAAAGCCTATTACCATTCCTTTCTTCAGTTTATTAGTACAGTTGAAAGCCGCGCAATACATCAGTATAATCGACATTTTAAAAATTCATCAACATATTCTATTTTGTTACAATTGCTGAGTTTTAATACCTTTTAATGGCTGACGCCAAAACATTTTTTCGGCATCAAAATCTGTACATGGTAACATGGGGATGATACATCTATATAAATTACTATATCTATGGTGGTCACATGGAATACCATTCCCTACATCATCCTGGACATGATTAACAACTGCTCCTCTTGGGCAAATTCATCCTAATCTGTCATTGATTCTGCAAACGGAACCTTTTTTTTTCTAAAACAGTGCACTGTTATTTTTTTCTTACTTTTACTTAATGTAGTTCGATGACAAGGTGATCAAAAAGTAGTCAATAAATGTTAATATTTTTCAATATTCCGTTTTGATCGCTTATTGTGTTAAATTAAAGTTTTCTGGAAAATGCACCCTCTGGTGATTATTTTGGAACTAAATTTTGTTTTTGAAATTCCGTGAGCGCATCTCGTGTATGTACCAAATTTCGTTGCATTCCGTTGACCTGCTTGCTCTGTAGGATGCTATTTATAAGGAAAGTTTAATTATAACCGCCCTCTACTAAACATAGTCCTTTTGAATTAATGTCAGGGGTGAAAATGAGAGATGAGGACATGCAGAGCATTAGATAATTATTAGAAGACGAATACAAAAAGCATGTTATAAAAATGAGATATAGTTTGAGAGAAGAAGCGAAAAGAAATATTCTAAAAATACAAGAAGAAAATGTAAAACAGTTCGATAAAATGAGAAAGGAACCAAGTATGTACCAAGTGTGAGATATCGTTGCGATACAAAGAATACAATATGGAACAGGCATGAAACTACGAGAAAAATGTTTGGGTCTATATAAAGTTACCAATGTGAGAGCAAATCAACGATATGATGTGAAGAAAGTTGGTTATCATGAAGTCCCAAGCCAAACATCTTCAACTGCCGAATATATGAAACCATGGCCTATGAATTAAATATTGCGAATTAGGTAGTGTGTTATATAAAAATGTGCTGTGTTTGGAATTATATACAAAATGCACAAATTTTAAATATATTTGGCGATATGATCAAAATTTGAATATTATTTCCGTTGGGTCAGCGGACTGTCAGGATGACCGAATGTATGCTAATTTTTTTATAATGAACTCATTGACAATAGATTATCTTAAACTCAAGGAACTATATAATGACTTTATATTAGCATGGACAAGAGATACTAACAGTTGCACGAGTGATTTAAAAAAGTAAACTCATTAGGAGTTCTGTGAAATTTGATATATAGAAAAAAATTAGCAATGTAAAAGTATAATGCACTTAATTATTGAATTCCAGGTAAATAAAAATTGCTGTATGAGCAAGGAATTGAGTAGGTCATTTAACCCGTTAGTAGACGCTATAGACAGCGCCAGCACTTTTTATTTAACTGTCACCAATAATTTTAAGAAGTAATGTGATCGACGTTTCTTTGATTTTATTCGCGTTTTATGTATATCAAATGCCACTTCTAAAAAATTTTGGTGGCTATTGAATAAAAAAATCTGGCAACACTGAAGGATGGGCGGCAAACTGACCAACTAGCGACTACTAACGGGTTAAGATAAGTAAATACTACATACATATATATATATAAAACTTCTTACCAAAAAAATAACGTGTTAAAAGACAAGATTAAGAAAGATTAAGGTATTAAAAGAAAAAGAAAATTGCAATAAATATTAAACAGGTTTAAAAAAAAGTAGTTTAATCACACTGTCCTTCAATTCATTAAAGGTTAAAATAAAATTTCTACAAGTGTTCCATGCGTATATAGGTTTCCTGGTAAATATAGAATAAAATATTTCGGTTTAAGGAGCAGATTAAAAGTAACACATTAATATTAGCCTTGTTCTTGCCCGAGTCCTATGCTTTTAAAATAATATAACACTTCATTACTTTTTTTTTTTTTTGGACGAAAGCCAACAAAAGGCTTCTTAAAAGAAATCGAGTGTTTAAAAGTATACTTTAAAAATGTTATCGCACACATTATTCAAGAGTAATTTCTTCTGCATTGCATCAGTAAAATGACTTTCATTCTTTTTGTCCTAATGACAAAGAGAGCTTTTTAAAAGTTTTAATGCTGTTGTTATATCTTAGAATAAAATGAATGCACATCATTCTTTTAAAGTAACTTAAATAAAGGTTACGTAATCGGATTTTTTAGGAGGGAGCAATATAATAATAATAAAAAAAAATTATAATTTTTGCTTGGGAATTTCTATTAATTATAATAAAGTAAATTTTAATCACATTAAAAACTGAGACAGACAATATACACTAAAAATATACAATTTAAAATATAAAAAACACAAAACAAAAATTTTAAGCATTTCGAGGATTTTACAGGCTCCTCATCAGTAAAAAACATCAAATGTAAATGCTGAGAAGAACAACAGACTTTCATTAAGTGAGTACAACGTGTTCATCGAGAACTGCGCATGCCTCATTAGGGGGTGAAAAATGTTGATTTGTGTACCAGCCCTCCAGGAAAATTCTTGAATGATAATTTAAACAGTTAGATAAAATTGAATGATAATTTAAATTATCATTCAAGAATTTTCCTGGAGGGCTGGTACACAAATCAACATTTTTCACCCCTTAATGAGGCATGCGCAGTTCCCGATGAATACGTTGTACTCACTTAATGAAAGTCTGTTGTTCTTCTCAGCATTTACATTTGATGTTTTTTACTGATGAGGAGCCTGTAAAAGGCTCGAAACGTTTAAAAAAAATCTTTGTTTTGTGTTTTTAATGTTTTAAATTGTATATTTTTAGTGTATATTGTCTGTCTCAGTTTTTAATGTGATTAAAATTTAATTTAACTGCGAGACGTAATGATTTTTAGATATTTTAAACATAATAAAGTTAGTTCTGATTTTTTCCATCTTCACAGAATATGCAGCATATTTCCAGTATTAGTATGAGGAAATATTGCTATTCAAGTATCGATGGAATTGCAGCTGGTAAAGCGGCAGCACTTTAAGCTGAGAAGTTTCCGATTAATACCTGATCAGTTTGGCTCTTACAAAAATTTGTTTTGGTTTCACATGATAAATATGTTACTGTATATGTATATATACAGCACACACACACACATATATATATATGCACTCATATATATCGATCAATAAATAGGGAGAAAGTGGATTGTAAGAAATGAAATAAATTCAACAATTCTGATTTTAAAATGACCCTTTATTTTAAACCTTTATTTTACCTGCTTTTAAAATGACTGTAATTTCTGGCGAATGTTCTGCAGATAAGTATGCTATTCCTAACCAGAAATATTATTTAACAGAAAAATCTATACACTTTAGAAGAAACGCCGTGAGCAAGTGTAACTTTATCTGTCAAACAAAATTTCTAGTGCAAAACGGACTTATCTTATCTGCGAATTATACACCGTAAGAGAAACGTGATTTTTAAAGCAAGATTTTGCTTTGAAATTTCAGAATTGACAAAGTTTATGATAAATGTGAATTACATAATAATTTAAATTTTACATGGATTTTTTAAATTTTATTTTTTCAACTAAATATCCTTAAACATTTTTTTATGTAAAATTTCTTAGACAATAATTATGATGTTAAAAAAAAAAAAAAAAAACTTTATTGTACCAATTGTTTCAGTCCGATATAAAACTTCGATTCTAAGTAAGTTTAAAAGATTGACAATATAAAACAGAATTTATAATTGTGTGCTGAATCTGGACAAGATAAAATTAAATAAATCGGAAAATCTTTCAATTTCCTAAACGTTTATTGGTATAAATATATATAAACATGTTTGAAAATGTGAATAATTCACTAAATAAACATAAATGAAAATTATAATTAGATTTAAGCATTACATCACAATATTGTATGTTTGTATAATAGACCGTAATGTATTGGAATTCTTCTTCGCGACATATATATATATATATATATAAGCTGTAATTGGAGAATATGGAATATCCAGGAAATGACCGTGTTGTAGAAAAAATTCTAAAACATATAAATTCCTCTCTTTTTTAAATAATACAATTTAGACATCTATCTCCCATTGGACGTATTTTTTTATAAATTATACCAGGATTCTCTTTGAATTAAATATAAGTTCTACGCACACCATTTTAAATAATCACATACCTCATTAAACAAATATAGCATTGTTATTAAAATAATATATAGAACAATGCTAAAACATACTTCAAAGAATTTGTATTCATAGGCAAAAATTTACATGAGCTCTTTTTTACTTTGTAATATAGTTTAACGTTTTATATTCGTTAAAGTCTATTCAGTTCGATGACCTATGACATACCTACTAAAATTTAATTGAAGTAAATGCATCGTATAAACCCTATTAAATTCCAAGACACATAAAAACACACACATACATGCAGACATACATTAGTAAATCACTTAAAATAGAAAGTATCAATTCATGAGACCTCAAAATAGACACATAAATACAAAAATATTCAAGTCAAATTTATTCCTTGTTGCACTACTCTCTTTAAATTATACATGAATAGAAAGTTAAAAAAGAAGTTCTCTGAGGTATTACACGCATAATAATTTAATTTTACAAAGTATACATTTTTGTTTACACCAAATACTATCTTTATATGCTTAAATTTAACTGAACAACGTTTTAAAACCTGATTAGTGGCTCGAAATAATACTTAAATTTCATTTATCTAAATTCATGATTATACACTGCCAACCATGACTTAGTAATTCCGATTATGTACTCTACTATTCTGAGTGAGTTTGTATTAGCATGCAGATGACTTGAAATCAAAATGAGCTGAGTAAGCTAAACAATTATAACTCCAATTATCACGGTCTTATCAGAAATCAGTGTACTGCATTTTAAATGAAATAATGCCTGTTTGAAGGTTTGTACATAAAGATATTTATGTATTACATCTCAAACAAACATAGCATGTAGCAACAGATTTAAATAGAATAATATATACATTTTTTTATTAGTTAGTATGTCATATGATATTAATTCGTATAACTGCACAATGCAAATTTTCTAATTATTATTCCGTAAAATTGTTAATACCCGCCCTTTTTTCTACACCACTTTATTTAGGGAGTAACTTTCTGTAATTACCATTAAATAAAAAGAGATATACTCTTTTAAAAAAATGCAGGTAATAACAAGTTTACGGGACATTAATTATAATGTTGGCAATATGTAGTTGTCAATTTCTTAATGATCAACATAATGCATAATTTTGTTAGTACCCAACTCTTTTACCCACCAATTTTTTTGTTCGATATTTTTCTACAATATATAATTACAGTTAAATAATAATAACAATAAAAAAGATAAAAAACCTCCTTTAAAAAAGTAGTATGAATAACTGTACAAACAGTAAGGCAGAATAAATGAAAATGTTGACATCTCTGTATTAATATTAATGTAAAAAAAAAAAAAAAATAATAAAATAAAACAATTACCAAAGTATAAAATAATATTATAATCATATTATTATTATTATTATCATTTTAATCATATTAAAAATTAATTTCGGTATTCATTTGCTGAGTTGGTTCACGTGTTCCAAGGTTTCCTGACATCTGGGCCACCTTGAGAACATGCATATGATCGCCATTTTGACGGCATTAAACTTTTAATCTGATAAATTGATTAAAAATGAAGTTAATGTGGTTAAAGAGAAATAAATAAATGTTCAGAAAGCATATCACAGTACAAAGTTCTAAGAACTTATGCACATGTAAATTAAATTACCTTCTTAAATGGAAATTAGAATGACTACTCCTCTAAAGAGAAATCACTGCATACAGTGGCAGTCGATGAAGGTAATCGCTTCAAATTTTGTCACATCCCCTAGAGATATATGATTTACAATGCAGTAGCGCCATTTTGTGATTATATATTAAATGAAATCTTTTTTCTGAGGGGGGGGGGCTACCTTAGGAACAGTGGCCAAGTTTAATTCACCTACCTTAAAATTTCAATAATTTAATGTTATTTGTAACGGTAAATAGTAGATTTATAAATAGATTATTGCACTGTTAATTTCAAAAACAAAACAATTAACGTTTTTTAGTTTGAATTTTGAATTGATATCATATTAAAAACAGTTCTTTTTTTAAAATATCAAATATTCATTTTACACACAATATTACAGTAAAAATAAAAAATAAAATATAAACATTTCCTACTACCAAAAATAAATAAATAAATAAATAATAATAATACTAATAAAATATTAGACCACATTTTTTATAATGATGAATATTTTCTACTCTGTAAGTGGCTTGTATTTTAGTTATTTTAAAATTTTATTATATAAGTTTTATTTTTTATTTTTTAAAATTATTATTATAGAATTTATTTACTTACTGAAAAACACATATAGATATACTTTTATAATCACACTTAATATATACATTAAATTAACCATTCATTTAAGCACGTATACATATTTATTTACTCATGTACGCAAGGATACTTCATTGAACATTATATATACGCATTATATGCCAGAATTTATAATTTATTCTTTATCATTTTTTGTACTCGCCTTTATTTCATACCATTTTTTTTTTTTTTTTTAATAATTATTTTTTCTAATTTATTCAAGTAACAATTTAGAAAAAGTTATTACGCAAAACGTGTTGTGAAAGAATAGGTGAGTTTTAAGAATGCTCTTTAAAAAAATTAGAAATGTTAGAAACTCTGTTTAAACAATTAGATAAATGTACACTAATTTATTCTCTAAAATTTCTAGAGGGAGAGTTGTACTTATGAAAGACATGACCTTTATTTTGAAACCAATTAAATTGAAAAAACACAATTCTTGATCTCAAAAATGTTACATTTTACACTTCTCGAGAAAAAGTGGCGTGTAATCACTCTGTTATTTATCGAATTTCAATTGCAAGATCAATATCCTATCTACACAGCGAGTAGACATCCTGGATAATGTCACAGAAAAGTTTCTGGCGCCATCTATTGAACATATTTCGAATGAAATATGAAAAACGATTAATTTCACAGAGTTCATTCAAGTATGTAAGTAAATTTTAATAAACATATGAACGATTGTTGATTTAAACGGTTTGCTTAAGAATTTTTATAAACAGCATTTTTGTTAATTAAAGTGGAGAAAGGTACGATACACTTGTCATTACACTCGATGCCTTGTCATAAACACTAGTATTCTAACTGGTGCATATCACTTAAATTTTCAAAAAAGAAACAAATTAAAAATTAAACATATTTAGCTTAGTTTGAACTTGGATGCTCGATATTCTCCAGCACAATTGCACTATTTTCTGTAAAAATTAAAGGGAAAGTAAAAATCAAAATAAAATTATATAATGAGAGCTTACAGCATCTCTGAAAATAATTTCCTTCTAAATTTACCATATGCTGTAATCAGAGATGGAACACGGGCGCAGAATTCATACCGGTATTTGTTTAAGAATTTTCTCTAATTATAATATCGTTGATTTAAAAAGTAGAAAATTTTCTTACATTGACAGTGGTATGAATTCTGCGCCCGTGTTCCATACCTGCGTAATTTACATGAAAATAAGGGTGCTTATCAAATGCACCCAGGTTTAAAATAAGTTTATATATACATATAAAATTAATATACTCGATTTCTAAAATATTTTTTTTTGTATTTCTGCAATAAAGTTCTACGTTAGAATATGAGAAATTTAGTAAATAGACACTATAAAATAAATAAATATAACATGGACGTTTAGGCATATAATGTTATTAATAATTACGAAACTTTGAATAAACACCATAAAAGGCAATAATCTCGCAATAATTGTTTCTGATCTAAAGAACACGCGACCCTTCGTCAGGAGAACAAAGTAGGCACGATTGCTGCAGTCAAAGCTGCAATGCACTTTGCGTTGCCGCTTTGAATGCAGCACTCGTGCCTACTTTGTTCATCTCACGAAGGGTCATAGTGCGTTGCCGCTTTGACTGCAGCACTCGTACCTACTTTGTTCCCCTGACGAAGTGTCGTGGTGCGTTGCTGCTTTGACTGCAGCACTCGTGCCTACTTTGTTCACCTGACGAAGGGTCGTGGTGGTACATTGCCGCTTTGATTGCAGCACTCGTGCCTATTTGTTCACCTGACAAAGGGTCGTGTGTTCTTTCGACTAGAAACAATTGTTGAAAGTTTATTGCATTCTGTGGTATTTATGGTATTAAGTTTTGTAATTATTAATTCAAAACACCAGTGCTGTGGCGCTTTCTTAGTATGTATAATGGTATTGATTACATTTTTTTTTTTTAATTCTTTATCATGATCCTATTTTTTAACGCATTTTTTAATTAAAAGGTTAATTGTGTTAATATAAAATACGGGGATTTCAGTATAGTTCTACTAACAGGGAATTTCGTTGAAAACTAAAGATAAAACATTCAAATGGAAGTAAGTTTTGGACTCTAGTTTAATTTTAAATATCAAAAAATTTGTTTAGTTTCCTGAAGATGAATTTTTATTTAAAGCTGCATTTTTCCACTTGTTGATATCTAGGGATTAAGATAAAAATTTTGATAATGATTTCAGTTTACAACCTCTATAAAAAATTCTATCATTTCTCATTGTTTCTTTCTCCTAATTATGCTTCTTTAGGTAGCAATCGCTGTGTATGGCTGCTTTTTCGTTTGTTTTTTCCAAACTCATTTTAACTTTCTCTTACCCATAAGAGAAAGTATTGCTTTTGGGTCAAATTTTCGACAGTGAATTTTCGTTATGTTTACACGTTTTGAGGTCCCCTAAATCCAAAAATCATGTTTTTAGCAGTTGGTCTGTGTGTCTATCTGTGTGTCTGTGTGTCTGTATGTCTGTGTGCGTGTCTCTCTCTCTCGCTCTCTCTCTCTGTGTGTGTGTGTCTGTTATTAGCATATCTCAAGAACAAATGATAGTAGAAAGTCCAAACTTGGTATTCTAAATGTGTGTCATATAAAGATGCTATACTAAACTTTTCGTTGAGGTCAAGCAAACGGTTCGTTTACAGGGACACCCAAGAGCATTCAAATACATTACATCTATGAAGGAAATTGCAGGTAAGTAGAGTTTAACATGAGACTGCACTAAACCAAATGAAACGAATATATATTTTTTATATTCGTAAAAATATGTTTCATGTAGATTATGGTACAAAAATCATTCACTGTTCGTTTACAGGGCTGCACAAAATAACTAAATTATAATGCGACAATACTTGAAAATTGATGGAAGTATACTTTAGATTGTACCGTGTGTTATTAATGTAGGATTATATTTATGTGCACCATGAAATGTGTACATAACTTTTAGAAGATATGCAGAGCTGCCAATATTTAAGCCATAACATTCTTTTTTATTTGTTAATGGAAGTGCTTTATTATTATATTTTACCATGTCCAGGAAAGCTGCTCAGGAAATGAAATTAATGTACCATAACCATATATTAAATAATGTATTTTGTTAAGCTAAATATTCATTACTTGTTTTTTTTTAGCATTACACGTTTTGAGCTTCCTGTCAAGTTGCAAACGTTTGATTTTTGTCTGTGCCTGTTAGAGTAAATTAAAAACAAATAATTTCAGACGATCCAAATGTTATAGTATGCAGAATTTAAGACGTTTGTTACTAGAAATGTTTGTTCAAGATTGCTAAGTTTCAAGGAATTATGCGTAGGAAAGTTGTCTGAATAATTTTAAATGAGTTTTTGAACTTAATAATACAGTTGAATTCTATGTAATTGTAGATACACAAGTGAAAAGAGGGGTTGAGGTGGGTCCTTCACATAGAATTATTTGTCAAATAAAGCTGTTCCGAAGTTTAATTTGAATTGTTCTAACATAGGTATACATAACAGTACTCATTATGTTAACCCTTAATCTCCAGTCAGTACTTATAGTATTAAATTTCAGGGTAAGAAAAAGTTGTGTGAGTGACACACCAGATTATTTACTTTCTCTTACCCACAAGGTAGAGAAAGTATTGTTTTAGGGTCAAATATTTGAAATAGATTTTTTCATATATTTACAAGTTTTGAGGTCCCCTGAATCCAAAAATCATGTTTTTAGCGGTTAGTCTGTGTGTCTGTATCTATGTGCGTCTATGTGTGTGTCTGTCTGTGTGTGTGTCTGGCTCTGTGCCTGTCTATTATCGGCATATTTAATATATATATATATATATATATATATATATATATATATATATATAGCACGAGCTCCAAACTTGGTAATCAAAATGTGAATCATATAGGGGTGCTACACTAAACTTTTCGTTCAGATGAAGCAAATAGTTCATGTACAGGTTCACCCAAGAGAATTCAAATGCATAACGTCTGTGGGGGAAATCGCAGGTACGTAGAGTTTAACATCTATAGACTGCACTAAACCAAATGAAACGAATATATATATTTATATGCGAAGAAACGTGTTTCATGTAGAATGTGGTGAGGAAATCTATCACTGTTCGTTTACAAGACTACACAAAAGAACTAGATTGTCGTACGACAATGCTTGAAAATTGATGAAACTGTATTTCAGGCTGTGACGTGTGTTATTAATGTAGGATTACATTTATGTGCACCATGCGATGTGTACATAACCATAAAAGTCATACAGGGATGCCAATATTTAAGCCATAACTTTCTTTTTTATTTGTTAATCGAAGTGCTTTATTATTACATTTTACCATGTCCAGGAGAGCTGCCCAGGAACTGAAATTAATTCACAATAGCCATATACTAATTAATGTATTTTTTTAAGTTAAATATTCATCACTTGGTTTTTTGTATATTTACACGTTTTGAGACTTCCTGTATATCGAAGTCAAGTTTTTAACATTTGATATTTGTCTGTGTATCTTAGAGTAAATTAAAAACAAATAATTTCTGGTGATTCAAATGTTGTAGTTTGAAGTTAATGCATTTGCTACTAGGAATGTTTGATCAAGATTGATAAGTTTCAAGAAATATTGCGTATGAAAGTTGTTTGAATAATTTTAAATGAACATTTGAACATACATAAATGTAGGTAGAATAATGAAACGGGGGTTGAGGAGGAGCGACAGCACCCCTCACATAGAATTAAATGTCAAATAAAGCTGTTCCGAAGACTGATTTGAATTGTTATAACATAAGTTTACATTACAGTACTCGTTATCATATTCCTTATCCGTCAATCCCTACTTATAGTATTAAATATCAGCGTAAGAGAAAGTCGTGTGAGTGACACACCTGATTATTTTATTTTATTTTTCCCTTTTTTATTTACCAATGCACTGTCTGTCAATTCCTGGATAAGAAGAAGCTCACTTTTTTTTAAATAATGGAATATAACCGAAATAAAAATGTAAAAGGATAATTTTATGGATAAATTATTATTCATTGTACATGTAACGTAAAATGGTTTGAATTTGTAGGCAAAAGTACTTTAAGTTATTTTTAAAATTATATTAAGATATCAGAAAATCTTATATTAAATACACAGACTATTGTATGGTATTTACCTATTTTTATTCAGTATGGAGATAACACTAATGAAAAGAAATATTTTATTTAAAGAATTTTCTAATATTTTGTGATTTTATTATTTTTAATGATTTTATACGATTATTTACTAAAAAGTTTGTAATTTTAATTTTAGTTCGCACCATTCCTTTAAAACCAATTCATTTTTATTGTTTTAATTTTAATATATGATTGAAATAAGTAAATAATAAGTAGAAATAAGTGCGTACATTGAAATTTCTATCGTTTAGAGAGAGTGTAATTAGATAATTACTTAACATTCTTGGATGTAGATACAACATTTATTTCGCAAGCAATTATATTACTCTTAGGAATTCTTTTAGAAAAAAAAAAAAAAAAGCTTTTAGTGTTTTGTATTAAAAAATTCTAATGCTTAGTCGGATTTTTTTTTTTTTTTTTTTTTTTATCTTACGGGATATTTACTGTCTGTTTCTGATGTAATTATAATCACTTTCCGTATTAATGTAATCTAAGTAAGTTAAATCTCAAATACTTATGTAATTTCACTTTCATTCATTTTTATAACATTAGCAGGATATGTTATTACCCACTCTCAGAAATGGATACTTAAATTTTGCGAAATTTTCTTTAATATTCACGAAACCGTTTCCAGGGAAATATTTCGAGCGAATATTTCGTCAAATTGAGAAAATTACCTTCGTCACTTGTTTGAACATACGAATTTCGTCAAAAGTAAAGATACATTTTTCATCTTAGTTTCGTGATACAGAATAAAATACAAATTTTAGAATTATAAAATTACCTGCAAGTTCGTTTCTTTATTTATTAAATCCTAATTATATGTAATGAAAATATACATAAAACAGAGCAAACAAATAAAAGTCATTTGGACATTTATTTGACAGCTTTGAGACCTATGTTTACAATGACTTATGTCTCAATTGATCCATATTTTTACAGAAATTCACAGAAACAAGCGCACACAATATTTTGTAGACATAGGACATCAGAAACATCTATGCCCGCACCGGGATTCGAAACAGAGACCTGGGAATCCAGAAGGCAATGCACTACCGACCGAACCACCAGGCCGGGAAATAAAAGTCATTGTAACGTAAAGTCGAAACAACGCAGGAAAAAAACCAATATGGCGGTAATGAAAGCTAGCACATGCTATTGTGAGTAAACAGTTTCGTCAAATATTCGAGAGTTCACAAAAATTTTGATTGATGATTGATCGTGATTTTTGAGATTTCCTCAAAATTCACGTGATAGCTTGACGAAATGGTTGTCAAAAACAACGAAATTAAGCCCGAGTATGTCTGAATCGTCAAAATTGAGTATATTATTTCTGAGAGTGCCGGCATAAAAAACCATATTTTCTTTAAATTTATTTATTTGTATTCAAAAACCTCCAAAAACTAAGTAAAAAAATCCAACAATATCATTAATTAATTTTCTAAATTCAAATAACAAAATCTATTTTTTTATTACCGTATTTTTCAGCATATAACACGCAGGTCATATAAACGAGTTATACACCAGAAAATTTAATTTACAAAAAAAGTTATATTCGTAAGAAACAAAAGCTTGTTAAAAGATAGCTTGTAAATTTAAATTTCCGGTGCATATAACTGATTGCACGTTATACTCCGGAAAATACGGCGATTAAGAAGTCTAGCAACTAATCGTAGATAAATATGATATATAAATAATGCTTAAAAATGATCGATAGTTTCCAGTTATTGAACATTATCCATATGATGTTGTAAATGAAATACTGTTCTGCGTTACGTTTGACCAGTGCATGAAAAACCACATTGGCAGAAAACACTATAAATACAGCGTACTCAGTCGTCACTTTTTTAGGCAGCGCCAATTTTTAATTGTAGCTCCTTTTTATAAATATTTGTTCGCGCATGAATCATTTTTAATTTATGTTTATAGTTTATGTACATTATTTCCCTGAAGATGGTTAAAAATTGAATATTAACCGAAACGCCGGAATGTAAATAAATTTTGGAATATAAAGATATCTTAAATAGTTTATACTGAAAAGTATGGTTTTATTACTATTTTTATAATTTAATTGACAGCATATATAAGTGGAATATAGTTCTTTATTTTCTTTAAATACATTGAACTTATAAAACTAGTTATCACGTACAAAAAAAAAAAAAATTCTGGGACTTTTATAAAATAAGCAAAGGCAGAGCAGCAAACATCCTAATTAATAATCCGGAGGATTGTTAGTACCCACCTTTTATTTTTCACTCCAATCTTTTTTAGAGTACTTTTCATCTTATTTCATCGTAAATACATTTGAAGATAATTGCTATAAAAATTAAGTGGTGTAAAAAAAGGGGCGGGTACTAACACTACTTCAGATTAGTTTGAGATGTATGCAAAGGCATTGATTTTTAATTCCCAATTCAGAACATATACGTATATATACTAATAATAAGGAGGAGAGTTTTGACAATTTTGATAAATGAGGAAATATTTTATTGTACACTAAGTAGAAGTTGACAAAGGAAGATTTATCGAACACAAATTCTAAGTTGTCAAAACTAGGTGATAATAAAGATTCTTAGAGTACATCTTATATTTATCCATCTAAATATATTCCATCCATGGAGTAGAAAGACAATATTCCTGAAAGAAGAATCTAGATCATGAGTATTATGATATAAAAAATGTGGGTTCTGACAACTTTGATAAATGCTGAAACAATGTCACATAATCTTAGTTCCCAACTTGTACTTTTTTTTTTTTTTTTTTTTTTTTCTAACAGGAATTTTTTTAAATAAACATTTAATAATCGTTTTAGTAATTTATTTTGATTAAACGCGATGAAACTTTTTACAAACAATGAGATTTTCGAAATCTTATTGAAATGTGTCTCCTAATATTTAAAAATGAGTACAAATATAAATTAAATGTCATTTAAGAGCTAGTTAAATTTTTAATATGAACAGAAAATACCATGAGAGAAGCAAGCTAATCTTTCCACAGCGAACGAAACAATATGATAAGAAGTTCCAGGTGGTAGTGAAAATTACGTAATATTTGCACAACATATTTATGTATTATTAAGTTTCAGCATAAAAGTGATTATCGTGAGACGTGTTTTGTAGTAAATCTAGTTTTTGGATTTTGGGCAGCAGAGTGAATTAAACCCAATGTTATAGATAACCTTAACGAAAAAACGTTAACATCACCACTTTATTTCCAGTCGGTCAGCTGTAATCACCTGCTAGATAACTCTGGACATAAAAGTAATGTTATCGGCATACCTGTTAACTTGTATTTTTTTTTGCTACCAGAATTTTTTTATAGAATTTTTTAATATATTTTTTAGCAGTTTTCTTCAATTAATGATATATTATTATTATTATTTGTTTAAGAAATACTGGTGTTAAAAATCTGTACAAAGTTGGCACCTGTGTATCAGGATTACGTTGAATCCCCAGTATCATAAAAGTATTGCATAAACAACTTAAATCTTTCTTGTTCACGAAAGAGTGAGCAATTTAAATTTAATTTTTATCAAAAGTAACCATCTAACTTTTTTTTTTCTTTCGCAAAGGTAATGAACACCTGATATTATCAACACAGACTTAATTTTATCTTAATTACAAATTAATAAGTAATTTTTAAAGAATATGTACAATATTGATTACATTTTTAGGGAATGTCTAAAAATTATTATTATTATTATTATCATTATTATTATTATTATTATTATTATTATTTTATATAAAAGTTTCATTTTGTGATTTTTATTACACTAAATTTAATTTCCTAACATAAATTTTTTAAGACTATTTAATTTTACATTATTTACTTCGTCTCTTATAATACATTAATACATTTATAGAAATAAACTTAAATATAATTTTCTTATACTTTCAATATTAATAAATAATTTTTAAAAGAATGTACCATGTAAAGAAATAATAATATAGAGTATAATAAATTACGGCTTATGAAGAATATCGCAGTTTTTTATATCGTTATATATATATATATATATATATATATATATATATTCAATAAATAAACTATTGCAACATATTGAATAAAAGATATTTTTATGGTTTGTAAAATGCTGATACGACCTTTCTGCAAATCATATTTTTTAAGTTTAATAAATATGAATAATATAGTTAAATTAAGATATATTAAAAACTTTACTTACATAATTTCAAATAAACTTAACTTTAAAGATTTATTGTTAATATCTTAGTTCATAAAATAAAGAATATTTAAAATGAATTTGAACAACTTACATTAATGTAGTGTCTTTTATTTTTATTTATAACGATTCTTAAATCTGTCTTCAACAGAAATAAATTTCTCAAATTAATTATGCATGAAATAAAATGAAAAAATTCTCTTTTTAAGTAAAATCTTGAATCTCACTTAAATCTCTTTTAAATAACAAAATATAAATAGGCTTAGTTGATTAGTCATTTTATTTCCTCTTATATAATAGTACTTGCAGCACTTACTCTGTTACATCACGTGTAAGGAAATAGTATTTCAACATAATAAAGAAATTTGTCATACTTTTTTTTTTTTTTTTTTTTTTTTTTTTTAAGTTGATTATTGAGACATAATCTGATGTTTGAAGTGGAAAAACAGTAATAAATCCAACTTTCGAATTAAAAATTATTTTTCATCAATTTGTGCGTATTAAATAGCTCAGTTAGTACAATCAATTTTCTCTCTTTTTTTACAATTTACAATTTACAATTTACAATTCACAAAATATTTTATTATGAGCTATTTAATGAATTTTTTTTTTCTCATTAAGTGTCGGAAATAAAAGTATTTCCAATAAAATTATCCTTTGATTGTTAAAATATTAATAATAATAAGAAGAAGAAGAACTTGGATAAGAATTTACTTTAAAGCCAAAAGATGCATATTGTAAATGTATATTAACTAAATAACAATCATACTTTTAAAATTTCGGTTGTTTTATAGTTCATTTAATTATTTTTGTGTACATTACAGCAAAAGACAAAAGTATATAAGGAAGGTAAAATTCTTTTACGAATATATTAATTACAAAAATTAATGAAGGAAGTGTTTGAGAAAATTTTATTAATTCTTAAAATATAAGATCTTAAGAAAAGGACTCAGTACAATATATACAAGATTTAGTGCTAGTGAAATAAACACTTTTCATTCTTTTAAACACTAAAGACTTTTATAGTATTTAATCACGATTTTTTATAAATACATGATTATCTTTCATAAAAAACAAGATTCAAACAATAAGTTCAGGAGTTCAAAATGTACAATATCATTATGAAAAAAAAAATAAAAAAAAGGCAATTTTTAAAAATAAATAAATAAATAAATAAACGTAGTGAATGTTTCGCATTTGAGGATAAATATTTCTTTTAAGTAAATGCAGGAAGTTGTCATATTTTTTGTATTAAACAAAATCATGTAATTTGTAATTAATGGAACGCATTTATAGTATAAGGTAACTCAAGGAAAGACGCAAGTTTGTTCCTAGCACTTTTATATGTCAACCGATTGTAATACTGACTAATGTGCTTAAAGTAGTAAGCCATTCTAGGCACCCTAATACTGACCAACATGTATGAAGAGTTTTGTCTCAGCGAGGATGCTTATCTTAATTTATTGCCTCAGCTTATTTTAATTTATTGCCTCAGCTTATCTTAATTTATTGCCTTTAATCACCATTATTTTGGATCTCGTGAGCATTTAACCTTGTAAGTAAAGCCCTTATAATGTCCGGTTGCTCTTACTTAAAGTTCGTAAACGGAAGTTTTATTTTAAATAAGATATTATCATTAGGAGAGAGTTCTTCATTCTATTACACACACAAGGGAAGCAGAAGCGGCCTTAAATTTGCGGCAATACGAAAAAGGAAAAAGAAAGGGAAAAAAAAAACGTGTGTGACATCTTTAACTTATACTTGGGGGAAGATGCAGGTTGGTTCAGCAATAAATTAAATGGCCTTTAAATTTTATGTTTTTTTATAAACGGTATATTATAGTGTTGTAACGCGCTAAGTTCAAACTCTTACGAATATATTAAATAGCCTATCGATATTGAGCCATCCTCCCTATCATTTGAAACAATATAGACGGCGCTGTCGCCATTCTTGGCAAAATATCTAATGATATTTTGAAAATCCATAAAGTGAAGTGAAAATATTTTAATTTCAGTAGTCTGTCAGAAGCAGAAGTCAGAAACTGTAGTAGTACGATGTCGCGGAACATACATTTGTGGCCTGTCTGATGTATCGTCAATTTAGTTATATTCTGTTCTTTTGTTGCGAAAAAGATGTAAATATGTAAATAGAAATTTATATAGTTATTGTAATTGTGCTTCATTTTAATTAAAGTATTAAGTAATGGGATTCCAGATGTCAATCTTCAATGTTCCTTCGTGGAATTTTATTATAGTGTAAAATATAAATGGAATTAATAATTATAGTTATAATGTTATAATAATTACCATTTTTATAATATCGTTTCAATAAAGTTTCACGACTTCAATTTAGATCTCTTTGAATACAGCTTGGAGCAAGGCATCCACAGGAGGAAATGGAACTTAGGAGTTTTCAGCAACGAGATAAATAAAGTAGAGTGATAAATGGTAACCCTGACATTGTCCAACATGAGTCCTGCTGCATGATTCTTTGGTTCCCTTGGTAACGGCTTATTTTCAATAAATTTCTATGGCAACAGTTTGGAGATTGTACTTGGCAAAAATCATAACCGCCAATGTTTTTGTTTATTTATGTAATTTAATATTATTTTGTTCTAAACGATTTTGGTTTTTATTTTACTTCTTTTTTATTTCGTATAGTTGAAATTTAATCGACAAAAGGCTTAAAAATAGTTGAAAAATTATTATTTGCTGTTAAATTTAGCTCTTTAAAAGTTTAACTTTTCTTTTATAGACACTTTTAAACATTGTTGGGAAACTATGAAAAAAAAAGTATTTTATTATTTATTGTAATGTGAAATATATGAAAAAAGTATTTTAAAAACAATTTATTTCGATCAGAGGACTGTCGTGTTACCAAATGATAATGATAATTTGCCGAACTGAAATTTTAAAGGTTAAAATAGCGGTAAAGGGCCAAACATAACAATCTGTTGGTTCATTTCATGTGATTAATGTTGAATCACGGATAGCTAATTCTTTATCTATTGAATCAGCACTCTTTTTTATTTATCTCGTTGGTTTTCAGCTATTGAGATTTAACACTATAACTATACTTGACAGCATCCTAATTAATATTCCGTAGTATTAGTAGCCCTGCCCTTTTATCCCGCCATTTTATCTCACACCAGTAAATTTGTAGAGTAATATGCTCTAAATGCAATTACGATTAAATATAAGGAAAAATACTCTAAAAAAATACTGGTGTGAAAAAGAAGGCGGGACTAACGATACTACGAAAGATTAATTAGGATATTCGCAAGTATGCATAAAACCCATAAACAATCCCAGATCCTGCGTTTATTATCTCCGATGTTTCCTTCAAAGACACAGCTCTTGATTCTACAAATGACGTATGTGACAATACGCCAGCAATTGCTTCCAACAACAGATCATGTGGGCCTATACCATTAGTTGCTTCCACCACCAGAGCTACAGACAGTCGACTTTCAACAGCAGTTGCCTTCACCAGCACAAAATATTGGATGCGTAGAAGCAATCGGCCCTTTTCCTCGGGTCAAATTGGCACAGAATGTCCTATTTTGGAGCTTGTACCATAAAATTCAAAAACCCACCTAACTTCAGGTCAGAAAACCTAAATTAACCGATTATAAGAAACAAACAGCAGTGGTCTTAAACTATGCGGGAAAAGGCCAGAAAAAAAAAAAAAAAAAAAGGTCTGAAAAGGCAAAATACGTGAAAAGAAACCGATGTTCCAACGTTTGTCTTATTTTTCTTATTCACTGTGATAATTGTATCTATCTCGTATCTTGTGACATCTTCTCCGTACATATGGGAGAAGATGCCACAATTACACGACTTTATTTAACATTACATTTGCTAATCATGTACATATTGGGAAAGGAATTAATAAGCATAAATAATTAATTAAACATTGAAAAACATGATGAATTTTTTTCATTATCATTTCATTTCAGTTTTTGTCTGTAGTATACAAAATATCCTTATATATGGTCTCTTCCACCGATTTACCTTATACCTACTGAGTAATAATCTATGACTTTAGGGAACTGAAGATTAGTTTTGAACATTGAAATGTTACCAACTTCAACTCTTACGCAAAAACATTAGTAAACACGTTTTCCAAATCCGCTTTTATAAAAGTAAAGAAAATTTACTAGTAAATATATATTAACTAATACGTTTCGGAAATATGTCCAACGAAGCAATAGGTAAGAAATCACATCTCTAAATAAAATGTCTCTATATTCAGAGATTTTTCGAGAATAAAGTTATAAAATATTGATATTTTTAAATACAAAACTCATTTAAAATTATATGAAAACTAATTTTAACTTTTTAACGTTGTGTTCTTCAAACTGAATTTCTTAAAAACATTAGCTGCGCATTCTGTCAAGCAATTATAAATGTAAACTAAAAATATATTTTAAAACGAAAGAGTAAATTTTGAATTATTTTTTATATGACAAATAAATCATATAACAAACCATGGGATATGCAAAATTTTCACATTTTGTGGTCTTTCCATAAACATTTTACAAAATATAGTCAAATGTTGAATAAAGGATTTCATTATAATTTTAATGAATCTAAATTTAACTTGCAGACACTACCCATTTTCAGACCAACTTTTAAAAATGTATTAAATATTAAAAACCTTAAATAATTCTGATATTAATTACAAAATTTTTAATCAATTATAATATTGCAATATTACTGCTAATATCTTAGTTCGTAAAGTAAGGAATACTTAATTACCTTGAAGAACTTAGAATTGTACATTTTCTTTCACTTTTATTTATATCGAAGTTAAAATCTGTCAACACAAATAAATTTTCCAAAATTAATCGTTTACGAAATGATATGAAAACTTTCTCTTTCTGAGTAAACAAACAACTTAACCTCTTTTAATTAATAAAGTTGAATTTTGTTATTATTACCTGTTACAGGAAATATTAATCAGCTCATCTGTCCTACTTTTTCATTATGAGTATTTTCACGTGTGTGCCACACTTAATTAAAACTGAAATACATTTTCCAATAAAAATGTACATAACTAGGCCATTCTCTTTCCCTTATTATGTAAAATCACCTGCAGAATATTCCTTGTTACTTAGCGTGTAATGAAAGAACATTTCAACATAATTAAGAAATTGGTTACACTTTGTTTTGAAAAGATGATTAATTAACTCTTCATTTATCTGATGTTTTAAGTTTGAAAACCGCAATATCTTATTCTTGAGTTAAAAACTAATATTCTTCAATTTGTGTGTATTAAGTATCTCAGTTAATTTAAACAACTTTCTCTCTTATTTGAATTTTGACAGCTGTCAAGGATTTTAGTATAAGCTACTTAATAAGAATTAATTTGATATTAAACATTGAAGCTAAAGTTCTCCTCTTTAAATTATGCTTTGATTAATTCTGTATTAAAAGATAATGTTTACAATTCGTTTTGAAAACCGAAAGATGTTTTTTGTAATAACATATAATTTATTCATAGGTGCGAACTTGTACGGTTTTTTAACACCAATATTTCTTTGCCAAAACTACTAGTCATGTTTAATCGCAGAAAACTGCTAAAAATCTTATTAAATTTCTATTAAAGTTTTTCGGTAGCAAAAAATGTACAAGTTTGCAGCTATGTTTATTGTATAATAATAAATCAGAAAATATCTGTTTAAATGTTCGGTTACTTTATGGCTTATTTAATTAATTTTGCGCATGTAATATCAAATGAAAAATGCTCATAGAGAAGGTATAATTATTTTTTTAGTATATTAATAACATACAACTAAGGAAAAGATTTTTAAAAATATATATGCTTTTTATTCTTCTTGACGAAAGTTTATGGTAAAGGGTTTTCTTTGGGATGAAAAATAGTTTGCACTTATCCTCATCTTCAGGAAAATTCGCGTGGAAGAAACTTTGTTTCTTGAAATATTATTATAAAATTTTGATAAAAATAAAGAAAATAAAAAACAAGAGTTAGGTTGTTTTGAGATGATAATTTGGTGTAAAAAGTGTTCATACACAAGGTGTAATTAAGGAGGTGTTCACCCATTTTTGTAACTATTTTCACTTTTTCTCCACAAACTTAAATTTAAATTTTAAAATAAAAACCTGACGGACATAAAATTGGAATAGAGATTTTTCGAATTTGATTTAATTATTAATTAATATAGCAGAATTAAAAATATTCTTTGCTCTAAAATGTCGTTCAAAAATAATCAATGGATCGAACGCGATATTTTCGTGCTTTCCGATGAAAAAAAGTCTTCTTCGTTTATTAACCCATTGCCGCTCTAAATAATGTTACGAAATTTAGGGACTCTTTTATTCAACTACCACCGATGATTTTGGAGACGTATTGAATATACATTATAGACAAAAACTAGACAACCGTTAGAGTTAACATATAGTGGTGCCTATTAAATAAAAAAGCCCATGAATTTGGCAGTACTGATAAGAAGAGTAAAATATTAATAATAAAAAAAAAAAAAAAAAAAAAAAAAAAAAAAACTAGCCAAGAGTTTAAGAAAAAAAAAAGTGTGAAAAGCACGATTTTGACATTTCTATACATAAAATATATAACACAATTCATAAAAATAAATAAATAAATAAAATAAAAATTTTCATTTCACACAAAAAAAAAAAAAAAAAAAAAAAAAAAAAAAAAAAAGCATACCCAACAAAGGTACGTACCTCTTATTAAATCTAAAGTCGAGTCTCATGTTAATATATATATATATATATATATATATATATCCAACCACCCAAAGAGCTTTCGCAAAATCTTTAAATATCTCTATATAATTCACATTATATGGTATTTAAAATATCCAGAATCGAAAGCTTTTTCCCCATTGAGATTGAAAGTCATAAAAAACGGCAGTTTTTTGATTGACGCAGTAAAGCTCAAACAAAGCTTAGCAGCGACACTCTATTATACAGCTAGTTTTACATCAAAGGAATTTGGAAACGCCGACATTTAATATCTCAGTAAATACGAGATATTTTGATCTGATGTTTTCAGAATAATCTTTTATCTTCTGCCTGATGCTATCCTGAAAGTTTCACACTTCAACATTGTATATATTTTGAGATCTGGAGTTGCAATTTAAGACTTCAAAGGAAAAATGTGTTATCGTGTGAGTTTTTTTTTTTCTCGAAAACGGCTCGAAGAAATTTTATGAAATTGATATATGATAATTTTTTTTGTCTGAGAAGCGTGACGTGGCCCGTTTTTCCCAAAAAACTCTTGTTTCTTAAATAATTTAGCCTAAAAATCGAACTATTTTTTCCTCCGCCATGCATGGATTTGAACTGCATATTCTCAGAATTCAGAACAGGCGTCATTTGGTTTTCTGAGGCTGTGGTTGGTTGGTTTAATCTGAATGCAGTCAATAAAATATTTAGATTTTTTTTTTTTTTTTTTTTTTTTTTTTTATTATTAAATGCAAAAAAGAAACTTCATTGTTTGTTTTAAATATTTATTATATATTTGAAATAAAACAAGTATTTTTTAATTATAGATATTCTATTTTATCGTTATTCATAATAATAATAAAAAAGAAATTAAAGCAAAAAATTTTAAATCACTCATGCACACGATTTTATACTATGGTCCATGGTCTTTGGAGCGCATGCGTACTTTATCCAGATCCAAAACTCTTGGCGCTCGCTGAAGACTAGGGCTAGCTAGTTTGGTTTGTTTACACACTCTATCCCTCCGCTTGTGGCTTGTTATGAATATGATACGTGTTTTTTTTTTTTTTTTTTTTTTTTCAAAATCAATACAATTTTATATTGAGAAGCATTGTGGATTAAATTTTCAACGGTTTAATGGGTCTTTGATGATTAACTAGACTAAAAAATTATTGTTTCACGTATGTGTTTATTAAATATTTTGTCACATACTAGGACAATATTATTTCAGTCAATTATTATAAAATCCGACATTCGGGAGTCACACTGTAAGTTAAAAAATATATTTTTTGCACTACCCTTCTTTTTTTCAGGTAAGTGTTTGTTTATATATATCATAACATATAAAATAAAATTACATTAGTTTACAGAAACTAACGGCTATATTAATCACTTTCGAAAATATCCTCATTTGACTTGCAGGTCTCTAAAACCTATCTGTACCAATTTTGAACGGTCTAACTGTGTTTCTATTTTTTCGCTTATGCATTACATTTTATTTTTATTTATTTATATTTTACATTCCTCGAGTCATATAGTTTTCTTTACATTGACAAACAACTGTTTTTTCTTGCTTATATATATAAATTGTATTTTAATAAGATAATTATAAATTTTTTTCACAAAAGACTAGATTTTAATAACTATTTAGTGTTGCTTTATTCAGGGGTGAAACTTTTCATGGGCTATCCCTGAATTCAGGGTTTTTGAAATTTTTGCTTTCTCTGAATTTCATGTTAAATTATTTTGTTTTTGCAGAAATTCCTCATTTTTAATGTTTAATTAAAATGTAGCTGTTTCCTTAAAATGTATTAAGAACTCTTCAAATATCACGTATAATAAGTAGCCATGTAATATATCACTAATAAGTGTGCCCTATCTGCATGCAGGTATTAGTTTTCAGGGTTTTTGTGGCCATTGCTTTTTTTTTCACAAAAAGCTGAAAATTCATTAATAAAATTGAATTTTAATCCTTCATAATACTGCTATGTTGTATTTATTAAAAACACCAACAAATTAACTCAAAGATTTCTTAATATTGTGTAAAACCAATTTTTGGAAGCTACCAGATACATTAGAAAAAAAAGTGTTTTTGTGAAATTCTCAATGGCAGCTATGCGATAGAAAAAAAAGAATCAACCTACCCTTCCTATGAGGTGGAAGGACTTGTTTTAATCTTTAGATCAGTTGATCATTAACCCCTAAAAAGTAATGATATCAGAACAAAAACCTTTAACGGGTGTTTGGGACGCAGCATTTTATTTCGATATGAATTGGAAATATGTGCCTTAAAAGTAATGATATCAAATTTGTGTGACGCTTTGCTATTAATTGAAATATATTACATAGATTTTCTTATTTCATCATTTGTTTTTTTTTCTTCTATTTACGTCACAGTGTATACATAATATTTTCAACTTCAGCACGAAAAAATATATAGAATTTACTCCCTGATACTTTTTCATCTGCACCTCGTGAATTCAAAATATGAGTTTTAAAAGAAATGATATAATTTCTGTGACGCCTCAGTGTTACTTAAAAAGATTTATTTTTAGATTTCATTACAATTACTTTTGCTTTGTTGAATAAAGTATATTTCCACATTGAAATAATGCTTTTAATTTTCAAATATACTCTCAAATAATCACACTTTTACTGAATTTATATTATAAATTGAAATTATCTAGTTCAATAATTTGATTTGTCTATTGCGTCACGCTATCCAAAACTGTAAGTAAAAATTTTGTAAATGTTACTTTGTATCATAGTACTAAGTGAAAATGTGTGCAAAGAGATTGTGTGATGCAAAGAAAACATTTACATAATTTTTATGACATTATGTTTAAAGTTTTAAAAAATAAATTCATATGTTAAATCACGAAGTTTTAATAATTTTAAATACGAAAATTTACGTGCATAAAATTTAAAAGTGTATAAAAATAAAAGGTTTTTTTTTTCCTGCCATTTGCATTAAATATACCTTTTAAACATAATTACTCCTTTTATTAAAAATATGCTAAAAACGTACAACAAATTTTGTGTTCACGTACTAATACATAGATAATAGCCGTTTCTAAGCACGTAGGCGATTGAAATGAAAGAAATTTTAAATACAAATATTACGTATGTAAAGGGAAAAAGTATATAAAAATAAAAGTATTTTTGAATTCCTTCTTGACATCGTAAGAGAATATTTTTTTCTCAAACTCACATTAATCGTACCTTCCGAATGATAACACTTTCAATTCGCTACTTCTATCTATATAAATAAAGAGAAGTGTCTGTGTGTCTGTGTGTGTATCTGCGCTCTGGTGCTCACACTACTAATCGCAGAGCCTCCAAATTAGGCATATAGGTACCCGGGACCCTGCAGGTGTGCACCTCATCGAGATTTTTTCGTATTTCGAATTTGAATTTTTTAAATTAATGTTTTTTCGAATTTAAATATTGACTTCAATGTTTCATTTTTCAGAAATTTGTTTCGTTTCAAAAGTCTGCGTATCTTAGCAACGGCTATTAAACTATTTATTTATTTAAATTAATTTGAGGAAGAAATCTTTTTTATTATATTTATTGAAATCAAATAGTTATACACATACGGTAGAAAAAATTAAACATATTAAATTTTTAGATTTTGGGATATAGGTACCTGGGACCCTGCAGGAGTGCACCTCATCGAGATTTTTTCAAATTTCGAATTTGAATTTTTTAAATTAATGTTTTTCCGATTTTAAATATTGGCTTCTTTGTTTAATTTTCATAGATTTTTTGTTTTGCTTCAATCGTCAGCGTATCTTAGCAACGGCTATTACGCAACTTATTTTTATTTAATACATTCATTTGAAGGCGATTTTTTTTTTTTTTTTTTTTTTTTTTTTTTTTTTTTTGTTATATTTATTGAAAATAAAATCGCATTGCAGTAGAAAAAATTAAGTATAATTAGTTTTAAATTTAAAAACGTATTTATAATAGATATGTTTAATTTTTTATAGTAGAACAACTTCTTATTTTTCATTTTTTAATTAATTCCTTTAAAAGAAAAAACTTTTATTCATTAATTTTTTATTTATTTACAGTATTTATCGGGAAAAGTGGTAGTATATTAGTAAAAAGGATTAAAATTTATTTGTTTATATATATATATATACATATTAATCTACTTTTTATTTTATTTTATTTTATTACATTGATCAGAATCAAATCGTGATATAGTGCAAATAGCATGGGCAATAAAATACATGGTTCAAAACTAAAATATTTAATAGATGCTGAGAAACAGTCATCTTTAAAATCGCAGTTCTTAAATAGTAGCAGATTCCCCCCTGTCGTCGAAAAATATTCAGATTGAAGTGCCCGGGAAAGATCTTTCTGCAGACAGTGGGAACCTGGATCCCTCGATGCAGCACGGGCGGGAAAAGAGCTGCCGTAGACAGCGGGTACCCGAAGCAAGGCTTGCAGTAATTTCAGTTTCTTTTTTATTCTTCACTTTTTTTTTCTTAAGGTTTTGTCTCTAATGTGGTGTAAAAAAATAAATATTAATTCAATTCTTTCGAAAATTCATTTAAATATAGTGACCAGCGAAGCGGGCGTAGCCTGCTAGTTATTAATATGTTAAAAACATAGGATAAATTTAATACTTGTGTATTAATATATACATTATACATAACATCGAAAATTTTATTGCTATGGGAAAGAATTACATTGACATACAAATTTCTCTTGAGATCTAAATTCTTAGTTAAAAATCTTAATTTATCAATAGATTTAGGTTTCAATCTAAAAACTAAATTACAAATATAGTAAAATGATAAAATATAGATAGAGATATTACATTGTAAACTGAAAATGAAGAAAACTTGAATAAAAATTCAGAAAGTAAACATATATTAAAATGCACGTTTTTGGTATTTCCATACATAAAATATGTAACATAATACATAAAATAAGAATGAAAATTTCCATTTCACAAAAAAAAAAAAAAAAAAAAAATGCATACCCTACGGTACGTACCTCTTATAAAATCTGAGGTCGCCTCTCAGGTTAAAAAAAAAGAAAAAAAAAAAAGATATTCAACCACCCAAAGAGCTATCGCAAAATCTATAAATGTCTCTCTATCTATATATTTTTCATTGTATGGTATTTAAAATATACAGAATCGAAAGTTTTTTCCCCATTGAGATTGAAAATATAAATATACATTTGAAGATAATCTTTTTCACTGCATTATATAATGTTCACATATTTCATGGTAAAAAACTTATGATTGTAATAGTTTTGAATTATAAGTGTAGTACTGCTGAAAACAATGATACTCAAATGAATATACATGACCGTGACTAGCAGCTAGGAGATTTTAAAACCTTGTCTTCAATTAAAGTTAAACATTACTATATTATACTAAATTGTAATTAAAAAACTATAAAATGCATGCTTATGCGCAAAGAATCAAATAGCATTTAATAATTTTTATCTTATGTTTTTCACATTTCTAGTATAGTCCAGTGGCCACAAATCGACTTTTTTTTTTTCTTTAGGTATTAAATAATAAATGTATAAATTCAAACTTTTGTGTAAACAATATTCTTAAAAAGTACTCGATCCTTAGGAAAAAAAAAAAAAAAAAAGAAGAAGAAGAAGAAGAAGAAAATGAAATAAAATGAAACACTATTAGCATCTTTATTTACGTGACGATATAAATCCCTCTTAACTTTTGTATCAATTTGCCTCTCAATCTGATTGATTAATGTTCTTCTTCGCATTTCAGTAGTACAAACAAACTGTCTAATAATAAATATTGTCAACAGTAATAATAATAATAATAATAATGATATTCACTTCTATTCCCAGGCACATAAAATATAAGCATTAAAAGAAATATAAATGTTATGAAAAGACACATAATAAAAGAACGTTACAATAAATCAAAGTGTATTTATCCAATATGTATATTTATCCAATATGTAATCCAATATTGTTTGAAGTTTAAAAAATAAATTCATACAATAAGTTAAATCACGAAGTTTTAAAAACCTACACTTCTTCAGGAATTTAAAATACAAAAAGTTACGTGAATAAAATTTAAAAGTGTAAATAAATATATATATATATATTTCTATAATTGACATTAAACATACCTTTCAAACGATATTACACCTTTTATTAAAAACAGGCTAAAAACGTATAACAAATTTTATGTTCTCGTATTAATACATAGATAATAGCCGTTTCTAAGAATGTAGGCAATTGAAATGAAAGGAATTTTAAATACAAAAGATTACTTATGTAAAGGGAAAAAGTGTATAAAAATAGTAGAGGTATTTTTGAATTACTTCTTGACATCGTAAGAGAATTTTTTTTTCTCAAACTCACATTAATCGCACCTTTTGAATGACAACACTTTCAGTTCTCTACTTCTGTTATTAATATGTTAAAAAGTAGGATGAATTTAATATTTGTGTATTAATATATACATTATAAATAGCATCGACAAATTTTATTGCTATGGGAAAGAATAACATTGTCATACAATGTCGTCTTGTCATACAATGTCCCTAAATTCTTAGCTAAAATCTTAATTTATCGAAGGATTTAGGTTTCAATCTGGAAACTAAATTACAAATATGGTAAAATGATAAGATATAGATATAGATATTAAATTGTAAACTGAAATTGAATAAAACATAAATAAAAATTCTGAAAGTGAACATATATTGAAATCAGGGTTCCCGCAATGGGAAATTTGAATACAAGTATTTTTATATAGTAATTTGAATTAAAAAAAAAAAAAAAAAGAAAAAAAAAAAAAAGAATATGAAAAGAAAAATATATAACAAATACAGAGAGGGAACACTGGTGCAGAACTTGTACCACTACCAATGTAAGAAAAATGTCCACTTCTTAAATCAGCGATACTATAGGTAAAGAAATTTCTTAAATAAATACCATTTCTTAAATAAGCTACATATATACTGGAGCTCTGTGCCAATGTTCCCTTTTTCGTGTTTATTTATTTATTTATTTATCATTATTATTATTATTTTAATTTTTTTTAATTTTTTTTTTTTTTTTTTTAACTGGGAAAGAAAAAATATGCTCCTTGATCGATCCGGTTAATTGGACATTCCGGCTAATCGGCGTACGGATAATCGGCGCTCTACTGTATTTTACTTAACACTTTCACGATCACTGACGTGGATTCACGTCATTTGAAAACCTGTAACTCCGCCAGTGGGCGTTTCTTTTACAAATTGTATGTCATTTATATCTTAAAAATATTCATAATATTCATATTTGTAAAACCAATATACTATGGATATAAATATTTTTATTAGAAAGAGTATAAATATAATGTATATCCATCTGTAATTTAAATCTGAATATAGAAAATTTTATTCTGAAATATTGTAACTTTTGAGAATAAAGCCCACAGGCGGACCTTACTGTCACAAATATAAAAACATGCGGTCACGAAAGTGCATAATATGTAATCGTAAATGCATATCGTAAATGCATAATCGTAAATGCATATTGCAGAAAACTACTCTACTAGCTATGTGGTGTGAAACAGAGTGGATAGTAACAGTGCTTTGTAATGAATTTTGGAAAGTCTCTTGTTCAGTGGTCGTACTCTCCGTTCTTTTTTCCGGACACTTTCAGAAATAAGAAATTTCCGCCTTTTTTATCCACTAGTAATTTCATGCAGAATTGCTTCCGGATATATTTACAGTAATGAGCCATGACTCTGTCTCAGGTACCTCCGTCTTACAATATCCGATGATCCGAAGTTGATTATACAGGCAGACCTCGCAGCGTTCTTAAAAATTTATTTGGGTTTTATTATATTGCCACCACTATCGTGAAAGACTTTTTTCGTGAAAGTTTTAATGTTAAAATATTACGTAAAGAAGTGTTCGTTTAAAATAGTGGTGGCAATGTTAAAAAGTGATTCCTAAAATTCCTAAAACTTTAGGAACGCTGCGAGGACTGTACAGGGAAGAGATTATTATATAAATACAGTACTAGCAATAAGTTTGAAAATTTCTTATTTCTGAGAGTGTCCTGAAAAAGGTCTGAGATTACTACTCGTGCTCTTAACCATTAGTCATGTCTAAAATTTCGTATAAAAATAGTGGTATTCAAAGTTCACTTTGTGAGAACCTTGATTAAAGCTGTAAAATACAACATAGCCTCCTAAACTAGATGCCTGTCGCGTGGCTGGGAAACTTTGCAACAGTTGAAGCGGTAGACAGCGCCACCTGGTACCGATTTCGCGACTTTTTTAACAGCCACCAAAAAGTTTTAAAAAATGGGATATGTTATACGTAAAATGCGAATAGAATGGAAGAAACGTCGATTATATACATCATATATCACTTCTTAAAATTATGGCGACAGTTGAATAAAAAAGTCGCTCAATCTGTACCAGGTGGCGCCGTTTACCGCTTCAACTGTTGACAAGTTTGGAAGCCACGCGACAGGCATCTAGTTTAGGAAGCTATGAATACAAGATTTTTATGTCCATGAATTATGTGCATTCAGATATTTTTATACATAACTAGGAATTTTAGAATTATAAGGCAATAAATAGGGTCATCACTGAATGCTAATTTCTTGGGGGGGGGGGGCTATTTAGCAACAATAAGTAACTGTTAAATGTTATTGATCAGTTATTACGTTCATTAAATTAATGTATAATTCCAATCACATGACAAAAAAAAAAAAAAAAAAAAAAAAAAAGGGGGGGGGGGGAAAGAAAAGCAAAAAGAAGAAGAAAGTCATAGCACAGCATTAGTACGACGCACAGTGTTCGGAATTTCAAAAAAGCTGGCCAAAAGTCGAAATTAAAGAAAACAAGTGAAATTGTGATGTATATATATGTTTTCGAGGTCGCTGAATCCGAATCTGACATTGGTTTCTTGAAAACTTCAAAGGCAAACTCAAAAACAAGATGGCGGATCCAATATGGCAGACAAAAAATTAAAAAATTAATATAAGATGGATAATTCTTACATTAAAGGGTTTTTGAGGGCACTGAATTCAAATTTGACGCTAGTTTTCATAAAAAAAGTGATATTACACTCAAAAACAAGATGGCGGATCCAATATGGCGGATTAAAAATCAAAAAATTGATAGATGAAGGATAATTTTCACATTTAAGGGGTTTTGAGGGCGCTAAATTCAAATTTGATATCAGTTTTTATAAAAAAAGTGATCTTGCACTCAAAAACAAGATGGCGGATCCAATATGGCAGACCAAAGTCCAAAAAATTAAAAAATTAAATTAAAAAGTTAAAACGCTTTTACACATACAGGGGCAGGCGGGGGCACCCAATTCTTTAACGGCTGAATAAAATGGACATCCCTTAACACTCTCCACTTTGAATCAATGCGGGATCTTGCGAGATAAAAAAGTTTCCATACTTTGAAACTTTTGGTTATGTTATAATTGAGGTTAACTTCAAAAAGCCGCTCAGGAGATCACTTGATGAAAAAAAATACAGCATAAATATTATCTACTAACCTCCACAATTGTCGGCCATATTTTGTTGAATGTTGTTGTTGCGAAATTTTCCGAGAAACACTATTTGTTTAACTGTTAAAATGCATTAAAAGAAAAAATTGTCACGTTTTCCGCCAGCGTACACTTAGAAATATGTAGATAGAATAAATTTTCCACCTCACAGTTTCATTCAGTGGCTCCCTCTGAAGGTATTTCCGCGGTACTTACGTCTAAAAACGCGTCTAAATTTTTCGACTTTTGGCCAGCTTTTTTGAAATTCCGAACACTGTGCGACGGGAAGCCCACTCACAATAAAGATTCGTAAATTTACTCAAAAAAAAAAAAAAAAAAAAAAAAAAAACTGAAAACTTTTAAGTAAAATAAGTACTCGCGATATGCAGTTTCATTTTATTCTGCATCAAAAATTAGTAAACTAAAAGATAAAAATGAACTAAAGTCTTTCATAATCCATTGAGACATTATTATATCAACCTACTTCAAATTTTTATCATTAAAAAAGAAAAGAAACTATTTTTACAACGTTTCAGCAATATCTCATATTTTTATTTTTATTTGAAGATGAGACAAATATTCGATTAAATTTGAATAATTCATTAAAGAATAATTTCTAAAGAGAAAAAGGAAACTAAATCTTCTTGAAAATATATCAGATATATGCTTTTCTTTTTTATTTCTATGTTGTTTCGAAATACCCCACGGAATGTTTTAACAAAAATCCTTGTTGCTTTCGAGATTTAAAATTAATCTATCAGAATTCTTTAAAAGTTTCTGGAAGAAGTTTTATTTCCCTTTTGGGAATCGATATAAAAGTAACTCTCTTGCTCTTGCTCTGTAACTTTTAAAATTCCATGTTTTAAGATACAGATGTTTTTTAGAAAACTTGTCAGTTACAAAAAGAAATCTTTTTTTTTTTTTTTTTTTTTTCCCTATGTTAAAGGCCGGTTAGAACGAACATTATGGTACCTTGATTTTTTAGGGTATTTTTTCTTCTTTTTATTTTATCATAGTTATATATTGGAGAGAATTAAATTATTTTGTAAATAAAGTGTTGCGAAATAAAGGCGGGGCTAAATATATATCGGAATAAATTAAAATGTTGGCAGCCTTGACTATATATCAGGATGGTGACAAATTACATTTTCCCCATGATTCTTTCATCAGTACTTTTCTTCCAGAATTTTTAATAGTAAATTAGCACGGTTAATTAAGTATAAAATTATCATATAAATATATTGGTGGAAGAAGCAAGGAAAAAAGGCGGGTCAGCTACCCTGTATATATAGTCAAAATTTACAAAATAATTTAATTCTTTCCAATATATAACTATGATAAAATAATAATAATAAAAAAAAATACTTAACAAAGAAAAAAAAAAGCGGAACTATATCTGTACTGATAAGTATAAAGGATTTAAGTCCAAAAATGTCGATTTTGAGTTAAGTACATAGTCAGACTCAGAAAAAAATTCTCTATCGATTGGTATAAAGGATTTAAATCCATGTCATTTAGTCTTTGAGAAAATTCATTGGTAAAAAAAGTTTCAAATTAGAAATTCAGCATTAATCTTTGGTATAAAATATTTAATTCAATTTTTTCCTTTTATTAAATGAAGATTGACAATCACTGAATGGTATAAAGCGTATAAACCAACCTAATCCCTTTTTCCTAATTGATTCTTCTGATTAGTTTTTAGTTAGTTTAACTTTATTATTCGTCTCCTGAAAAATCAAGAATATGGACTTAAATCCTTTATACTTATCAGTACAGAAATAAAGGCGGGACTAATAAATACTTCGGAAAACATTTAAAATATTGTCAGCTATGTATAGCAGATAACACGCTTAATATTTCACAAAAGATTTACAGTATTAAAAATATTAATTTATTAATGATAATTTTGTATTAATATTAATTTTATACTGCGTGTTAGCAAAATTGTGTTAACTTTTTATTATACATTTTTTTATAGTAATTATTTTAATAACTATAATAAAATTGCAGGGATGGAACACGGGCGCAGTATTCATACCACTATCAATGTAAGAAAATTTTCTACTTCTTAAATCAACGATATTATAGGTAGTAAAATTTCTTAAACAGATTCCGGTATGAATTCTGCGCCCGTGTTCCATCCCTGAAATTGTTAAAGTATATTCGTACAATACTAAAACAATATACGGGATTTTCGATTAATCCTGCACGATCTTGTCCAAATATTAACCATAAAATATCTAGAAATAAATGTGGTAATAATCCTCTAATTGTGTGATTTTCCAAAATGCCATTCGTATGAATATTTTAATGCGGCCGTCAATTTACCTTTTAAAGTATAACTGACATTTTATCCGTAAATTTATTTTTGCTGTAAAAAAAAAAAAAAAAAAAAAAAAAAAAATAGTGAATTATTTAAGTTTGTCTTATTATTACAGCCTATGGAGAAAAAGTGTTATGTGCTTAATTTCAGCCGCAAAATCCCCTATTGACATGCAAATTGGTACAGACGCCCAGGCTTTGTAAAGAAATAGCTGTATCATTGTTTATACTTCTGTTGTTTATGGATAGTGTACAGAGACACACGAAAGTTTTTCTTAACATTACGGCCTATTTGGTGAATTTCGTTTAAACGAATTTTAACGTCGTTATTCTGCATTCAATAAGATGAAATTATCGTGCTTTATTGAGATGTTTAAACTCATATTCTGTATAGAAAATATATGTTCTTAGGCTTCATAATTATTGTACAGGACGTTACAAAAGTATTCCAGCAATGTAACGTAATCATTGAAATTTTGTCATATTTCGTACAATGACATGATCGATTCATGAAAACATACGATAATTTGAGCAGCGTTTACTGGTCTAAACAATGTTTATAGTTCATTTACAGAGATACACAAAAGAATTTCGTGATATTATTGCCTAAAAACAGATTATTATTTAGCGCATTTTAACGCGTTTATGCTGCATTCAACATAACGGAATTAACATATATTATAAAGATGTATAAAAACGTGTTTTCTCTAAAAAAAAAAAAAAAAAAAAAAAAAAAAAAAACGGATATGTGTAGACCACATGATTTATTTCGGGACCACGCACGAGAATTCGGATGATATTTTGTAATCTTTTAAATGATGTCAAATTAGATTAAAATATTAATGAGTTATAATTAATTAGCTGTAATTTTTTTATTTGTGTATATAGCTGTGGCTCCTTTTTAGAAGCACATAAGAGAATTTCGTCCATTAACCTTTTGAGAGGGGCTCTTCCGAAATCCTATGGTGAAGCGGGACAGATGCTGTCACAGCCCCTTTCAAAAGGTTAAGATTTATAGATTAATAATACTATGGAATATTAAATAGTATGTTGGAGGGTATGAAATATTTTATTGAGTTATATATTCTCCACTTTGATCGGTTTCTTAGCGATCGCACTAATTGGTATTTGTCAGTTTTCATAAATCAATACTTTATTTTGTCTTCATTAGCATGAACTGGTTTTCCAGAACGTAATGCATTATCAACGTCAAAATTGTCGGAACAAAATTCGGTAAACCAGTTTTGACATTGGCGTTCTTTATATAAATTTTATGTATACACATCGTATTCTTCTTTCCTTGATTGAACAGTATTTTCGCCTTTTTGATATCAAAAACAAAATACGTGGAAAATGTCGTTTCCGATTTTCTTTATTTGACAGGGCACCAATCAAAACCTATTCAGTTGAATAAAACGAACTTTTTCACAAACAAGCCTTGCTATATCAGCTGTCACAATATATAATGGTAATACAGCTTAATTGTGAAGATGGTGTGAAAAAATACAGTTAAGTCCTCTGCTGAGAAAAACGAAATTACTTTCCGAACGACACAATAACTTCGCAGGGTTCGTACGGTCCTTATTTTTTCTCCTGAGTCTTATACCAGTAATTTTTTAGAACGTGTTTCGTTATAAAATAAGTCTTTCTGATTAAGATGAGTTTGAAGGAAAGTGCGTGTTGCGGTAGGTTGTATTCGAACCGAGGTCGTTTTGGTGGTAATCCAACGCAGTTCCTCTGGACAAAAGATTAACCCATTGTCCTTCGGTAAGTTAGGATTATCTACATTTGAATGGCTTTGATGGCGTCGCTACAGTACTCCCCGTCCTAGAGAGTACACCGTCGTACGAGCGATATTACTGCTGTAGACGGTAGCGATGATTAGATTGTGCTGTCAGTTGCCCCGTTTTGCCAAGCTGAAGCAGCAGTTGTGTTTGTTCATGCGGCGAGATGAAGGCGTGGGGCGTGACTGGCTTTTTGTGCTGTGAAAACAGCGATTTACAGAGTTTGTTGTTCGGAGGGTTTTTGTGGTGCTGCCACCTATTGCCATAGAGCGAAGTTAATAACTCGAAGCTTCCATGGTCACCAATGAAGGAAAGTGCGTGTTGCGGTAGGTTGTATTCGAACCTAGGTCGTTTTGGTAGTAATCCAGCGCCGTACCTCTGAACAAAGGTTAACCCATTGTCCATCGGTAAGATAGGATTATCTACATTTGAATGGCGTTGATGGCGTCGCTACAAGATTTATTGTTTCAGAATACTGGTATGAGACGCAGGGGGAAAAAAAAAGTCCGTATGAAACCTGCCTCGTTGCTAATCAATGCACAAAAATGTGATAGGTATCATTCGACTGGGAATTATGAGTACTTTTAGAAAGTGAAGAAAATTTTTTATTTTGTGTCATCTACATATTAAAATGGGCACCAACTTTGATTTTTTCAATAGTAATTTTTATTTTACATTTGAATTTCTGGGGACGCGGTGTTGCGAAAAAGTATATTGGTTCTGTAATTTACTTATTTTTTTATATAGTTACAAACGTTCAAAATTTGAAGGTGCTAATGTTAAATTAATATTTGAAACTTTTATTAATATCTTCACAAAAAATAACTTGATCGGTATATATATATATATATATATGTATATATTTATTTATTTTACGAGATACAGTGAATAAAGCCAAACATAATCCATTATTACTTAAACGTTACACTTCGTATATGGTTCATCAATAAAAAAAAAAAATTGAAATCAATATTCTGTCCATGATACCTTATGCGAGTGTTTCTTAAACAATAAGAAATTGATTGTAAAATCCTTAAATCGAGGTTAACCATACGCATTCTTATTATTTTAAGATCATTTTGGCGAATATACAGTTTTAGTAATATTTGATCTTCCAATTATTATAAATGAAGAATATATTTTCTTTATAAAAGAATCTGGTGTGAAACAATCACACGACTTCCATTATTCGCTATTACACCTATTACATACATTTTTGGGAGATAATGTGGCCAGAAAACATAAAAGTGATCTGAAGAAGTAGAATCCTAAACCTTTTCCGGTAAGAGAAACTTTATATACGTATAAAGACATATGAAACGAAGCTTACATATAGCGAGGTAAAAAATAAGAGAAAAAAATGGTAGAGTTATTTTTTGAAACACAAACTCCCGAGATCTGAAGATCAGCTACATAAGCAGGATGACTGTTCATTTTCCTCTAATAACCACGTAATACATGAGAAAGAAATGGATTTATATAACAATTTTCAAGAAAATCGTTGGAGCCGTTTTTGAGATACCAACTTTCACAAAGAATCAGTTATTGACCGGAAAACAATAATTACATACAAAAGGATGTTTAAAAGTGAGTTAACATGGCGAGTTTGAAAAAAATATTCTTACAGCCCTTTTTAAAGGAACGCGCTTGCGAGACCTGAAATTGATCTATTTATACAAGACGCCTATGAATTTTCTTGAACTAACCAACTATATCATTCGAAAGTACATCTAATAGAGTGTTTATATGGAAAATGTGAAGAAAATCGATGGAGCTGTTTTTGAGAAACGGACTTATGGTACCACTTCCGGTTTCCGTTGCACGACTTCCATTTTATTAATTTTCACCAAAATATGGCTACTTCATCAGTACACCAGACCTGTCTCCATCCTGAAGTTTTGAAGTTTTCTCTTTATTAGTTTTTGAGATATGATAGCCAGGGAATTCCACACATACATACACACACTCTCCAATGCCAAAAATCACTTTTTTGGTCTCAGGGGACCTTAAAACGCGTAAATACGGTGAAATCGCGATGTCGAATTTTTGGATTAAATATAATACTTCCATTACCTACAGTTGTAGAGCAATGGAAGTAAAAAACGGTGATAAAACATAAAAAAAGGAAAACAACTAAGGTAGATTTTGTAGAGTTTTGTGATTTATTAAATAAATAAATTTACTTTTCTGAAAGGTGCATTACAAACAGAGTTTTTACAAAGGGAAATTTGGAAATCACTATATTTGTATACTAATTTTTAACTTGACTAATTGCTAATATATGCTGAAGTATATTTAAAAAAAAAAAATACTATATGAAATTGTGGAATCCAAATTTCCGTTTCTGAGAACCCATATTACGAGTTTATAACCTGAATTATTTTATATGTTTACTCTAATATTTCATGGAATATGGGAAGAAATATAAAGTAGTTATACAACATGTAAATATTCTAAACTTTTTCAACGTTCAGAGTATCCTAAAATAAGACATTGTAGCATAGTTACCAGCATTTTAATTTATTCCGGAGCATTTTTAGCCACACCTTTATTTCGCATCACTTTATTTTTAGAATTTATTTCTTCAAATATAACAGAAAGGTCACAGACCGTATTTTCTCCTCTGATTATGCCACCAATATTTCTCTTTCGGAATTTGTAAGAGTATCTTTGCACCATTAATTAAGTACAATTTGTCATATAAATATTCTGGTGGAAGAATCAGGGAAAAAAGGCGGGTCTGTAACCACCGTATAACTGCGATAAAATACGAAAAAATTAATTCTTAAAAAAAAAGTGGTATGGAATAAAGACGGGGATAAAAATTCTCCGGAATAAATTAAAATGTTGGCAACTCTCATTGTAGTTTGATTATTTTATAACAAAGTTACCTGAATTAATGTTACATCACAAGTCAATATCACTTTAAAATTATATTGTTTCTAATAAAGGTATTTGTATCAATATTTTATTGATTTTACAAATAAGAATGTCGTGTACATTCTTAAGAAATGGTATAACATACAAATCGAAATTCGAGTTATAAATTCCTAAATCAAACTGGTTCACATCATCAATCACTGAATTGTTAATTTAATAATATTTGATAAAGAATTGCAGAAAAAGGCACCATATATTTCACTTATTCGGATGTAATTGCCTATATAATAAATATTTTATCAAGTGACCGAAACTACTACCACCGTATCAATTTCTTTCCTCTTCTTTTGAAACTGTTTTAGGAAATGTGCTATAAGTTGTTAATTTAAAAAATAGTTTTGTTTCAACGATAACTGAATTTGTTTAAATGTATTGTTTTATATTTCCTCAAACGATAGGTATATGAAAAGCTGTTTATATATTTCACTTGTGTTACAGGTAGATTAAATCATAATTTCCAAGATAAAATTGCCCACGGACTCTGAGTATATTAATTTACAAATTATTCTAACTTTATAATCAACCGCTTTAGGATCCTAATTACCCACTACGTAACTATAGTGCGGTGTAAGAAACCCTTTCAACCCGCTTTGCACTGAGATAAAAATATACCGCTTTCATCTAGAACAAGTAAGTGGTCAGTTTCTAAATCCCTAAACTAGAAATATAAATCTGAGCTATGCGTATAAGGTATAGACGAAGGAATAGACGAAGTGATCGAGAATTTCTAGTGTATGCATTTCTAGATGATGAAACAATATTCTGAAAATTCGAAATATTCCGAATAATTTGCACTGCGAGAAATTCTCGCTTGATTTTCTAGAATTGGGTCATGAACCCTGATTATAGTTGTAAGACCTCGCCTCTTGTGTATACATTTATTTGCAGAGATTTTTAAATAAGTTTGACCTCGATAATATAGGCAAACGCTCTAGAATTCTTATACGAATTTCTAGAACTCGCTTTCAAAGGGGGCTAGAATTTCTAAGGATGACATGGAACTATTTTTACTAGAGCCACAAACTAGATTCTAGATGTCAGTTACGAAATATTTTCTCGGTGTGAGTTCCTCGATTTCACATCTGGACCATATTTTTATTATTAAACATGTAGATTTATTGAATATTATTTATTTTTAAAGATATTAGGGGTTTTGCTTTTTAACAATTTCAAAAAAAAAAAAAAAAAAAAAAAAAAAAAACTATATAAATAAAGTATTTATGACTTCAAGTTCATCTCTGTATTTTCGCATATTTTAGAATAAGTTTAAATGATTTACTTTATTATAAAGTGTTTCTTACTGAACAATTAAAAATGTTACTGTGTTTTCCCAGATAGGGACTCACAAAAATATTGCAAAAAGTTTTGTTTTATAATAGCTTTTATAAAGAATATTGTAATATCATTATACTCAGAAAGAAATTAACACATATTATTTATATGTAGAGAATAATTAACTCTACATAGTATGATATTATAAGCAGTACGGGTTTACTGAGTCATACAAAAACATTGGGATATGTAAAAAAAAAAAATTGTAAAAACATTTGTAGTGCTTGTTCAGTACTGTTTTGCTTTTTCATATAAAGTTGAAAAGTTTTATAATTCATGTTTATCTATCTGTCTATCTTTCCTTGCTTAAATCATAACATGATACTTGAAAGCATAGCTGCCTACAACGTAAGAAACATTCCGTATTATTGTTAGTAACCACCCCCTTTTCCGCACCACTTTTTTATTTTTAGAGTAAATCTAGGAAGAAAAATGCTCTGAAAAATGACTGATGTGGAAAAAAAAAAAAAGGCGGGGACTCACAATTACGGAATATTTATTAAGATATTGGCAGATATGCTTAAAAGTAAATCCTTGTTCTTGAAACAAAATATATCAGTTTATCTGGTTAAATCAAAATATAAATCAAGAATTTTTTTTTTTTTTAATACCTATTAGTTTTTATATACAAGTTCTATCGAACGAAATTTATGTTAGTTTTTTTATTTTAAATGTAAATTTTTAAATGAATTTAAAATTTGTCTTCAAAGTCTTTAAATTCAATACAAAACATGATTTTGCAGGCTTCCATACAAAACTTTTCTTTAATGTATTTTTCACTCAAGATATTGAATTTTTTAATTTTCTACTTTTTACTACTTTTCCTTCAACAAAAATAAATAAATAAACACAAACGAATCAATAAATATATACATGCATGCATACATACATACATACATACATATATATATATATATATATATATATATATTAAACATTTGCATGTAAAGGTGACGGAAATGAAATAAAATAATTTTCAGAAAAATAAAATTTTGATTGAATGATTTTCTTGTACTCAGAGAAAAGATATTTATCTAGAAAGGCAATTTGTAAGAAAAAATCGAAGCCAAAGTTTTCAGAAAAATCAGATTTATTAGATCATCTCTATCCGTTTTACTTCTGAAGTGCATTATCTATTTTGTGAAATTTAAAAGGATATAATTTGTATCGAAAAATAGGTTTAAGTATTTTATCGTGTTGTAATAAATCAGATTTTTATTAGGATAAACTGCCTTACTATTTTCTTCTCTCTTAAAAATGAAATGTTATAGATATTTAATACATTTTTAACGTTTAAATATAAATTGTATTATGCTCGTAATTTAATACAACTGAAAATAAAATTTATTTCGGGAAACTACATATAGTATGAATCTTTTCCGGATAAGTCGCAAAAAGAAATAAGAAATTTATTACTAGATAAATATATCGTTCCTATTATGTTATTTTTATACGAACGCAGATATATTGCCTGTTTACATATCTGTCAACTTCTTAATTAACAGTAGGTAAAGCTGTTAGTAACCGCCCTTTTTATCACACCAGTCATTTTTTTTAACGTATATTTTTCTTATTCAATCGTTATTACATTTGGAAGGAATTACTCTAAAAATAAAGTGGTGTAAAAAAAGGGGGTGATTAATAACAGTTTTATGGAATATTAATTGTAATGTTGGCACGTGTGTGTTTAGTTTTTAAATTAGTTTTAAAATAAAATAATACTTTTAACAATTTAAAATAAAAATCAAAGAATGAAAAAAAAGAGTTTCTTATTGACTCTTTAAGGGACTAGGTATTTGAGCTCATTCTTTATGGAAAGCGGCAAAAATTTGCTAGAAAAATAAGATGAAAGAAAGGAATGAATCTTTTCTGATAACTCATACAAGTAAAATTTTGTAGAAAATTTTGGGAGGAATGTTTACAGTTGTCAACTATAATTAAGGATTATCTAATATATCCGTCCTTCTTTTTGCAGTTGGGAATTAAAATTAGATGGTATCTAATGTACCAGTCCTTCAAACATTCTCATATCTTGATAGAACTGCCATAGGCGACTTTTTCATATTCTTTTTTGTACCACTATTAAAAAAAAATATAATAAAATAAAATTTATTATATATTTTTGCAGGTAAATCTGTACTTTGGCTGCATAAACTTACTATAAATTTTATTTTATGAAAATAATGATACGAAAATGATAGTAATAATTTAAACGAATTTCGTCTGTAGCATCCCTGCCTTAAGAATGTCGTTTATTAAAAAAAAATTTTAAGTAATGACAACGAACGAGACATCTTTTTCAACACTTTTCATCAAGGTTGAAAAGTGTTAATGACTCCAGTTTGTCTGATTGTACTTCCGTCTGTCTGTTCGCGTTCTAACTCCCTTAAATATTCATCGAATTTCTTGAAACAGACATATATATTATTCAAGATTACTATCGGATGTTCCCTATTTTAAATGAAGTTAACACCTCAATTAGTTTTTTTACAGGGGCACCCGAAAGTATTCCACAGTATTGTGGTCTATGGGAGGTATATCTATAAACCCTATTTTGATAACTTTACTTTACGCAAACGTTAATGAAATTGAACTATGTTTTTTGCGTTCATTATCGAATATTTTCGATAGAAAATGGAGTAAATACCACCACTAGTTTGTGTACATTGACAACCGAAACTATTCCAAAGGATTGCGTTTTATGAGCGGTATTTAAGAAATAAAGAAAATTTTTATAATTTTACTTTGCACAAATCTTAATGAAATTGATATATATTATTCATATGCACAAAAGAATGCTTTCTGTAGAATGTGGTATGATTAGCATTAGATTTACAGGGCCACACAAAAATATTCAGTTCAGTGAGAGTATTATTAGAAATTTGCTGGAATAGTATTTTCGTTTACAGTAAGCTTTTTTAACATTTTCGAACAATTTTTAAGTGTGAATATAATTTAATTTTGTGTATCTATCCGCAAGCTTCTGTAAATAGTTTCAGAATTTAAAGAAAGAAAACTAGTATGTTGAGGCCACCACAAGACTTTCTTCTATATTTTCCTATACAAATTCACTCAGTAACAAAAAAAAAAAAAAAAAAAATCCAAGTTTTTTTCGTTGAAAGTAACAAAAAGATCGATAACTTTGTTTTAAATTATCACATATTTATAGTTCAACCATTCGTTTTAAAGGTATTGACGGGACCTTTCGAAAGGTACCCATCTTGAAAATTTACCCCCCCTCCCTACTCCCCCCCAGGGGGGGGAAGCAATGCCTCCACATGCACAAATTTTTTTTCCTAATTAACTACTGCTATTATCAATAATTAATATTTGTTTTACAATCACAGGTTAAGAATAACTCTCATTATGTACATTTATACGAAATTTTGTCCTATATTTCCATGTTAAAAATTTAGAAAAAATACGATCACAGCGCCACCTGTTGAGCGATTGATCCACAAATATAATCGGCACCAGTTTATGTCAGGGGCCAACTAAATACCAAGTTTGATTAAAATTCGTTAGAAATATATATATATTCCAAGTTTTTTCGTTAAAAGTAAAAAAAATCGATAACTTTGTTTTTAGTTATCACAGATTTATAATTCAACCATTCGTTTTAAAGGTATTGACGAGACATTTCGAAAGATACCCATTTTGAAAATTTACTCCCCTCGAGGGGGGGACTTCCCCCATCAGGGGGGATGGCGAGGCTCCTATACGTACAAAAAAATTTTGCCAGTTGACAATCTCTATTATAAATAATTCTTGTAAATTTCATAATGATTAGTAAAAAATAATTTTCTTTATGCACATTTATACAAAATTTTGTCCTATATCACCATGTTAAAAATTTCGAAAAAAAACGAGATGGCAACGCAACCTGTAAGACAATTTTTACCAAAAGTTGATAGGCACTAATTTATGTCAAGGTGCAACTACATACCAATTTGTATGAACTTCTGTGCAGTAGTTCCTGAGATACAGTTGCCACAAAATTTTGTCACACACACACAGACAGACATTTTCTAAAAATGGTCAAATCGTGTTCTACCGCTCTCAAAACGTCTAAATCCATCAAAAACCCGAGGTCGAAAATTTTTACGAATCCTGTACTTTCTTCTATTGAATATTGAAGAAAGTAAAAAGATATAAGTTATTTAATTTCACTATGGAATTTTCCCTATTTAAAATGACATTAATAATTCTTGTGCAACTGATGTGTGTACAAAAACACCCCCAAAAATGCCAATACGTTATGTTTTAAGACAGGCATTTTTATAAATCACATTTAAATAACTTTCTTCTGCAAAATCTTAAAGAAACTCAAATTTGTTGTCAGTAGGGCAAAATAATCTTTTGTAAAGAATATGATATGGTTAACCTTCATATTTACAGAGCTATACTGAAATATCCAAATACATTAAGGGATGCATTTGATTTTGCGTTACGCATTTTTAACACTTTTCAACAATGATTAAGTGTGATTATGAATTCCGTTAGTGTATCTGTAAGCCTTTCAGTCCTTCTGTTGGTCCATTGTGCGATAATGTAGTCAAAATACATTGAAAATGTTACGATTCAACAAGCACTTACAGTTGGAAAGCCTTAATAATCAATGCATGCCGCATGATTTTTCGTTCTAGTTTTATGTACTTATACCCAGAATTGCCGACATTCTAATTAACGTTCCGTAGTATTGTCAGTATGCGCATCTTTTTCCACACCACTTTATTTTAAAAGTAATTCTCTCCGAAGATGATTACGATGGCATAAGAAGAAAAATACCTTAAAAAAATAAAGGCGTGTAAAGAAAAAGACGGTCTCTAGCTATACTATGGAATATTAATTAGGATATTGGCAGCTATGGTATATCCAGAATTCTAAAGTCTCCGTCATTTCCTCAGAGCACTTTCAGAAATAAGAAAATTTTACTTTCTTGCTATCACTATTTTTATATAGAAATGTTTACCTTTTTTTTGTGTAATGTTTCGTGATTAAATAGGATCTAGATTATTGTACCAAAATCGTGATTTAAAAAAAGGCAGAACTTTATCATCCGTGAAAATGTCCTGAAGAAAAGGCGGAGAGACTATGAGCTCTGGTATATATTACTTGAACTTTTTTTTTTCTTCTCAAATAAAAATAAATAAATAAATAAAATAAAATAAAATAAAATAAAATAACATTTTAAAATAGAAAATAAATACCTTTTTATTAATTCGTTTAGATTTGATCATTTCTATCTAAAATATAATTAAATTATTATTTTGTCCTATTACAAAACATACTGGGTGGGCAAAAAATCCGTAAATATATTTAAAAATTCATAAAACACAAAACATTAATCAAAATAAAAAACTGTTTGCAGGTTTAGTATCGATAAGTTACGAGATTTTTTTTAGGATAAGAAAAAAAAAAAATAGTTCAAAAAGCAGCCGATAGGCGTTTCGTACATAAGTGAAAGAAAATACATGTAAATAACAAAAATAATGTTACCAAATCATTTATTATAGTAATATGTGTTCACGTGTCCACCACCACAGGTGATAACACATTGCAGGCGTGTCACAAATCCAGCAACCGCAGAGTGCAGCATGTCCGGCAGTATACATGACAGCTCTCGGCGGTTTGCATTTTTCATTTCCAACAGGCTGGATGGACGGGATCGATACACCTAGGATTTAAAATATCCCCGTAGCCAAAAGTATTCATAACCGCCTGTCTCATTTGCATATTTCCAGCTAAGTCGTTCATATCAGTGCCATCTGTCGGCTGTTTTTTTTTAATTTTTTTTTCTTATCTTAAAACAAATTCCGTGACCTATCAATACTAAACCTGCAAACTGTTTTTTATTTCAATTATTTTTTCGGGTTTTATAATTTTTTAAAGTATTTACGGACTTTTTGCCCACCCTGTAACCATTAAAGAAAAAAAAAAAGTTTTAAAATAATTTTGAAAAAGCATAAATTATGCTTGAATATTTTACTTACATGTGAAAAAATAGTTTTAACTGTGACGGCACTTAAAAAAAATAAAAAAAATAAAAAAAAATAAAAAAATCGAAATAAGTACATATGGGAAAAAATTATATTAGTTCATCTCTTTATTTTATTCTGGAGAACGTTATCCCTGTCTGTGAAATATAAAAGAAATAATCTGCATCTTAAAATAGGAATAAGTGATTTATCGGGTTGTCCCGGATAAGATTTTCTTAAGACGAATCCGAATCTGAAATTGCTTCTTTATTTTCTTTCCTCTCAAAAATTCTACGTCAGAAACATCTAATCCAGTTTAAGTGATTGAATCGAAACCGCTATATGGTTGTAACGTGATATTTGAATGTAAGTCTTTACCACGCAAAATGGAATATCAATATTTCTGGATAAGAAAAATGTGAAGTAAGGTATTTGATTGTTTCTACAAGATAAATATTGATACTTTCATCATTATTTTATATGAAAAAAAAAAAAAAAAAAAAAAAAAAAAAAAAAAAAAACTGCCTTACCTTGGTTATTTTGAAATATAATGAAATATTGAAATATAAACAAGGATGCATTGCAAAGTATTTCAAATCAAAATCGATGTATACCTATAAAGGCTTATGCATAAGCTACAGAGGCTGTTCGCACATTTTTTAGACGATTTTATTTCGCAGTAAGAAAAAATTGTTTGCATGGAGAATTTTATTTTTACAACAGTTATATTTTTGGAAGTTTTATTTATCTTCTGATATTTAGAATTTTTGTTTAGATGCAAAAATGCGCTTTTAAAAAGGCAGGGGATGGAAGGATAGGTTTCCGCTCTTTCCAAAGAGAGTTTTTAGAGAAATCTTTATGAAAAGCCTTTTTCAGGAGAAAAATGGAAAAATGTCGCAACAATAGATAAATCTTGGGTCTATTTAAGTGCTTTCAATAAAAAAAGATCATTTTATTATCACAAAAGTGAAGAAAAAAATGTTTGCTACATGGTTCAAAGCATCAAAAGAAAGTTTTTCTAAAGGATTTATGATTGCCACTGGTTTTTCATACCAGCGCAAGATAAAAGCAAAAGAAATGTGACAAAAATGTCAAAATCAGCTCTAAATACTATCAAGAACATATTTTAATTCCAATTTAAAAAAATGAAAATCCAGATCTTTATCCACAATGCTATCAATCCGTTGAACTGTATCAAGACAAAACAAGCAGCCACACATCGCAATCCGCAATTGTTTTTCCAGAAAAAAATGGAACAAAAAACGGGAATTAAAACCATACCCTTCACTGATATTCCTGCTAAATCTCCTGATGTATCACTCTTGGATTTTTGTGTTTTTTGACTCTTAAAATCAACTTTATCCAAACGCCGACTACAACGCTTTGTGGACTTTGGAAAGCCGTTCAAGAGGAGTAGAAAATATTCCTCTTCCGATATTATAAAAAGCATTATTATCATAGAAATTACGATGTAGAATGATAGTTAAGAACAAGGGCTATCAAACTGAACAATTAAAATACGAAATATGAGTGAAATTGCTTCAGTACACTCCATCAAAATCGTCTAAAAAATGTGCGAACAGCCTCTGTAGTTTTAAATTTATTATATAAATTTGAAACTTAAGTGCCCAAAATTTTAAATGCAGAAGTGAGAATAAATCTCGAAATGTCCCCAATCTCTACATTAAAAGTGAGAACAACATGCATTTGATTGAAACATTCAAATTCTAGATTAAAATAACATAAGTATGTATTAGGGGGACCGGAAAATAATGTCGTTTTGAATTAATAAAATGAAACCGGAAATTTTTGTTTAACAGTGTTTACATGGTACTTTACAAATAACCATCTTATAAGTTACCTAAGAATATCTCAAATTTTATCCAGGATAAATTTCCGATGTCAGTATTTTAATTCAAAACGACATTATTTTCCTGTCCCCATAATACTTTTCGTAAATATGCAATACACAAGAATTATCAATTTTAAGCAATTTCCTTGGGCAAGGCCAATTTGATATAGCAATTCCATCAAATATATTCAATAGAAAGGAAAGTTTCCGTTTAATTTTAAATACAAGTGTATACTGTCTGTAAAAAGTATACATACTACAGAATTTACTTAAATATATCCCTGTTAAATAAACACATAACACCGCTTAAAATACACATAAATAAATTTTTAGATATAACGCCTTAAATATCGGAATTCTTTTGTATGATCCTTCAAATGAATGATGAATACTATTTACACCATATTCTAATGGAAACATGGTTTCATGCTTATAAGAACATATGTTTCTTTTGAGTGCGTGTGTATGTGTGTGTGTGTTTAGTGCATATGGTGAGGATAAAATGTACTAGTAAGAGTTTTTAGTAATAGAAGTAATGTATTTGAACAGATTTTAATGTACCTGCGCACGATCCACTTTTTGAAATTCAATAAAAGGTTACCAGATTCATCATATTGTGTTAAATATTTAGAATAGCGAATTTGCACTTCCTGCTAATACTTTTTTTGTGATATGCTAATAAAAGACTTGGAGACACAGAGACACACCCAGTTAGAAATACAGACCAATAGCTAAAACTGCAAATTTCGAATTCACAGAAGTTTAATTATCCACGAATTAAGTTTAAACATATCAGGAACTCATTTTAAAAATTAGATCGTAAAATAATACTTTCTTTGCCATAATAACGGTAAAACAAAGTAAAAATATCATTTTATATTCATGAATGAAATTTTCTCAGATATCACGTATAATAAATGTAAATAAAAGTAGTAATTAAAAAAAAAATATTATCTTATTTTTATTAAAAATAAAACATTATGTTTAATCAGTGCAGTCAAAGATATATTTATCAATGGACTTATATAAGATATATTTATCAATGGATATTTATATTGGAATCCAGTTTTATTTCTACATAAAGAAAATTGTTTTCTGCTTACCGAATGTTCTTACTTTTTTTACACATATGTATAGCAGAGAAAGTATTTCGTTTGAGGCCAAGTATCCGAAAGTGAGTTTTTTTCGTATTTAGACGTTTTGAGTTTCCCTGATTCCGAAAACATGTATTTAACGGTTGTTCTGTGTGTCTGCGTGTGTTTGTCTGTGTGTCTGTGTGTCTGTGTGTCTGTGAGCATAATATCTCAAAAACAAATAGCAGCAACAAGTCCAAATTCGGTATTCTAAATATGTATCATATGGGGATACTGCACTATACTTTTAGTTGAGATCAAGCAAATGGTTCTTGTACAGGACGACACAGGATAATTTAAATACATTATGTCTATGGGAAAAATTGCAGGTAAGTACAGTGCAACATCTATAGCGGACTTAAACAAAACGGAAACAACCAAATTTAATATTTGCATAAAAGCATGTTTTGTGTAGATTGTGATATGGGAGTCACTCATCATTCCTTTACATGGTTACGTATTTAGATATATTGTATCTATGCTTGAAAATTGCTGGAATTGTAATTCCTTTTGTGTTAAATGTTTTTCAAGTAAGACTCCATTCAAGTGCACAATATTGTTTATAATGCATATTGATTATGGACAATATACAGGGGTCCCCAAAATTAAGTTAAACGTATTTTTCTATCGAATGTAACTGATTGAAGTGCTTTGCTACATTTTATTATGTCGACGAACGAAGAACACTGCTCAGGAAGCAAAATTAATTTTTCATACACGTTCTGTAAACAAAGTACTTTTGACTTTTCAAATTTCATTTTCCGTATAAAATCATGTTTTGAGGTACCCTGATTACAAATGTTCAATTTTCAGCGGTAGATCTCTATGTATATCTGTTATCAGTATAATTTAAAACAAACAGCTGCAGTAAATTAAAATTTGGTATTTTGATGTCCGTATTAGGTGTCCGCTAAAGTTTGAAGACAAATTATTATCAGCTATTTTTTTTAATAATTGTAATAATTGTATACTATAATTGAACAGGGGGAGGGAGGGTTTTTGAGGGGGGTGGTAGTCCCTATCGCACAGAATTACAGGTCAAATAAAATTGTACTTGAATCTACTTTAGACATTTAAAAGTACATTAATTTTTAAAACATATGCTGTTGTACTTAATACTTAATATTCAATCTATCTCTATAGTATGAAAATGCAGGATAAGAGAAAGTCGTGTGAATGACACATCAGATTATTTTTCTTATGAACATCTCATATATTACTTTTTTATTTAAGTATGCCTTTTATTTATAATCCGAAGTTTATATTTTTTCCAAATTCCTTAAAATAAATTTACATTTTCAGAAGTAATTGTTTACCCTCATCACAGCAATAATGAATTGTGTCAGGATTCACTAGAAGGTTATGAATGTATTTCAAAACATTCATTCGTAATGGATGTTTCATGTATCATTTATAAATGTTTAATTGAAGTGTCATTCACAGTCGCATGCAAATATTTCGATAAAGAATAATCTGTTTGACGCAAGAATTAGTACCAAAAATCAGTTATTAAAGTTGAAATCAGTAAAGTGTCAGAAAATATTTCTTGGATTAAATTTTCGCAAAAAATATATATAATATATAGTATATAGGGATAAAAAATTGTCCAAGAAAAAAGTTTATTATTCCCTAGTAATTAGAGATAATGTAATTGTTCAAAAAGCATTGCATATACCCTGACGTAAAATTTAAAATGAAGCATGTTCCAGATAAATATGACAAGGCAAATGTCCTGTTTCACTCAAGAAATTCGAGAATGCATGTATGGATATCAACTGTATTTCGGGTGTGATCGCCTTATAAGTGCAATGAGATAATAAGTGTTTTCCACATATACTTAATTAACTTCTAGGGTGAATAACGTAAAACTTTATGCCCAACTTTCGTCGTTGAATTTAGATTGTAATTACGTGTTTTGAGGTTTCTTGAATATGAAAATCAAGTTTTTAGTCGAACATCTGCGTATATTTCTGTCGTTATCCTAACTGAAAAAGAAACAATTGTATAAAATACAGGTTTGGTATTTTGAATATATGAGGTTACACACGAAATGTTCGATCAATATTAGTATGTTTCAAGGAGGCGTGCGTCTGAAAACTATTGGAACTTTAAATATATATATGTATATATTTTAATTAAGAACAACCTGAATTTCTATGTAAATTTAAGTAATACATTAAAAAGGGGTTGAGAAAGCGTTGCTAATCGGATGATAATACGTACCAACTTTTCTAATTTTGAAATTGGTTTTCCCACCAGTATTTTTTGATAGAAGTATTTCATATTAATTTTCAAAGATTAAATAAATAGAACTTTATTATAGAAAATTTGTGTTACGATGTCTCCCACTGAAGTTGAAGACTTGGAAATTATGTGTGCGATAATAATCGTACAGTTGGCAACGTGTGGTTGAGGTGGACTCTAGATCTACTCACACATAAATATTATGTCTTATGATGCTAGTCCTAAACCTATTTTGAATTTTGTTTTCAAAGACGGTTCTTATAGTAGTTGTTACACTACCTCCTACTCTGCAATATGTGTTTAGAGTATTGAAATTTGGGGTAAGAAAAACTCACGTGTCCGATTATTATTTTTTCCCTTGCAAATGTTTCCGAACTGAAAGAAATCGTGTGCATATAGTTACACTCACCCGTTAAACTGTTTGTATCGTCTTATATTGTTCAGCATATTTTTTAACTACAAATTTGTTTTCTTGAAAAAAAAAAATTAAAATAAATAAATAAAAGAAGAAGAGGAAGAAAGAAAAGAAAGAAACTATAATTTTATTCAGTTATATTTCTTTAAATTTGGATAATTTGTAATATTCCTAGTGAGTGTTTCTAAATTTCAGAAAAAAAAAATATTGAAATTTTGATTTTGCAGTTGTAGAAAACAATATTTATGATTAAAAGAATTTGCTTCATTTAATGGTGATATTTTAAAAGTATTTACTTGTATTTATTAACAGGTTGAAAAGTGTACCTTCTTTGCATGAATAACTGATCGACTGACAATCTTAACACGACTATGTTGATTCTGTGAGATATAGTGTCATGAATTCCGGTGCCAACATTGGTTTTGGGCCTCTGATCCCTTATAAAACACAGTTTTGGAAAATTACCATCCCTCGGGATGTCCCGGAAAGGAAGGTGGAAAAAACACGTTCTCGAGTATAACCGGGCTATAAACTACTTTAAAATGAAAAAAAAAACCTCGAATAGGAGACTAGACTTACGTGCAAGAAGAAAAAAAAAACATTTTTGGCGATTTAGAAATTTTTAATTTGAAGGAGGAGGAAGTAAAATGAATTTGTTTATTTTGTGAGTGTAGGTGTTGGGGCGGGTGAGGGGGTTGGATTTCGCAAAATACATTTCTTTAATTAGAACTCTACGAAAAATGTTACAAAGAAGTTGAAGGACATTTTTAAATACTAATTTTTATGTTTCTACAACTTTCGATCTTGGGTGAGGGTTACGAGGAGGCCCTAATTTATGTTAAATTTGTCCTGAGGCATCAATGGCAGCTATAATCCCGAATTTCAATGTGTCGAATGGTTACATGCATCCAACAAACCCTGTAAACAAATTTTGCTGAAATCTTCTCCTCCCGCCTTTGAGAAAGAGCCAAACACGTGATTTTTCAAGCACATCTTTGCTCCAGATTATATTAGAATAACGAAATTTTGGTGTATGGGTTTGTTATTGAACATGCATATGTACCCAACATGCACTGTGACGGGAATTTGCAAATTTCACTTTCCCATGAGCTCGTGTTGTGAAAAAACACGCTTTCAAGCTGAATTCTGCTTTTATTATTTCAATATTGTTGTGTGTTTTGGTGTAAGAATAATGATTATGATACTCAACATGCAACTTGATGGACTATTGCGAAATTCCCGAATTCACCCATGGGGAATTAGATTTTCACTCTACAGAAAATGTTGCAAAGAAATTGAAACCAGTTGTACATATTTTGAAACATTTCGTAAGGAAAAACATAATTCCAAAAGTAACTTGTTTTAAAATTTATTTTTGGAAGACAGTGTTTGGTGTATAGATTAATTTTTGGTCTAGGAATTGGTTGCTCGTACTTTCATAGCTTTAAAATTAAAGTGAGTAGATAGAGAAAGGCGGAAGTGAGTATGTTCTTGGGTGAGTGCTTGCAGTACGGACCGCACCCAACCTAGTGCACACGAATAAGACGCTGTTAAAGGCTTTCAAGAAAAAAACTAAGGTTCGTGCGTGAATAAATTTGTTTCTACTCGCGCAAGGTAAGCCAATGCCATAGGTTTTTCTACTAGGGCTTAGCATAATACTGGTGGGAAAACCACTGCCGGCGTTAATTCGAACCAAGATTGATTCTAATGAAATGTTTTGAAAATTTTGAGGTTTTATAAGAAGGGGTTTGGAATTTCCAGATATCGCTTAAATATATTCGAGAAAAACCCGCTGGTGTACAATAAATTATTCATTGGAACTGTATATTTGTTTATAGTTTTCTCAAAAAATGTTTTTGAAAAATGTATGATTTGCCCAAATATTTTAACATTTCATTGTAGATTTTCACAGTTTGTAAACATAAAAAAAGAAATGTTTTCAACAAATGTTTTTCATAATAAATAAATAAACAAATAAATAATAAAATAATAATCATAAATAAATAAATAAATAAAATGACTATTTCATGTTTATTTTTTGCTAATACAATGCAGTTTTAAAGAAATTATTGTAAATTTAACATTTACTTAGACTATAATAATTTCTGCTCATTTACTTGACAAAACGTCAAATTTCAAATGACATATAATTAAAACATAAGAGTTGTTTAAATAATCTGAATATGTTGAAGTATTTCGATTACTTTCGAGATTTTTAAATTGCTCTAATCTGAAATTTGTCCAAATCATCTTTTTCGTTCAACGAACCATGTAACTTCACTTTGAATAAATTAGTATTAATAACAATACATTTTAAGTTAAATAATTTACTAACAAAAATTTACATTATAACGTTTACATTAAAATAGATATAACTATTGTTTAACTATTGTTAAAGTATTGTCTAACTTTAAAACCAGAAAAATATTTCAAAAGATGAATGATTTAGATTTAGTTTTAATATATGCTTATTATTATTTTTTTTTAATGTATCTTTAATTTTTTTTACATTAATATATTTACAAAGAATTAGTAATCTGAGATATTTTTAACGGTAACTTTTTCTCACATTTTAACTAAACAAGAACAAATATATAAATGATTACTGCAGATACTTAAATATATATATATATATAAATATATATATACTTATATGTATTATAGAACGTAAACAACTTTTCTCAAATTTTCTTTTAATTCTATAAATACAGATTACATATTAAGTGGTAAAATTAATGTATATAACCTTAATTTAAAAGCAGTTCAAACTGTTTTATAAACAGTTTCATTTGACGTATATTTATCTGTACGGGCACTACCGACCTCCTAAACCACCTATTGAACATATTATATGACATCCATAAAATATTAACGCAGTTTTAAAATTTAAAATTTAATTATATATATATATATATATATATAATTATCTATATATATGAAATCTTTCATCCTGAGTGAGTGAGTGAGTGAGTGGGTGGTTCATCATCACCCAGACCAAACCGCTGGACCGAAAAGCATAAAATTTTGTGACAATGTTCCTTCTATGACGTAGGCATCCACTAAGAAGGGATTTTACAAAATTCACCACCAAGGCGGGGAGGGGGGAAAAACGTGATTTCACAAAATTTTTCATATCTCAAACAAAAAAACAGATATCCGTAAAATTCTTGCTTTAAAATGTAGCTAACACAAATGTATAAAAACCAATTCCTGGAATCTTTGAAATTCGGTCCCCAAGGGGGGAGAAGGGAGCAAAACGTGATTTTACATGCGTAAAACGTGATTTCACATAATCCTATATATCTCAAAGGAAAGAAACAGATATACGTGAAATTTTTGCTCTAAATTACAGCTAATACAAATACCTAAAAATCAATTTCTGGAATTTCAGAAATTCAGTCCTCAGGAGGTGCAGTAAGGGGATGGTATGGGGCAAAAAGAAATAGAAATACAGTTAGGCCGTTCAAAATTCGTACAAATAGGTTTTAAAGGCCGGCAAGTGGAATGGGGATATTTTTTAAAATGCAAAGTTATAAGGAGGGGCGGGAAGGTGGGGAGGGGGGAATGGGCAAAAAAAATAAAAATACAGTTAGATCATTCAAAATTGGTATATAGAGGATTTCGATACCTACATACTGATTGTGGATATTTCCGAATTTGTAAAATTATTAGGAGGGGCAAAAAAATAAAAATAAAAATAGTTAGATCATTCAAAACTGGTGCATAGAAGTTGTTGATACCTACAAATCGATTGCGGATATTTTCGAATTTGTAAAATTATTAGGATAGACGGGAAGGGGGGGGGCGAAGAGGGAAAATAATAGAAATAAGATTTAGAGCGTTGACAATTAGTATTATTAAGTTTTAAGGCCCGATAAATCGATTGAGGATATTTTGGAAAGTATAGAATTTTTAAGTGGGTGGGAAAGGTGGGCGTAGGAACAACCGCGCCGTGCGCACAGATATACGCTGTCGCAGTCAGTGGGGGTTCAAATTGATTATCGTACCGATGAGAAATAAATTTTTTTGTATTTTAATTTTTTTTACCTTTCAATAATATACTGATTCATTAGATTGTCGAATATAAATGCGCGAGCGCAGCGTACAATGGCCTGCGCTGCCGAAAGCAGTGGGAACCCGGTGCGACATTTTCTCTGATCAAATTTTGTTTCTCTTTTTTTTTTCACATGATGAAAATGAATGCAGTTTTGAGAATTCAGTAATTATAGTGATTTATTTAAAAATAGGGATCAGCGAAGCGGGCGTAGCCTGCTTGTATCAAGATAATTTTCCCAAACACCACTTCTTAAAATTTATTAATTTTGGGCAATCTCACATAATTTTAAAAGTACTGTTTCAAATTCCTGTAATTATTTGTTTATTTATTTACCTACCTGCTTATGTATTTATTTATTTATTTTTGTTTTCAATTATTTAAGTAAATCTATATATTGTCTATAAATTATATACAAACATCATAGTATACTTCAATTTAGCAGAGTAGGAAAAACCCATGACACAACTTCAAATTCACTGCCAGTAATTTTTAAGCGTAGAACTAATATGTCCGAATAACTTTGTGGGATTCTGTATACAAATGACAATTGATTTTCATACAACGTCTTATAGAAAACATAATGCGTATAGAAAGCATATGTTCATTAATTTTGTTTAGTGCAGTTAAAAAAGGCTAAATCATACCTACTGGAAATGTCTTTCATAAATGAAATGTATTTAAATTTCCCTGTACACGTATAATTTATACGATTTCAATAAACACACACTCAGACATATTGACCAACAACTCTAAATTGGTTTTCAGGTTGAGGGACCTCAATACGCGTAAATATAGAAAAATCTTTATTTAAACCATTTCATCTCAAACCAATACTTCTTGTTTCATTATATAGTTAACAGAAAGAAAAAAAAGTGAATTGAAACAAAAAATTGCATATTATGCTTATATTTTTCAACGATATCAAATGCTTTATATAAATAAAACTCCTGGTATATATCCATTTACCTTACATCTACTATTAAACTACTGCATCGATTTCAACCAAGCTTAACAGGGTTACTATTTATTAAAAGGGAGGACTTAATGTGAGAGTTTGACATCTCTAGCGCATGCGCTAAGAAAAAACTGGTATGTACGATAAGAGAATGGAAGGCCAATAGACTTTTGTAAGAAAAATGGTCACGGAAGTTAGTAAAAAGAAAATCTCAAAAATCACAAATTTACAATGATTTCCACAGTAATAATGCAATTAGAAGAGTTTATATGTAGGCTACTTTGAAAGCACAAATCCACCCAAAGTAGAGGTTTTTAAAAAACTGAAATAAAAAGATTGTGAAATAGTTAAAAACACAAAACATTCTAAAATTACGCTATCGCTAAAATTTCATGCATCCGATTTAAAAACTTTACTGTGAATACGTCAAAATAACGTAGTTTCTGAATATAATTAAAAATCTAAATAATTTTTATAACATATTAGAATGAGTTCTCTTTTAGAAATCTCCCAAATGAAGTACTATCATCTTTGAAATTATGTTCATTTTATTTTCTCTTATCCATATATAGAATAGAGAAAGCATAGTTTTTGAGTCGAATTTCCGAAATTGAGTTTTTATCATGTTCCTACGTTTTGAGGTACCCTGAATCAGTAAATCATGTTTTTAGCGGTTGGTCGGTGTGTCTGTCTTTCGGTGTGTGCATCTGTGAGTGTGTGCGTTTGTGTCTGTTTGTTATCAGCATATCTCAAGTGTAAATAGCAGCAGAAAGTCCAAACTCGGTATTCTGAATGTGTGTCACATAAGGACGCTACAGTAAATTTTTCGTTCAGTTCAAACAAATGGATTGTGTACAGGGCCATCGAAGAAAATTCAAATATATTATGTCTATGGGGAAATTTCGGGTAAGTACAGTGTAACATCTACAGGCTAACATAAACAGAACGGAACAAACAAAATTATCCATTTGCTTTGTGTTATGGAAACCATTTATCATTCGATTATAGGGCTACCCAAAATATTTGGATATATTGAGTCCATATTTGGAAACTGCTGGAACTGTAAGTGTTTTATGTTTTCCACGTAAGACTATATTCAAGTACACAATATTGTTTATAATGCGAATACTTTATGGACAATATGCAGGTCTACCAAAGATTGAACTAAACATTCTTTTCTATTGAATGTAATAGATTGCAGTGTTTTGTTGCATTTTACTAAGTTTACTATGTCGACGGACACTGCTCAGGAAGGAAAAATAATTTTTCATACCCATACTGTAAAAAAGTTGTTTTGGAAGTTCAATTTTCTACTTTGTTTTTTGGATAATATCACGTTTTGAGGATTTCTGATTACAAAAGACCTAATTTTGGCGGTTAGTCTGCATTTATATCTGTTAACATCATAACTAAAAATAAATAACTGTAAGAAATTCAAGTTTGATATTTGGAAGTTTGTATTAGATGGCCACTTAAAAAAATTGATCAAGATTGGTAAATTTGAAATCAAATTAATAACAGCTTTTTTTTTTTTTTTTTTTTTTTTTTTACTTTTGAAATTATTGTAGGCACTATTGTTGAACGGGTGGTTGAGGGAGCAGTAGCCCCCCCCCCCCACATATAATTATATGTCAAATAAAATAAAACTATTCCTAAACGAATTTTAGATTACTTTTAAAGTACATTGAACTTTATTATCTCACGTTATTTATTTCAAGACTTATGCAATCTATCTTTATTGTAGATTACAAATCTACTTTAATCTATCTTTATTAAAATGTATGTAATTGCCGAAACGTCAGTGGAGGCCCTGTGTTGAGACTCAAAACGGTTTTGGGCTGTGTCTGTGTGTCTGTCGCGCGATAGCGGCCGCAAAAATAGCGCTATTGACTTGAAATTTGGTACACATGTTCATGAGAGCCACGAAATCAGCTGTATAGTTTTTGGTATGTATTCCATTTGTAGTTCGTATACAGGGACACGCCAAAGTTTTCCTTATCATTACGGCCTACGGGAGGAATTTGTATGTATCGCGATAGCGGCCACAAAAATCACGCTATTGACTTGCAATTTGGTACGCGTGCTCATGTGCCCCACGAAATCAGCTCTATAGTTTTGGGTGTGTATTCCATTTGTAATTCGTGTACAGGGACACGCCAAAGTTTTTCTTATCATTACGGCGTATGAGAGGAATTTGTATGTACCGCGATAGCGCCCACAAAAATCACGCTATTGACTTGCAATTTGGTACACATGTTCATGAGCCCAACGGAATCAGCTGTATAGTTTTAGGTGTGTATTCCATTTGTAGTTCGTGTACAGGGACACGCAAAAGATTTTCTATCATTACGGCCTATGGGAAGAATCTGTATGTACCGCGATAGCCACCGCAAAAATCAAGCTATTGACTTCCAATTTTTGCCGAAACGTCAGTGTAGGCCCTCTGTTGAGACTCAAAAGAATTTTGGGTTCCGTCTGTCCGTCTGTCTGTCTTTCTGTCGTGCGATAGCGGCCGCAAAAGTCACGTTATTGACTTGAAATTTTGTACACATGTTCATGATCCCCACGAAACTAGCTGTATAGTTTTGGGTGTACATTCCATTTCTTGTTCGTATACAGGGATACGCCAAAGTTTTTTTTATCATTACGGCCTATGGGAAGAATTTGCATGTGCCGCGATAGCGGCCCCCAAAATAACGCTATTGACTTGCAATTTGGTACACATATCCATGAGCCCAACAGAATTAGTTGTATAGTGTTAGGTGTGTATTCCATTTGTCGTTCGTGTACAGGGACACGCGAAAGTTTTTCTTATCTTTAGGGCCTATGGGAAGAATTTGTATGTACCGCAATAGCGGCCGCAAAAATCCTTCGATTGAATGGCAAATTGGCGCACACGTACCAGCTTTGCATATAAGTAGCTGTATAATTTTTATTGCTATATTTTTTATAAACTGTGTACAGTGACACGCCAAAATTCTTAACATTACTGCGTATGGGGTGAATTTCGTTTAAACGCATTTTAATATCATTACTTTTCAATGAAGAGAATGAAACTAGCGTACGTGAGTAAGATGCTTAAACTTATGTTGTTTGAAAAAAATATGTGCTCTTAAGCTTTCTAATTAATGTACAGGACCTTACAAAATTGTTGTGACAATGTCACGTAGTAATCCAAACGATGTTAAATTTGGAACAATTTTTAGTTTTAAACGCAAATTAAGTTGAATAGTTTTTACTGGTGTATACAATGTTTATGGTTCGTTTACAAAGACACACGAAAGAATTTCGTAACATTAGAGCCTATGGACAAATTTTTAATTTAAGCGCGCACTTTAATGCGATTATGCTGAATTGAACTTAATTAAGTTAACATACATTATAAAGATGCTTAAAATCATGTTTACTCTTAAAAAAGGATATGTATAGATTAAATAATTTATCGGACCACACAAAATAATTCCGAGTATGTACTGTAATCATCCAAATGATGTCAAATTAGTTTGAAAAATTAATGAGTTATAATTAATTAGGTTTATTCTTATTATTGGCGTTTATAATGACTGTGGCTGCTTTTCCGGGATACATAAAGGAATTTCGTGCTATTACGGTCTATAGTTGGTATTTCTTAAAAGTGTATTTTAACATGGTTACACCCCATCAAATATAATGAAATTTTATTAGAATTTTAAAAGCATATTTTCCTGTTGAAAATTGTGGGCATAGATTTGATAATTAGTTTAAAGGTTACGCAAAATATTTCCGATATGCTATGTAATTTTTTTTGTATGAAATTTGATAGTTATGAAATTCGGTATTTATGAATTTCAGGGAAATAATACAAGACCGTCGTTTATTAAGAATACATATTGTTGCGTACTTGGGGGTTCGTAAGTTGTCCGAGAATGAAAGGCGAAACGTCCAAAAATTCAGTGATTTATTCACAGAAAGTTCCAGAAAAATACAGGTCTATAAACCAAGTATCAGGTTCAATTCAACCAGTAAACATAGCTTAAACAACAGTCGTTAACAGGAAAATAACAGTACAAACTGTTTATCAATAACACATAAAGCAAGTCTCATTCAAAGAGGCTCAAAGTAAAGCAAGCATTTGACGAAACTGTTGTTGACACAGTTCTGAGATTGGCCGCCTTGGCTAATAAATGCTCCTTTTATACTATTCTATCGAACACAGACTGTTCTGGAAAATTCTCGTATCTCAACAGCCAATGAGATTAGAGCTTCCATATATGGTTAATCTCTAATAAGGATTTTCTCGCCAAGGTCGCCAAAAAATCGCCAAGGAGGGAAACAGTCGCCAAATTTTTCACCAAATCCATTTCTTCCCTTATTGGAGCTTTTTAATGCGTTTTTAAAAGTAAATTAGGCTATTTTTGTGCTAAAACGACTAGAAATGCACAAAATTAGCATTTTATCGACTTACTAAGCCTCTTTGAAAGAATTCATACAAAAATAAATGCAATTATTTACAATTTCGTAACACTTTATATGATATACAAATAGGTATACAAAGAGAGATACAGCAGGGTGTTGAGGGGGGCCGCAGCCCCCCTTAGGAATGTATCTGATTACGGTAATAAGTCGATCGAATCAATATATACTATTATATAATAAGGAATAAATAAAAATGACCTATTGAATAATGTCTGATGCAAATAGGACGTTGAGGCTCCTGATCTGCAGATCCACTAGTAGAAAGTCTTTTGAGTGACAAATCAGATTATTTTAGATATCATTCGATAGGAAAAGTGCTTTTTAATAGTGAAAACAGTTACGCTTTGTTATGATTGTATTGAGATTTTATTCACTAGAGACAGAATAAGAAGTAAGAAGCAGTAATCTTATAATTCTATATTATAATATAATGTCGGAAGGATTTTTCTTATTACAGATAAACATCGAATATTTTATACGTCTACGTAACAAAAAAATCCTCTTTAAGAATAACAATATTTCTTTTTAAAGAGTGTTGCCTTTACAGGATTATGTCGTTTAAATGAATTTATTCAAAAATAATTTATTTGTAGCAAACGATAACTGTTCGTATATTGAAGGCTTATTATTAAATATAGGAACTAAAAATTTAGACTTATTATTTAAATACGAATTAAATATACTGATTAGCGTAGCCAGCAAATCCAGCTAGTATATAAATAATTAATAAATCTAATTGCATTACAATTTTCTATTTCAGTGAATAAAAATACTGATTAGTCACAATACAAATTTGAAAAACAAGCTCAACAAAAAGTGTACATTTATGCTGGCTTTTTTTAAAATCCTCCTTTTGACTGAATTTTTTTTTTAGTGACCAAAGAATTAAGGGAAGCCGGGGTAATAAGAGACAGGGGTTGTAAGAGACGCAGTCAAAAATCCCACCAAAAAATATACTTAGACAGCATTAAAAATATGTAATATTAAGTATCATGTGTATTCTTTACTACAATACACTTATTGAAAAGTTTATAACATATTTTGAATTATTTTTATACGACGAAAAAAAACCTTCACTTTGAACTTACCCTAAAAGTTCGTGACTTTTTCTAAATTTTTCTTTTCTTTTTTTTTTTTTTTTAAATAAGATGTTTGGGATTTATTAATGTGTAACCTTTTGACCAAGACTATGACTTTTGATGTACAATTTTTTAAAACCTTGAAAGCATTCTTTATTTACATGTTCTAGGCATGTTTCTTATTACCCCATTTTTTTTTTTTTTTTTGTGGGGTAATAAGAGACTCGTGTCTCTTAATACCCCCACTGTTAATTCCTGTGTCCCCCCCAATTGTAGTTCCTGTTAATTCTGCCTGACTAGTTTACGAAGAGTTTACCTAGTGTTAGGCCCAGTCTAAGTTTACCAAGAGAACATTTTTTTTTTCACTTTAAATCAAAAAGCAGTTTCACTCATTAGGCTAGACCATATTTAGTTGATATGATTATGTAAATTTATGTTTAGAATGTGTATAAGTTAGTATTTAGTCATTAATACTTCATTACATAATAAATAAGTTCATTTATAATTACTAGAAAAATATTTTATAACATTTTGTTCGCTTGTATACACTTCAAAGATACGTCTTTTTTGCCTATTTTCGACTACACTTTAGAAAATGGGTAAAATACTTTCTGCCCATTTTAGAAATTATATTGATGTTTTTGGTTAATCCCTCGGTTATGTTGATTATGTAGAACTATCATTAAGTACAATATTATATTATTTAGGACCTAATATTAAAAGAAATGAATTTCACAAACACATTTATGACAGTTAATTTTCGAGAAAACATATTTTTTGAATGGATGTAAATAATAAAATTTTTAACTATTGGCTGATTCAGAATTGTTTCCATAATATCTTTGATTATCTTACATGAATGACAAAAATGTAAAAACATGTAAATGCAATGTAAAAACATTGCTATATATGGACAGTTACAAGCCTGGTCTCTTATTACCCCGCGTGGGGTTATTAGAGAAAAGGATTTAATGAAAATTAAAAAAAAAAAAAAGACTTTAACAAAAAAATTAAGTTCAAAATCACCTAAAAAATCAAGAGGAGTCCATTTAATGAAATTAATACGAGACATTTATTTCAAGTTATTTAGATTAATAGTATATATTTTATTAATATTTTTTGTCTCTTATTACCCCGGCTTCCCCTAATAGCAATTTTTTCTTTATTAAGTACTAATGCAAATCCGAAATTTATAACTACATCTATATGAAGTATTTATCATCACAGCGAGTTATTTCAATAAATTAGTCACTCATTAGCAAAGTTTATGTAAGTATTTACCAACAGCCATATCGTCTAACTCTTTGAAAATTTCATTTGGAGTAAAATGTCTCCTTAAATGAAATATATATAATGATGAACACGCGTTTTCCACACTGCCACTTGCAATGTAAATTTTTCGTAAATATTAATATAATTTTTGTGAAAGTGTTAAAGTTTACAAAATTATTCAAAATTAAATGAATAATAATAATAAAAAAGTCTGATCGATAAATGTCATTTTGTCTATTCACAATACAGCGGAAATATCGCATTGTTTCATACACTATTTATGATTCTCAATGTTAGTGTGTTATAAGAATAGTTCATTAAATGCAAAAATACATTCTGTTAAACATACGGCAAAGAAATTTAAAATCCATTCACGATTAAAATTGAATAATTTTAATCGTGATTAAAATTGGCTTCCGATATGATGTTCATAAACAAAATATTTTGTACACTGGTGTTCAGAATTAAAGGAATAACCTGTTTTTTTTTTTTTTTTTTTTTTTTTTCTTCTTTTACACAAAACTTTTAAACAAATGAACATACGAGCATAAAATTTGGATGACATGATTGTTATCACATTATTAACCGACATTTATATAACTTTTGCATATGTAATAATTTTTAAGATAATAAATATTAAATTTTTCTCAAAAATAAGCTTTGGAAAAACAGAAAATTAGAATTTTCAATAATTTTAGAACACAAAATTTAATGAAAAATGGTCATAAGGATGCATTACAGATAGGTGAACATGCATTCATGTGTTAGATTGAAACCAGATTTTTTTACATATATTCACTTTTCCGTTTCTTTTTTTCTTCTATTTTTTTCGCAAGTGAATAATTAAAAAATATATATAAATATGTACAAACATGAAAATTGGATAAGATGTTCTTTATAAAACTATTTATCGATTTATCATTTTTATTATTCTGGTGATGCACGTAGTTTTACAAATTATTAATTACATATAAAAAAAAAAAAAAAAAAAAAAAAGGTTCTATAAGAAAAGTTAATGAAAATTTAATACAGAAAAAACTAGTATGTTGTGGCCACCACAAGACTTTCTTCTATAATTACCTATACATATTCAATCAGTAACAATATTAAAAAAAAAAAAAAAAAAAAAAAAAATTTTTTTTTTTTTTTTGTTAAAAGCGAAAAAAATCGATAACTTTGTTTTAAATTATCACAGATTTATAGTTCAACCATTCGTTTTAAAGGTATTGACGAGACCTTTCTAAAGATACCCAACTTGAAAATTTATCCCCCCGGGGGGGTTCTTCCCCCCTAGGGGGGGAAGCGATGCCCCCCATGCAGAAAATTTTTTTCCTAGTTACATACTACTATTATCAATAATTCATATTAATTTTACAATCACAAGTTTAAAACAACTCTTATTATGCACATTTATACGAATTTTTGTCCTATACTGCCATGTTAAAAATTTAGATAAAATGCTATCACAGCGCCAGCTGTTGAGCTATTGATCCCCAAACATAATCAGCACCAGTTAATGTCGGGGACAAACTAAATACCAAGTTTGGTTAAATTTCGTTAAAAAAAAAAAAAAATTGCGATTTTTTTTCTAAGATTTGTTTTGTTAAAACTAAAAAAAATCGATAACTTTGGTTTAAATTATCACAGATTTATCGTTCAACCATTCGTTTTAAAGGTATTGACGAGATCTTTCGAAAGATACCCATCTTGAAACTTTTCCCCCCCGGGTGGGAACTCCCCCCCCCCGGTGGGGGGGAACCGATGCCCCCACATGCACAAAATTTTTTTCCTAGTTAACTACTACTATTATCAACCTGATCTTTCGAAAGATACCCAATGTGAAAATTTACCCCCCCTGGGGGGGGGTATTTCCCCCCTAGGGGGGAAGCGATGCCCCCCCCCATGCAGAAATTTTTTTCCCTAGTTACATACTACTATTATCAATAATTCATATTAATTTTACAATCACAAGTTTAAAACAACTCTAATTATGCACATTTATACGAATTTTTGTCCTATGCTGCCATGTTAAAAATTTAGATAAAATGCTATCACAGCGCCACCTGTTGAGCTATTGATCCCCAAACATAATCAGCACCAGTTTATGTCGGGGACCAACTAAATACCAAGTTTGGTTAAATTTCGTTAAAAAAAAAAAAAAAAATTGCGATATTTTTCTAAGTTATTTTTTGTTAAAAGTAAAAAAAATCGATAACTTTGGTTTAAATTATCACAGATTTATCGTTCAACCATTCGTTTTAAAGGTATTGACGAGATCTTTCGAAAGATACCCATCTTGAAACTTTGCCCCCCGGGTGGGAACTTCCCCCCCCCGGTGGGGGGGAACCGATGCCCCCACATGCACAAAATTTTTTTCCAAGTTAACTATTACTATTATCAACGAGACCTTTCGAAAGATACCCATCTTGAAAATTTACTTCCCCGGGAGGGGGGAACCGATGCCCCCCCATGCACAAAATTTTTTTCCTAGCTAACTACTACTATTATCAATAATTCATATTAATTTTACAATCACAAGTGTAAAATAACTCTCTTTATGCCCATTTATACGGAATTTTGTCCTATGCTGCCATGTTAAAAATTTGCATAAAATGCGATCACAACGCCACCTATTGAGCGATTGATCCCAAAATCTAATCAGCACCAGTTTATGTCAGGGTGCAACTAATCACCAAGTTTGGTTAAATTTCATTCATTGGTTCGAGAGATACAGCGTCCACAAAAAAATGATACAGACAGACAGACAGACAGACAGACAGACATTTTCTAAAAACTATTAATTCGTGTTCTCCATATCCCAAAACATGTAAATCCATCAAAAAGTGGACTTCGAAAATTTTCGCGAATCCAATACTTTCTCTATATTACATACTAGCTGGACATTAAACTTAAATGAGTTGTCAAAATCCCATATCTTTATTAATAACCTAAGTTCTCGCTGTGATTGGTAGAGGTTTTCTCACTCGCAAAGTGAAGAGTCTGGGTCTCCACTGTCTTCGGCACAACTTACCCACTCCTTACTTCCCCTTCCTCAGCGGGTGAGTTCGAAGTTTTGCAAAATCACACTAATGTACATAATGCGTACACTTAATCAATATCCAGTCTGGGTCTCCACTGCCTTCGGCACAACTTACTCACTTCTTACTTCCCCTTCCTGAGCGGGTGAGTTCGAAGTTTTGCAAAATCTCACTAATGTACATAATGCGTACACTTAATCAATATCCAGTCTGGGTCCCCACTGCCTTCGGCACAACTTACCCACTTCTTACTTCCCCTTCCTGAGCGGGTGAGTTCAAAGTTTTGCAAAATCCCACTAATGTACATAATGCGTACACTTAATCAATATCCGCACACCAAAATTCACCATTCTAAGATAATTCAAAGCGAATTCAAACGGAAAAACATGTTTTTACACATGCTTATTGGGAACAACTTTAGTATAACCCCACAACGATATTTGGCGATTTTTTTGTTGGCGATTATGGCTAAATCATAAATCTAAAAATCATATATCATATATGATAAATGATAAAATCATAATCTAAATCATAAAACATAAAACATAAAATCATATATCCAAAATAAACAACATATTAGGCTGCCATATTATATCGCAAACAGTCCAGAACGACATTGTTATCCTTCAAAACGGCGCCAAAGAAAAATCGCCAAATTCAGCTGTTGGGTTATACTGAAGTTATACCGTTTATTGCCCTCCGACTCCGAGAAGGGGGGGGGGGATTTCAAATTTCGTGAAATCCAGTTACAATAAGTGCCAGATGCAAACAAACAATTTACGCACCAAATTTCGTGACCACAGAAGTCTTTAATAGAAAATATTATAAATAAATAAATACAAAACGCACAGCTTTAGTATGGGAACCCGTTGGTGACTTTAAATATTTTAATCCATTTTTGCGATGAACTGAATCTCAATTGTGCAATTAAAGATCTTGGCGAGAAACGTCCGAGCTACTTCGGTGAATTTTGCCAAAGGGATCCAATACTAAAGCTGCTCCATATCGAATCTGGGTTGAAAACGGAAAAAGGGTAAAATAAATTAGAAATATCAGACCTATATTTATAAATTTGATACCGAATGAAAGGGGCGATTTTGCTGAATCCAGGGGTGCAAACAGTTTTTCGATGCGACAATTAGATTTTTAAAAAATAACTAAAGTATGAAATTTAAGTGGCAACGGAAAAACGGAAAAAGGGGAAAATAAAATAGAAGTATCAGACCTATCGTTACAAATTCAGTACCAAATGAAAGAGGTGATTTTTCTGAATCCTGGGGTATAAACAGTTTTTCGATACGACAATTAGATGTTTTAAAATTAACTAAAGTATGAAACTCAGATGGAAAAACTTCATTTCAATCTTTTCATAATTTGTAGTGCGAATCACGCGAATAAAAAAAGTCTTTATCTCAAAAATTTATTTTTGCATTTTATTTTTCCATTCAAAGCGTTTTAGTGAAAAAATATTTATGGCGCATGCGCAGGCGTTTTTTACCCACAATTTAAACACTAATCAGAATTTTGAAAATTTCTATCGATATAATTTTAAGTTGGGTGAAGACCTAAGTTTCTGCCAAGCACCGTCGATTTCCGTCCAGCCGTTCTCGAGTGATGCCCGGACAAACGTGTTTTAGTCTTTTACCCCCCAGGGGGGAACGGGGGGGGGAATTTCTGAAAAGTTGATAGATATAATTTTAAGTTGGGTGAAGACCTAAATCCCTGCCAAGCGCCGTTGAAATCCGTCCAGCCGTTCTCAAGTGATGCCCGGACAAAAAAAGCGACATACGGACACGATGACACACACACACACACACACACAGGCAAAATTTTCTGAAGTCATTTTCGGCTTTCATGGGGTGTGAAACGTGAAGATATCGCAAAATTTTTCGATTCCGACAAATTTACAGACAAAAGTCTGATTTTATTAATATAGATAGAAGAAAGTAAAAATGAGATTTAAAGTAACATTTCAAAGCATGTATGCGTCTTTATTTACTCGTAAAGCATCTTTAACGCCCTTTTCATTAAGTTTTCTTTGCTAAAGTTATTGAAATTTTTCTTTTTTTCCAAAGCATATTTTTGAAAAAAAAGGAGTAATTATTAGTTTACAAATTATTATTCATGCTAAAACTATATAAAATTCAATTGATGGTATGATAACGAACATGCTATCTAAATTTTTTGTTCATATATTTATTAGCTAAAACTTATGCGCAAAAGAAGAAAACTAGAAAACATGTTGTTGCTTTTATTTTGAACAGCAGTGTATTTAGCCTAATTTTAAAATCTAGATCATATTTAATATGTTTTTTAAAATTTAATTTTTAAGAGGTCATTATCTTTAAAGAAGAAAGTATGTGGTTACAATTTGTGACGCTTTCTGAAAAAGATATTTAAATTTAATTAAACTTTTAAATGTAACAAAAGTACTTAATAAAAGAATATTATGCAGTAAAAATTTACTTAAGAATATTTTAAGACCTTTTACGTTATAGTGGAACATCGATAATCAGGCATTGGTAGAAAATAGACGTTGCTGGTTATCGATATTTCCGTGTTGTAGGTGTCCCGATATTGTATAGAAATCATTCATCAATCACAGAATACAAAAAAATATTTCTTAAAAAGTAGTTTTAAAATATGTAAACTTGCCTAATGTATAACCTATCAAAAACGTATATATTTAAAATAAAGTTTAGAATGAGTTAGATTTCTGACTGTGAGAAAATATTTTTGCCCTTTTTTGGAATTTTGTTGTCATCTTGATTAATCTGTAAAAAAATTAGCGTCAATCCGTAAATCAGTAAGTTAAATCCGTAAATCAGCAAATTTTATTGACGATCCATAAAAGTTTTCAGGTGTGCTGTAAATCAGGTGTGCTGTAAATCAGGTGTGCTGTAAAAGGTGATCCATAAAAGTTTTCAGGTGTGACGATCCATAAAAGTTTTCATCTGCGAGTAACCTGTTGAGTACTACGATTTATGGGTGGAGGGGGAAAAAAATTAAAAGAAAAATAAAAGGTTATGAGTGCCGTATTACAGGTGCTACCAGATTATACATTTCAGGAAAATTTATGCCTCACTGCATAGCTGCCAATATTTTAATTTATTCCGGAGTATTTTTAGCCCCGCTTTTATTTCGCACCACTTATTTTTTAAAAGTAATTTTGTCATTTTTTATCGAAGTTATATATTGGAGGAAATTTTTCTGTAATTAAAGTGGTGCGAAATAAAGGCGGGGCTAAAAGTACTCCGGAATAAATTAAAATATTGGCAGCTATGCTCACTGTGCTGTAAAAAATGAAATTTTGTTAAAATTACGGATATTTAACTAATCCCTTTTTATACAATAAACCACTGAATGTTGAATATATTTGTAAAGAGCACTTTTAATATTATTTAAGGTGATTTTTCCAAAATACAGTCTGGATTTTTGTTACATACATTAACCACTTATTATTATTATTTTTTTTTTTTTGAAGATTTTTTCATAGTGTAATACGTGTTTGAATTCTTAGATATAAGAATCACATTTCTGTTAAAATGAATTAATGCAGATTTATACAGAAAACTTTTATGTTTTAAAAATATTCTTGTAATTAAAAATTTTTCAGACAACATATTTTAAGACATTTTAACAAATAATTTATCTTGTTTAAAATGATAAAATTGTATCATTTTTTTTCTTTCGAAAACACAGTCTTATAGATGTTTTCCTGTTTTTATCAGAACATGTATTACAACAGAATTTTGATAAGAATTTTTAGTAACAGTTCTACTAACTATATTTGATTAATTGTATTGGAAAATATTCTTCGAAAATAGTGGCAGTCATTTTGCAAATATGAACCTCAAAGTGAATAGATAAAGTATAATTTCTTAAAGTAATTTAAATAGAATAAGGACTAATAATTTTGTTTCTCTGAGTTTTCATTGAAAGTAAATTTTTACATTTCATATCGTAACTTAAAGACATTTACATCTCTGGTATGTTTTAAACATCAGGATACTGAAAACACATACAAACAAGTTGAAAATTTCCAAACAACATTGTTTGCTTTATTTGCATGCTATATTCGGTTCAATAAACTAAATAAATAAGCACTACAGAAACATTAATAATGAGGAATTATTGTTATGAGGAATGAATCGTAATCAATGGAAAATTCCATTCTAGTCTAAAATATACAACATCAAATGTTGTGAGTTGTTATATAACAAATATTTTAGATTCTATTATGAATTTTGATCACAAAGCTGTTTTCAATGTTTTAATTAATTGTAGTAACATTCATATTCATCTGTTAACGATTTGATTCCGTGTATGTGTTGCGTGTTGCTAGTTACTTGTTATAAATATTCTATACACGTCAGCTATCTGTATGGAAAATGTAACGTTTTAAAACAGGAGAAATATGCTCTTAAATAGTTAGTGAATTTAATTCAAAGTGGACACTTTTAAAAAAGCTAACTGCATTAAATTGTTTGCAAAAAAAAAAAAAAAAAAAGTATTTAAATTGTAATTTTATATATGTTTTTAATTTTACCTTAATTTATATAATTTGAACTGAAAATCAATTTAGTAAAAATATTTAACTTTTATTATATCTCCAATGAATTACTAGAAGTATTTATCAAGTTACTAATTAATGTTGAAATAATAATAATAATAATAATAATAATAATAATAATAATAATAATAATAATAATGATGATGATATTAAAAAACTTTTTAAAACAAAGTTTAGTAGATAATTACACATAATTAAGATAATTGAACAAGTTTTTATTTTCATTTTTATACACATTTATCTATACTTTTAGGTGGGGGAATTCCACTCCTGAAGGGGTCAAATTTTCATTATAACTATCTTTCAAAAGAGTTCGACATTAACTTTAAAACTAATGGTTGAATCATTGATCTGTGATAACTTTAAAATGTTATTTTATTATTATTTTTTAAGGTTTTTTTTTTTTTTGACGATGTTATACAGTGAATAAAATTGACTTTCTTCGGATAATTTGTGTTATACTCCTCTAGAATGGAAATAATCTGTGTTTATTATGAAAGATAAATTTAATAAATATTATTTTTAATAAATTACTTATATTGAGTGAATTTGTATAGGAATACGTAGAAGACAGTCATGTGGTGGCCACAACTTACTGCTATTATTATTATTGTTATTATTATTGTTATTATCATTATTGTTATTATTATTATTTCTTTATGTTGATATCCTTAAAACACTTACACTAACAAAATCGACAGTTAATACAGTTACTTCTAAAGATACCAATTTAATATCGAAAGCAAGGACGAGATAAGCAGCACAACTTGCTGTGAAAATAAATAAATAAGTAAATAAATAAAGGTTCACCTACAGCAGCGCCAAATGCCTAAAGTTGTTGAACAACAAATTACAGCGGGATAGAAACATTGAAGTTATATGAAATGGATCGAAATGAGGTTTTATGCAATTTCAATGACTTTTCTGTGTACGTTTATCATATATATATATATATATATATATATATATATATATATATATATATATATATATATATATATATATATATATAAAGTGACATTAAGAATATAGCGAACCATTTTTTTGTTTTAATTAATTGAAACATAGTGAAGATTTTGTTTTACAATTATTTTCTAAAATCTAACCCCAGAATAACTTTAAACATCATTAGGGGAGCGTGGGGCGGGTTGTAACAGTTTTTAGAAAATTAAATACATTGTAAAATGTATTTAAGTTTTCCTGTTTACAATTGCAGTTTTCCATAGCATACGCAGTCATTTATCATATTCATACGAAAAAAAAAAAAAAAAAAAACTTTCGTTAATGTTGCTAGTTTTAGCACAAAAAATATTAATATATATATATATATATATATATATATATGCCTGTTACAATTTGCCCCGAATTTGGGGATAATTTTAACACACGTGGGGCAAATTGTAACGGATACAAAGGGTACCCTAACAGTAAAAGTGGCAATATTTCAAAATGTTTTTTTTGTTATCAATCATTAATTAATTTAATAAAAAATGCAATTTATAACTGATATCAAATTATAACCTTCTTGGTATAGTAACAATGAATTATATCAAATGGATTATAGTAAAATAATGAGAAAATTACAGTGCGTTAATAAATTATAAGACCACAAGCGTATTGGGACATTTCTGAAGAAGGGAGCATAATATGGAAATTTTTTGTTGCGTATTTAAAATTGATAGGAAAACGCATCCTATACTAATTCCAACTTTTAAAATTAAATTAAATTTCATTAAAACTTATTCATTTTTTCTAAAAATTAAAGTCTGTGACTGTTAAGAAATTATAAGACTACCTGAGAAAATTAGCATATTATACATGACGTCAAACTCAATATAAAGCGCATGCGTCAGTATTTCGTAAAAGCATCATTACCTAAGAAGCAAAGGCTTAGGTTTTGAATATGTTATCTACAATTAATTTGACGATGCCTCGAGGTAAAGAATTATCGGAGTGCGAAGTAAAAAAAGTTTTATTTTATAAAAGTTGAGGTAAATCTGAAAGAGATATTGCGAGTTTAATGAACCGTTCTAAAACTGCCATTCATACTGCCATAATTAGAAAACATTGTTCAAACAAAATAAAACGATCTGGTAGAAAAAATATTTTGACAGCAAGTGATAATAGACAAATGTTTCGACTGTCAACTAAAAAAGGTCTTTCAACTCGTGAAATTTCGAAACGTTTCAGCAAGAAAACTTCACATGTAACAGCCTTAAAAAGTCTTAAATTAAATATTAATACAAAATTTATGAAATTGCAGAAAAAACCAAAGTTATTTAAATGCCATCGAGAAGAAAGGTTAAAAGGGGCTAAAAATGTCACGTCACGGAATAATGAGTGGAAACAAATTATATTTTCTATTGGAAAGAAATTTAACCTTGATGATCCCGATGGTTACAAACACTATTGGCATGACTTGAGGAAGGAACCAAAAGAATGCGTTAGTCGACAAATGGGTGGAGGATCCGTAATGATTTGAGGAGCTTTCAGTTATGAGGGGTTGTGTGATTTACAGCGGATTTCGGGTCATATGAACTCTACACAATATCAGTCTATGCTATATGATCATATGATACCGTTTGGGCCTTTATTAGGTGGTGCTAACTGGATGTTTCAACAGGACAATCTGCTTGTCATACATCTAAATCCACATAGAAGTGATTTAAAAAAGAAAAAAAATTAATGTTTTGTCATGGCCAAGTCGAAGTGCAGACTTGAGCCCCATGGAAAACCTATGAGGTATATTATCTCGCAAAGTTTATGCTAATAGTAAACAATTTTCATCTGCCAATGAACTGGAAGTAGCCATTGTAAAAGAATGGTACAATATTTCTATAACGGAATTTAACCACCTGGTTACTTCAATGAAAAACAGAGTGCTTCAAGTTATCAAAAAAAAAAAAAAAAAATGGAGGATCAATATCATATTAATTTTTTATACAATTTTGATTTTTGACAAGTGGTCTTATATTTTATTAACAAGTTCTTTTTCACTTATTTCTAATATATATTTTAATTAAACATTTATTGCATTATACCAAGTTATTGCAAACTAATTATAAAAAAATATAGAGCAATGTGTTATTTTATCTATTTAAATTATGATTAGAATCTTTATTTTTCTTATAATTTACAAAATTAAAGTGGTCTTATAATTTCTTAACGGACTGTAATGATAAAATCAACATAGAAGTCCATCTCAATCAGACTTGAAATTAATTCAAGCAAATGATATTTTGTTCCTCTCATGCATTTAATGTGTACTCACTACTCACTTTTCGCAAATGAAGCATTGTACCCATTCTTCTGCCACAGAGAGGATTTAGCTGAGCTCGAATTCTCCGCCCTTTTTTCAGGACACTTTCACTGATGATAAATTTCTGCTTTTTTGTCTGCCACTATTTTTATGGAATATTCTCTAATTCGTGATTAAATCGTGTTTATAATTCGTGATTAAATAATCACGACATTATAATATAAAAACACAGAAAATATTTCTGTATAAATATAGTAGTGGCAAAGAAGCCAAAAATGTTTCATTTCTGAAAGTTTCCTGAAAATGGGCAGTGACTCCGAGCTCTGGCTGTAGGCATCTTCACAAGGCACTCCTGTAGCATTTTACAACTTGCACCATCGTATGATTTTAGATATTTTGTTTATTTATAAAAGAGAAATATAACGATTTATACAAAAAATTAAAAATGCATTTTATAACGAAACACATAGACTAAGTAAATACCTAGAAACATTTCCTCAAAGTATAAATTAACATACTTTTAATTAAAATTTACGAAATATTTTTTCCCACTAACTAGCTAAAATGAAGCACGTGTACAGAAACTCTCATTTATCATTTTTGTGCAGCACCTATTGTGCTTACATTATAAAGCGCGTCATAAGAATTATGTTTATAAAAATATTTAATCACAAATGTTACAAACTATTTCGTAAATTGCTTGTTACTTCTTACCACTGGGACAGCTAGCCCCACACTCCCCTATATAGTCTATTCTAAAATATAAATCTAAGTAATACGAATCACCTGTTTTCTTTAAATACAAATATCAACTTCTTTTATTAAAAAATAATAATAATAATAAAAATGCTTTGAATAGTGTAGAATATTAAACTTATTTTTTACTTACGTTTTAATGAAGTTTGATTTTTGAAGTTTTTCTGATAAGTATGCCAAACATGTTTTTTTTTCTTCAACACTGTACGTAGCTATTGTATTACATTCGATTTTCATTTTGAAATTTAATAGTTGGATCTTCGCTATCGACGAGTAGAAAGAAATATATTTTAAAAGAAACGTTTTGTAAGTGGAATATGTTTCTCTTTAAAAACCTATAAATAAAGTAAAATTAACTTAATAATTGTCGCCATATGAATGCAAAATCAGGCGAATTTAGCAAAACATTATAGGGTATCAGGATTTATATAGATTACAAAGAAATTTGAAAAAAAAAGAATTGAAATTTTAGCAGATTTTCGTGTAGAAACAGAATGATTTTGGTCACACTTTACACCTCGCATATACTTCTAAAATTAATTGTAATAGATTTTTTTCATTTTTTTTTTAAGCACTAGTCAATTCTGTTATAAAGAAGTATGCAAAATGTTCATAAGGTCAGCGCATTTGTTTTTGAAAAATCGTGTCTACAATTCGTCTGAAGAGTGTCTGGAAATCAGGAACATCCGGTTGACTTTCCCAATTTTGTATTCAAGTTTTATAGAATAATGTTCAATTGTTGTTCTTTTATATGCAAAAAGTTTTGATAATATATATATATATATATATATATATATATATATATATATATATATATATATATATACAGTAGAGCCTTGATTATTCGAAGTAATTGGGACCGAACCTACTTCGGATAATCGAAATTTTCGGATAATCGAGAATTCATCAATAATCATCTCAGGGGACGTACTCCCCGCCCTTTTTTCAGGACACTCTCAAATATGGCAAATTTCCGCCTCTATTCCTACCACTATTTTTTTAGGAGGATCTCTAACCAGATTAATCTGGAGAAATTTCTATGAAAAGAACCATAAAAATTTCTGGTGGCAAAATAGGAAAAAAATTCTTATTCTTAAGTGTGTCCTGAAAAAGGGGTGGAGAGTACGACCCTTGTCATCTAGTTTAATATGTAGTATCGCCATTGAACTGTTATTATGACTATTTTAACTGTTACATAAATTAAAATTATAAATGAAAATAAATTTTTTTCTCAAACAAATCTCACTATGGTTTAAATGGAAGCTTGATCTGGTGTAAATTGGCCATCCTTTGCCGTGCAGCTCTATCCCAAAGTTTTCTGAAAAGCATGAGTTCAGAGGAATCATAAGTGACACAAAGTGATAAAAAATTTCAAATTCTGCTGCAATGAAAATTTCTCTGTTCTTGAGATGACAAAAGAGGTTAGGTGTCACACGGTGCAATAACATTCGATTGTTCTGGGTGTCGGCAGAATGACCTTCCACATTTCGAAATGGGGTTTGTTTTTGTTTAGAACATGGACGTTTGAAAGTGAGGAAGAGTACACTCATACCGATAATTGAGCTTGCGAGAAGGAATTCTAAAAAAGGAAATTCCAAAATATTTATCTGCACTCGTCGTTTGGAAAGGACGGCTTGCATACAAAAGGAATGTGGGAAAAAAAAAGAAAAAAAAAAAACATAAAAAATGCATGTTTGTTAAGAGAAAATTTGGATGATAGTAGAAAGTGAAAAAAAAAAAAAAAAAAAAAAAAAAAGTGAAGAAGAAACCGACTTCGGTTAACGGAGAGGAGTTTCGGTTAATCGAGGTTCTACTGTATATATATATATTATACTTAAAAAAACGGAGAGCGAGAGAAAAAATATGCTTTTTTATTGCCTTCAAAACCCACGTAACACCTTAACCACGCACATGTTTATTCATATATTATGTTACTTACGTACTTGCATTCACTTATTATACAGATCTGACCAAAAGAACGTGATATACTTTAAACTTTTAAATAAAATCAAGTAATTCACATACGTTACGTCTGCTTCCGGTGTAATGCACTTTACGTTAAAAAATTTGTTCAAGATACACGTTATACGCGATTTTCATCCAAAAGTACATTTTCAATTTTCGACTAGGAATAATCTTCAAACCTTTAATTATCCGTTTGAACTTTTTTGTTCTAGAGTAAATAGAACTCGAGTTCGACGTTTTAAATAATACACACAAAGAGGCATAGAAAAAATATCAAAATATGAAAGCCAAGTAGGTATTATGTATAGAACAGTGGTCTATTCTGGCCTGTACGTTAAAAAGACAAACCGATCGTTATTTTTTCGATCGAAATATCTTTCATAACGATATTCCGTGGTAGAGCAATTCTGCCCTACGAACGTTATAATCAAACGAGGTGGGGGAAACCTGCGTTCGAGGTTAACTCTTTCATCCAATCAGGACGAAGCACGTGGTTTGTTTTATTTTGATTACAAGTGTAAGAGCAGACGATAATGATCGCCATGTTTTGTTAAATATAGGTTGTTTGTTTGTTAATTTGTTTGTTGTGAAAATGAAAAAAATAAAAAGCAAAGACACAGTGTGGATTCTTTTATGTGTTGTAGCAGAGCAGTTTTCCAGTTCAATTTAATTGTATCGTCTCAATGAGAAGGAAATTTAAAATAGCCAAGTAAATTTTTATATTAGACTGGCTGTTAAAATGAAATCGGCCACACGATATAATTATTTACTCGGCAAAATAAAGAGGAAGTATCACTTTCTAAAGATTCAAAATAATAGTTTTATTTTATTTACATGGTATGTACTCATGTTTTAATTATTTTTTCCAAAAATTAATTTTTAAATATAGTACGTACAATGCACCTTGTTTGAACTATATTTTTTATTTAAGTGCAATTGAAATATTTGATATTTAGATATATTTGAGTAAAATTGATTAAACTGTAACGCTAATTTAGTGAGTAAAACATAAAAATATTTTTCTTTATTTATAAATTTATTTTTACTTAAATAATTGAAGTTAAAATTTATATAGCCATTGCCTATTGAAATGATTTAAATATTGATTTGGACTAATGTGACAAAATTTGTTCGATTTTATTAAATTAAACGGGAATTTATTTTAATGATATTAGATCTTTTCTTTTTGAAAAAAAGAAAAGAAAAAGTATATAAATGTTTGATTTACACTGTATATACTAATTTCTAGAAAATTATTTGTATATTTATATGAAAAGTACGTTTCTTAATTTTTTACATAAATATATGAATAATATATTGCTTTCTAAAATATATTAAGCTTTAAAGTTGTTTAGATTTACTAAGACCAAAATATTAAATAGAAGTATGCAATTGTTTAGAATCATTCAAAATAATTATTAAAAAAAAAAAAAAAAAAAAAAAAAGATTTACAACTATAGCTGAAATTTTTATAATTTTAAAAGAAGAAAGTTTTTATATTATTCATTTTTTCTAATTTATTAAATAAAACATAAAAATATTTTTCTCTATTTATAAACACATTTTTATTTAAATATTTGAAGTTAAAACTTATAAAGTCATTGTCTATTGAGATGATAAAAAATATTTAATGAGTGTTTTATACTAATGCCATAAAATTTGTTTGATTTTATTAAATTAAATGTGAATTGTTTTTAAATACTGTTTTAACTTTTTAACCCTCCCCCCCCCCCCCTAAAAAAAAAAAAAAAAAAGGTATATAGAAGTTTGATTTAATCTATATATTAATTTCTAGAAAATCATTTGTAAATTTATATGAAAAGTACATTACTCAATTTTTTACATAAATGTATATGATGAATAATGCATTGCTTTTTTAAAAATATTAAGCTTTAAAATTGTTTAGAAGATTTACTATACCCAAAATATTAAATTAAATCATAAATTTAAATAATAAACATTAAATCAAAAAATTAAATTATGTATGCAATCGTTTAGAGTCATTCAAAACAATTACTTAAATATATAAAATAATAATAATAAATAAATAAATAAATAAATAGGTTCTCAAATACAGTTGAAATTTTCATAATTTTCACTTTATTTAAATTTGGATATGTGTGGGAAAAAGTGATTAATTTTTGTTTACATTCTATGTATTTTAAGCTTTGCTAACATTTCTTTAACCAAGATTCATTACTTCATAAATCATAACTATTTCTTTAAAAAAAAGAATAAAAAAAAAAAAAAAAAAAAAAAAAAAGAATGATTAAACACCTTTATAATACAAAAAAGGGCTCGCCATATTGTAACGAATACAAGAGCCACTCAACGACAGCCTTAGAGCTCTCGAAAAATAACGAAGATAAATATCGCTAAAATTTCGATCGCAACAGCCCAGAATATCAAATTATCGTTATATTCCGAAGATCGTTGAATTCCAAAGGAATATAACGAAGCGAACAGGCCAGAATAGACCCACAGGAGGAATTTAAATTCTGGTAAACAAAATTTAGACGTTATTAGATTTCAATTTATATTTTTACTTTCTAAGTATACGACTTACTGAAACACGTGATAGCCTCTACACTCTTACTTCAAAAGTTATAAAATTTGGCATAGATACTTAGCGTTGTTATCCAGTTTTTGCACTATTTTAATAAATCTTTTTTTTTTAATTTGATAATTTTCTGGAGTTAAAGGTGTCGAAAGCTTTGGAAAATATTCAGTACAATTAGTTAGATAGAACATAACTTATAAACTATCATACACAAACTTATAAAAATAGTTAAAATGCTAAAACATATTTTTCTGAGTAAAATGCTTTTTCAATTGTTTCAAAATATTAATTATTTTTCAATATTTTCACTCTTATTTTTTAGACAAATCGGAAGTTTTTACTAACTTTTTTATTAATATATATATATATATATATGTTTTGAGCTTTTTTATACAGAGCTCTTTATTGAACCTTTTTATAATATTTTTTAATACAAATGAAGAAACATAAAAGACACAGAGTAAGAAATTAAAGAGCATTTATTTTTTGAAATTCACTTCATTATTTTATATGTGGCTTTTAATTACGTGTAAACAATAACCATTTTCAACATACATTCTGGCTAGCATTAATTGTGGGAATGACTGGATTGCATATATTATTCTCGTCTTCATTATTATAATGCCAATCACAAGGGATGCATAAACTGTTAAAAATGTGCTCAAAAATGAGTAAAACATACACTAATCTTGAAGTGAGTAGTATTAATTGATGAAGGACAATATATATATATATATATATATATATATATGTATATATATATATATATATATATAACGGATGTACCAGAATAAGATAGACTGATATAAATTGATGTATAACTAAATTTATTTAAGTGAAACCCAACTTGGTTTTACACATAAACAATATAGATAGAATAATGAACAAAATGCAACTTATTAATTTATGTAAATAATCCCCGTTGCTGTTTGCCATTCGATGTAAGCGTCTGGTCCAACTGAGACAACTCTCCATTATTACGCCCTTTCTTATAATCTTTACAGCTCGTTTTAGTTCTGAAATCAGTATTTTTGAACATTTTATTTTATCCCAGTTCATCCGCTGTACAAATTCATCTTAAATCGAGTAGTCCAGTGGATTTAAATCCTTTTTTCATCAGAAAATAGGATTCTTTTAGTCTAACCTTTTCTGAAATTGTGTCGCACCCAATTAGCGAATTTGATTATTTTCTGCATTTGGGTTTCTATGAGTTTAAGTTGTACTCGTTTTTTCTAAGGTCTTAATCCAGTGTCATTTTTAAGTATTCGCTGTACAGATGGTTTTGATACTTTGAGTTCCCTAGCAAGTTTCCTTATTGATATGCTCTTCTTACGTGTCAAGCGACTCTTCACTTTTTGAATCCGATTTTTGGTGCGGACAATGCGTGAACTGTCTGGAGGTTGAGATGTTATAATATTGTCACGCTTTCTAATCATATTACACCACTTAAAAACAGTGGCGCAACCTAAAACACCTTTCAAATGACGAAATATTTTGCTTCCCGATTCTCCACTTTTGAACTTGGAATGCACCAATTTTTTTACTTGTTTGCTCTTCATACTATCCTGTAGTTGCAATGTAAGTTTTTCTTTTCATTTGTTGCGCAGAGTTTACCAATGTAATTGGAAATCCATAAAAAACGTACATGTCTATATATAATATAAAATTTCCATGCATACACACAAATAGTAATAGTCTGTTTTATTCTGGTACACCCGTTATACACTCCTTCTCATATTTATAAGGACACTTTATATTTTGAAATAAGTAATGTAAAAATAATTGTGAACAAGATTATACTAAGTGCACTTAATATATCTAGTATTCTAAAAGCCAAAATTGTTATATTTTTTTTAATATGAAACAAAATTAATAAAAAATAATGCAAAATGTGTTTTTCTCCACGTTTTTAGATGTTCATAATTTAGGGACAATCCAGATTTTTTCGTTTTATTTAACTTACTAGCGGATAAATTACAGTTGACATGCGAATTTGTTAACTAATGGGCTAGATTAATTCATACATAAGCCTTCAATTTTTCTAGGACGGACATTACAGATAACTCCTCGAAAAAAAGAACGTTCAAGTAGTGAAGTATGATAAATGTGATTTTTAAGTGGAAGGATAATTTCAATCAGCCGAATTTCTAATGAAATTCGAAGATCTAAAATTGCTTAAGGAAATGTGATCAAACGTTGAACTGCTGGTTCGATAGGAGACAGATCTGATGCAAAATCAGAGTTGTTTTACAGAGATCGAAGACTTATAATTCCTCTTACTGTTCTAAACATAATGACTGCTGCTAAATTTCCTCGTAATTTTTAACGAAAGGTTAGGGTCCACATTTATGCATGTTTAAAATAATTAATAATATGTTAAAATGAATAAAAAATTTGTAATAATCAATCAGCATTTAATGGGGGAAAGAACGTCTGTATTAAAGTTGAATAAAGACAACATTAAATGGTAAAATGTTGCATTTTCGGATGAAAAACATTTTATTCTTGATTAACCAAATGGTTTTAACTGTTACTGGCATAATCTGAAGATAGCGAAAGACAGAGCAGATTTTTTAAAGGCAGATATGAATCGGGCATTTTAAAGGTGGATCTATGGTGATCTGGGGAGCTGTTTCTACTGGGGAGCTGTTTCTACTGTTACTATGAATTTAGTAATTTTTTCTATTATTATGAACATTAAGAGAATATCCGCAAATTTTAAACGTGGAATTCTCAGATTTTTGTTAGATTTTGGGGTAAAATAACATTTTTTCCAACAAAACTTACATTTTTGCTCTAATTTTAGAGCAATAGGAAATAGTTTGAAGAAAGAAACTTCTGTATTATTGCATTTCCCATGGCCTAAAAGTTGAAAAAACCTTAAATTGTGATATTAGAAAAGTGCATGCAAGTGGAAAGCAATTTTAAATAGCTGCCGGGGAAATTCAAGATAAACCTAGACTATTCTAGATTATTCGAAATTATTTTTACCGAATAAGTAGGATCTCAGTTTAAGTCAATGGATAAAACTTCGAACATTATTTTTGACCCATATTCCTTTTGTTCATGTACATTTATTGTTGAAACAAATTTATACTTACGTGACGTTTTTCTATACTCATGTTTCTGTATACAGGGTGATTATAATTAAAGTTACAATTTCAAAATGCTATAATTTTAAAACTACCCATCAGGGCGGTTTGTTATTTTACCAGAGCAATCGTGAGGCAATGAAATTTTGTTTGGCAAAAGAAAAAGAATAGTTCCAAAATGTGCCATTAATTATACGTAAAGTGTTTGTTTCATGAAGCTCCTCTTTTTCTCTTTTCACTGTTTCCGCAGTAAACATATATTCTTGTTAATTTGCTAAAAAAATGTAGTAAACCCTTGAAGTCTATTATTTTCTACTATTCCATTGTGCTGCTAACATTCCTGTGTTTATTGAGTCCGTTTAGGCGTTTCCCCTGACATTACCCTGACAGCGCCATCTATAAGAACATATTGGAACTACATTTTTCCTCCCTCAAACAGAAGTTCATTGCTCACGATCGCTCTGGTAAAGTATCAAATCGCTCTGCTGGGTAATTTTAAAATTATAGTCTTTTGAAATCGTAACTTTAAATATATAATTCCCCCGTATACCACCCGGTAAGTATAGCAATTTTAACCCTGTATTCTATATGTTTTTGAATCGTCAGGATGCAAACGATGGTGCCAATGTGCATAGCCACATACGCTGCAGTGGCGCTGCAATTAGTAAATGGACCATATATAAACCGGCGCATAGCGGAAGATGCATAAACGTCAAAATCTCATTTCGACTCTAGAAGGATTTTAGTAAGCGAAAAAGGATAGGTAGACGTGCGAGAAAACATTTCTCTTTGTTAAGCGTCATTGTTAAGCGAGTTTGAGAAGGGATTGATTATTGATTTTAAAACTGCAGGTTGATCGACGCACCGTGTTGCTCGCCACATCATCTGTTCTGAGTGTGCCATCAGAACATGTTGGGAACAGTGGACACGAGTTGATACCCACTTTCGGAGAAATGGGTTGGAGTTACCAGGAAGACGAAAAGCGAGAGGATTGAAGGATCGTAAGAAAAGCGTCCGTGGACCCCACAGTGACTCGTTCCACATACAATCAAATGTAAGAGTACCAAAAACCATTTCCAGATAGTTTGCAGAAGCTAATCTGCAATCCAAGCGCCTTTTTCGTGTACTGAATTTAACAACGAAACAACGGTGGTGCTAAGCCAGAGCGACGTGGAATGTTACCGACTGGAAAAAAATTATGTTTAGTGATGTATCCCGATTTGTTTTCGGGACAGATGATAACCGCGTGGTATGGAGACGTCTTGTTGAACGGTACAATCAACCTTCGCTGTTGTACAACACACTGCACACACAGCAGGCGTAATGGTCTTGGGTGCCATAGTCTATGATAGCCGATTGTCTCTAGCTGTCATGCGTGAAACCTTAACTGGACAGCGCTATGTTGACGATATTCTTAGACCCCACCTGGAACCTTTCCTCAATAGTCTTTCACAGGCAATTTTTAAGCAAGCTAATGCTCGTCTATATACAGCTCGAAATGCTTAAGACGTCATACGTCATGTTCAGGCTCTTCTATGGTTGGCCGCTCCCCGGACCTGTCTCCTATGGCGAATGTGAGGGGCAAAATAAAACACCAGATGCCCCCGTGTCACTCTGTACATGATTTGGAAGTGGTTGTTCCAGATCTGTGAGCCCATCTACCTGAGGACAACATCAGACGTCTAATCAATTTAATGCCGGACCGTGTTAGGGCATGTATTGCAGCAGGAGGCGGTCCGACGCGATACTGAAGTTGTACTGTATTTGTCTGATTGGAAACACTGTATTTGTTTAATTATCTTTATTTCAAGATTAAGTGAATCTCTCATCTGCATGCTTAAGTATATTAAATTTCATTTTAATCCGATGCTTCCTTCTTTGTGCGCTATTTTCAATGTCCCTGAGAGTATATTTGTACATTTAGTGGGAAATATGAGTTATTACTTACAAAACTTTGAATAAACACCATAAAATGCAATAAACTCGCAACAATTGTTTCGGGCCGAAAAAGCACACAACCCTTCATTACGCGAACAAAGTATGCACGAGTGCTGCAGTCAAATCGGCAACAAACAAAATCGTTTTTCATGAAAAGCAAATCCCTATAAAATAGAATGTAAATATAAGTATAGAAATACTTTAAGTTCGTTAGCCAACTAGATCCCCTACATTTTTTTAAAGGACTACTACCAGAATATTTCAAACTGGTATAAAAACATATTTCTGAACCGATTTGCTTGAAGCTGCGTATATACATAGCCTTTATCAAAATTATAACCATTTTTATTTATAAACTTAATACGCCATGTTGTTTAGAAATAATAATCACATGAAAATTTTAAACGCGTGTTTAAAATTTTCATATGGCTACTATAAAGTATTGCGGTTTAAAATTTAAAAATTTTCCTTTAAGCATAAATCGTTTATGATTAAATGCATAAATTTTTAATTAAATTTTTATTATAAAGTCTTTTAAAAGCTTTGACAATTTCTCATTGTTTAATCTGTGTTTTAAATTGTTCCTTTATTAACTTTTAAAAAACGTTTTTAAAGTTCCTTTGTCATATTATTTACTAAATATTCATCGCAGAACACAAAAATTTGACAATCAAAACTATTTTAGAACACTAAAGAAATTATAACAAAACTTATTAAATAACGAAATACACTATTAAAGAAAATCTAGTTTACGCATTGTCATAAACATTTAGCATTATCGTTATCGGCGAAATCTTTATTATTATTATTTTTTTTTTTTTTTTCTTTTTTTTACTTTTACTTCAAAACTTTCTAAACATACCTTTTATTTTAATTTTTTTTACATGAATCAAAAACATACATGCAGAACTTCTTTTGAAAACTATTCGCATTATGAAAAATGAGCATTACGGTAAATAATACATTAACAGAAATGGAACCAGAACAGCTGTTACATATTAAACTTAGAAAATTTAAAGAATGGAATTTTTTCCACTTCATCTTTACAAATTTTTATGTTCTTTTATTTTCCACTGAAGTAAATACATAATTATAGAAATGCCATTAAATTTTTTTTTTTTTTTTTTTTTTTGGACGAAGGACTATTAGTCTCAATCTATAGCTTCTTACGATACCAGTTTTACGACAGTTGGACCTTTATCGAAATCGAAAATTTATCAAAAATATAATTGAATAATTTGAAAGCGATGTTATAATAATAAAAAAAAAAAGAAAAAAAGAAAAAAAGAAAACAACAACAACAACAAAACTAATATTCTTCCATACAAAACTAAATTCTGCTTTTGTCAGAATTTCATCAAAATAGTTTTTTCTGCTTCTTTCTTTTTTTTAGAAAGAAAAAGAAAAGCGAAAATAATCTGTATCAAAACGGACAGTTTCGAAAAAAGTTTTTTTTTTTTTTTTTTTTTTTTTTTTTAAATATAAGGTACGTTGCATTAAATAGAAAAAATAACATAATTGAGATTCACCTTTACGTAAAGTGAAATTCACTGAAATTCCTGCATCTGAAAATTTGGACTTAATGCCAGTTAACGGCCATTGAGACTGAAAAATATTTTTGTGTTTGTGTGCCTGTCTGTACCAGGATAGTAGCCGTAAAAAGTATCCGATTGACATGTAAATTGATAAATATGTTCATTAACCATACAGATTCAGCTGTATATATTTTTTTGTTATTGGTTGTTATATGTTGTTATATGTTCTCATATATTTGTTATAGGTTTTTATTGGTTCTTGTGTACATTGCTTATGGTTCTTATACAGAGAAACACCGAAGTACTTCTTATCATTACGGCTTCCCTGAAATTCACTGAAACACATTTTTACTCGATTACACTGAATATATAACCAGACTTGACGTTCAACAGAAATATAAATATTTATACAAAGTTAAAGACGCCAATGAAAAAAAATTATAAACGAAAACTGCAGTTTAGGTAGCGTAAAGCGTACCGTTATCAGTACAGAAGGATGCGATGATCATCGCTCATATATATATATATATATATATATATATATATATATATATATACATATATATATATATAGAGAGAGAGAGAGAGAGATAGGTAGATAGATAAATCGGGAAGCGAATTTTCGAGCCAGATTATCAGTCAATAAGGATTTAAGAAACTGGAGGTGTAAGCCAATAGAAATTTGGGATATAGAAAGCTAATAAAGTTCATGTAAATTTTTAAAGCAGACAGATTATTTTAGCCGAATTAAAATTGAAAATATGTTTATTTTACCAACAATGCATAGTTGTGGTCGATTTTTTGTTTCTTAATATAACCCACGTGTTCTTTAAGACGAAACATGAGTTTTTGTTGACCATATATGATTAACCACATTGACAAGGAATACTATGATATATATACTCCAAGAGTTGTGTATATCTTTTAGGGTATATGATAAACAAATATTCTTCATTTTAAATAACAATAATAATAATTATTATTATTATTATATTTAAAATAACATAATTTAGTAGAGTGATTATGTAATAAGACGAAATAAAAGATGTTTGGAAGATAATTTTTGGGTCTAGAATCACTTTAAGTTTATAGTGCATATTTTAGTTTTTTCATGTACATTATTACGTGCAGTCATTATCCTGACCTTGATTTTCTACAGAATGCTATGCATATGGAAAGTTCATCCAGCCACTATTATTATTATTATTATTATTATCTGTATAATATTTCTCTAACGTGGACCACAACCGATTACATATTGTATAAACGATACGATAGTGACAATAAAATACGCGAGGATAAAAAATAATATGCAAGTAATATTTAAACAAGCGGACTCAGTTCAGTGATATAATATAATAAAATAATGATGACATTTGTCTGATTAGATCATTTTATAGAAAAATTTATTTTTAAAAGTTGCATATTTATAATGCTTGCAAGAGTCATTTTAATCCCAGCAATATTTTAAAGATATAAACGAAAAATGAACTTTTTCATAAATTACCTGAAAAACGCAATAATCAAAAGTATAATCAAAATAAGTACTAAGTGTAAAATAATAGGTACTAAGTCTAAAAAAATAAAATAAAAATAAAAGGATCTCGCCAACATGGTGGCAAAAATTTAAAAGTCGCCATTAAGGTCCTTTATTAAAGATGTCTTGCCTGGGGAAATATGAAAACTTGGTCGTCAACCTCCCCCCCCCCCCCCATTTTTTTTCTTCTTTTTTAAATTTTTCTTTGAACGATTTGGCTTAACTGTCATTAGTGTTTCATCCCACAAAAACTAATAAAAATTTGGCTTTCGGAGAATTAGCTAATTTGGCTTTCGGAATCTAATTTGGCTTTTAGAATAATTTGGCTTTCCGAGAAATTTTAATTGGATGGTGAAATTGGTATAAGACTTATAAGTTTCAAAATTTAAAGGTAAAAAAAAAAAAAAAAAAAAAAAAAAAAGAACGCATGGTTTTGCTAGTTATAAATAAAACGCTAAAATTTATACTCATTTGTAGAAAACAAACGATAACAATTTTAACAATAATCACATTGTAAAATACTTTACATACGATTGGATATTCTTACGCTACTACCATTTTTTTTCTGGTCTTGTTTTAATTTGTGCATAACGATTACTTACTTCTTTATTTAATATCTAAAATTTCTTTAATCGTCAGCATGCACTTTTAAGTAGATATTTCTATTAAAATTATATATATATATATATATATATATATATATATATATTAGAGATACGTTATTACCATGTTTCATTAGGTGAACATGACGTTTAGGGAATTTTTAAAAAAGCCATATATTTAGATAAATATATATATCATGAGCAAAACTTTAAAGCCATCTGTTACATAAATTGTACTTTTAAATATACATTTAAAAAGTAAAGAAAAGTTGATAAACTGAAAACTAGGTACGTCATGCTTCCACAGCTCGTGCTGATGCTTTTTAAATGACAACTTTATGGTAAAAACTTTTCATTAAAGTTTTTTATTTCTTACAGATTTTATTTTTAGAATACAATTTAGCTAGAGTTTTTCTTGAATATTTGATTTTAAAATTCAGAGAAAATCAGCGTCTAAACTGTATAATAAATTTGCATATTTTACAAATATTAAATTTTCAGATATTTTTTTTTTTTTTTAATATACACGGATTTTAGTTATTCAAGTAAATAAATAAATAAAAATAAAAAATTCTTGCTATATATTGCAAAATGTGTATAATTTTGTATGTCTAATATTATGTTAAATCAAATATTTGAAAATAGTGAAAGCGTTTTTAAACAATACTTTTTAAATGTTTAACACCAATATATTTGTTTAAGTGCATGTTTTCAAGGTATAAAAATCAGCCTTTCTTAAGTAAATATACTGCAAATTAAAGTTCTTTAAATTCTTCAATTGTAAAAGAATACTATAAAAATTTACTATCTAGGAATAATGACTCTAAAAATCTTTAAAAATAAACTTAAAATGAAAATTGAATTTTTAATGTATAATTCTTAAGTATACATTTATTTATGTTAATAAAAATTCCCCGAAAAAATGTGCAAATACTGAGTAAATGATTCATTTAATCGTTTCAATCGAAAATCGATACATATTTTTAAAAATTAATATAGAATATACCCTATACATGTAGTATCCTGTGCTAGAAAGGCATAACAATATACACTCTATAACAAAAAAAGCGACGCACCAAGAAGAAGTGGGCTCAAAAATTGGTAGATGGGGTGGAATGGGTGGTCCGACAAAAATTGGTAGATGTAATGTACATGCGGAGAAAAAATATTGATTACAGTTTCAGAAAATTTGAATGATTTAATCAAGTGAAAAGGACTGATAAAGTAAAGAATTCAAAAACACGTTGGTTCACTTCTGGCCCTTATGTACGCAGTTATTCAGCATGGTATTAATTGATAGAGTTGGCAGATGTGCTCCTGTGAAGTATCGTGCCAAATTCTGCCAATTGTGCGTTTGATTGGTAAAATCCCAAGCTGGTTGTAGGACCCTTTTTATGATGCTCCAAACGATCCCAGTGGAAGAGAGATCCGGGGGACTGAGATCATCCCCATTTCACTGAGCCGCCTATTAAGGGTATTTGAAGTCACTGAAGTATCAGTTGCACGTAGGATCGACTATAATGATCAATTGGTGCTTGATTCCATCAAAACCTGTATGAATGTAAATTTGTGTCCAGTTTGCATTACTCCTTCTTAGCTCGTCACTTTTTTTATTATAAAGTACATATATATATGATGGAGAACTAAGCAAAGTTCCCTATGCCAACTAATTTCATATATATATATATATATTTAAGTCTAAATTTCTTAATTAAATAAGACAGAGGAAACTGTTTTAAGCTACTGTTATTGAAAATAAGTAAAAGTTGGAATCTGTGCAAACTGAAATAAAGTTAAGGTAAACACATGCGGCAAGTTTGAGAATAAACTTTCTCATCTAATGAGGAATGAGTCTTATCCGTTCCTAAAACATTAAAAAAGCCAAACCTCATCATTTTCCATCTCTGAAAAGATTCACTGTGCAAATGCTTCATCCTTGAGAAATCAGTTTTATTTTATATGGTTACCTTCGTACTGTCATTCGCAGAGGTCTTTAAATTGTAGTTACTAGTATGACTGAGAAACACGGAACTGCTCGAGAACGGGTTATTCCATGCTATGAAGACTGAATTTATTGGGTTGTTCGGAAAGTAATTTCGTTTTTACCCGACAGAGGATTTAATTGTATTTTTTGCACCTAACTTCACATTTAAGCCGTATAATTTTTATATGCTTTGAGAGCTCATATAGCAAGGCTTGTGTATGAAAAAGTCCAATTAATTCTACGCAGTAGTTTTTGGTTGGTGCCCTTTTAAATATGGAGAGCAATAAGCAGCATTTTCGACATATCTTACTGTTTTACTACAGAAAGGGTAAAAATGCTGTTCAAGCCAGAAAGAAATTGACCGATGTGTATGGAGAAGGTGTGTTGACAGTACGCCAGTGCCAGAACTGGTTCGCTAAATTTCGATCCGGCAATTTTGATGTCGAAGATGCACCACGTTCGGGAAGGCCGATTGAGGCTGATAAAGACGCGATAAATGCATTAGTTGATGCGAACCGGCGAATAACAACACGTGAGATCGGACTCTAGAAGGATTTTAGTAAGCGAAAAAGGATAGGTAGACGTGCGAGAAAACATTTCTCTTTGTTAAGCGTCATTGTTAAGCGAGTTTGAGAAGGGATTGATTATTGATTTTAAAACTGCAGGTTGATCGACGCACCGTGTTGCTCGCCACATCATCTGTTCTGAGTGTGCCGTCAGAACATGTTGGGAACAGTGGACACGAGTTGATACCCACTTTCGGAGAAATGGGTTGGAGTTACCAGGAAGACGAAAAGCGAGAGGATTGAAGGATCGTAAGAAAAGCGTCCGTGGACCCCACAGTGACTCGTTCCACATACAATCAAATGTAAGAGTACCAAAAACCATTTCCAGATAGTTTGCAGAAGCTAATCTGCAATCCAAGCGCCTTTTTCGTGTACTGAATTTAACAACGAAACAACGGTGGTGCTAAGCCAGAGCGACGTGGAATGTTACCGACTGGAAAAAAGTTATGTTTAGTGATGTATCCCGATTTGTTTTCGGGACAGATGATAACCGCGTGGTATGGAGACGTCTTGTTGAACGGTACAATCAACCTTCGCTGTTGTACAACACACTGCACACACAGCAGGCGTAATGGTCTTGGGTGCCATAGTCTATGATAGCCGATTGTCTCTAGCTGTCATGCGTGAAACCTTAACTGGACAGCGCTATGTTGACGATATTCTTAGACCCCACCTGGAACCTTTCCTCAATAGTCTTTCACAGGCAATTTTTAAGCAAGCTAATGCTCGTCTATATACAGCTCGAGTTGCTTAAGACGTCATACGTCATGTTCAGGCTCTTCTATGGTTGGCCGCTCCCCGGACCTGTCTCCTATGGCGAATGTGAGGGGCAAAATAAAACACCAGATGCCCCCGTGTCACTCTGTACATGATTTGGAAGTGGTTGTTCCAGATCTGTGAGCCCATCTACCTGAGGACAACATCAGACGTCTAATCAATTTAATGCCGGACCGTGTTAGGGCATGTATTGCAGCAGGAGGCGGTCCGACGCGATACTGAAGTTGTACTGTATTTGTCTGATTGGAAACACTGTATTTGTTTAATTATCTTTATTTCAAGATTAAGTTAATCTCTCATCTGCATGCTTAAGTATATTAAATTTCATTTTAATCCGATGCTTCCTTCTTTGTGCGCTATTTTCAATGTCCCTGAGAGTATATTTGTACATTTAGTGGGAAATATGAGTTATTACTTACAAAACTTTGAATAAACACCATAAAATGCAATAAACTCGCAACAATTGTTTCGGGTCGAAAAAGCACACAACCCTTCATTACGCGAACAAAGTATGCACGAGTGCTACAGTCAAATCGGCAACAAACAAAATCGTTTTTCATGAAAAGCAAATCCCTATAAAATAGAATGTAAATATAAGTATAGAAATACTTTAAGTTCGTTAGCCAACTAGATCCCCTACATTTTTTTAAAGGACTACTACCAGAATATTTCAAACTGGTATAAAAACATATTTCTGAACCGATTTGCTTGAAGCTGCGTATATACATAGCCTTTATCAAAATTATAACCATTTTTATTTATAAACTTAATACGCCATGTTGTTTAGAAATAATAATCACATGAAAATTTTAAACGCGTGTTTAAAATTTTCATATGGCTACTATAAATTATTGCGGTTTAAAATTTAAAAATTTTCCTTTAAGCATAAATCGTTTATGATTAAATGCATAAATTTTTAATTAAATTTTTATTATAAAGTCTTTTAAAAGCTTTGACAATTTCTCATTGTTTAATCTGTGTTTTAAATTGTTCCTTTATTAACTTTTAAAAAACGTTTTTAAAGTTCCTTTGTCATATTATTTACTAAATATTCATCGCAGAACACAAAAATTTGACAATCAAAACTATTTTAGAACACTAAAGAAATTATAACAAAACTTATTAAATAACGAAATACACTATTAAAGAAAATCTAGTTTACGCATTGTCATAAACATTTAGCATTATCGTTATCGGCGAAATCTTTATTATTATTATTATTTTTTTTTTTTTTCTTTTTTTTACTTTTACTTCAAAACTTTCTAAACATACCTTTTATTTTAATTTTTTTTACATGAATCAAAAACATACATGCAGAACTTCTTTTGAAAACTATTCGCATTATGAAAAATGAGCATTACGGTAAATAATACATTAACAGAAATGGAACCAGAACAGCTGTTACATATTAAACTTAGAAAATTTAAAGAATGGAATTTTTTCCACTTCATCTTTACAAATTTTTATGTTCTTTTATTTTCCACTGAAGTAAATACATAATTATAGAAATGCCATTAAACTTTTTTTTTTTTTTTTAGGACGAAGGACTATTAGTCTCAATCTATAGCTTCTTACGATACCAGTTTTACGATAGTTGGACCTTTATCGAAATCGAAAATTTATCAAAAATATAATTGAATAATTTGAAAGCGATGTTATAATAATAAAAAAAAAGAAAAAAAGAAAAAAAGAAAACAACAACAACAACAAAAAATCTAATATTCTTCCATACAAAACTAAATTCTGCTTTTGTCAGAATTTCATCAAAATAGTTTTTTCTGCTTCTTTCTTTTTTTAGAAAGAAAAAGAAAAGTGATAATAATCTGTATCAAAACGGACAGTTTCGAAAAAAGTTTTTTTTTTTTTTTTTTTTTTTTTTTTTTTTTAAATATAAGGTACGTTGCATTAAATAGAAAAAATAACATAATTGAGATTCACCTTTACGTAAAGTGAAATTCACTGAAATTCCTGCATCTGAAAATTTGGACTTAATGCCAGTTAACGGCCATTGAGACTGAAAAATATTTTTGTGTTTGTGTGCCTGTCTGTACCAGGATAGTAGCCGTAAAAAGTATCCGATTGACATGTAAATTGATAAATATGTTCATTAACCATACAGATTCAGCTGTATATATTTTTTTGTTATTGGTTGTTATATGTTGTTATATGTTCTCATATATTTGTTATAGGTTTTTATTGGTTCTTGTGTACATTGCTTATGGTTCTTATACAGAGAAACACCGAAGTACTTCTTATCATTACGGCTTCCCTGAAATTCACTGAAACACATTTTTACTCGATTACACTGAATATATAAACAGACTTGACGTTCAACAGAAATATAAATATTTATACAAAGTTAAAGACGCCAATGAAAAAATATTATAAACGAAAACTGCAGTTTAGGTAGCGTAAAGCGTACCGTTATCAGTACAGAAGGATGCGATGATCATCGCTCATATATATATATATATATATATATATATATATATATATATATATATATATATATATATACATATATATATATATATATATATATATATACATATATATATATATATATAGAGAGAGAGAGAGAGAGAGATAGGTAGATAGATAAATCGGGAAGCGAATTTTCGAGCCAGATTATCAGTCAATAAGGATTTAAGAAACTGGAGGTGTAAGCCAATAGAAATTTGGGATATAGAAAGCTAATAAAGTTCATGTAAATTTTTAAAGCAGACAGATTATTTTAGCCGAATTAAAATTGAAAATATGTTTATTTTACCAACAATGCATAGTTGTGGTCGATTTTTTGTTTCTTAATATAACCCACGTGTTCTTTAAGACGAAACATGAGTTTTTGTTGACCATATATGATTAACCACATTGACAAGGAATACTATGATATATATACTCCAAGAGTTGTGTATATCTTTTAGGGTATATGATAAACAAATATTCTTCATTTTAAATAACAATAATAATAATTATTATTATTATTATATTTAAAATAACATAATTTAGTAGAGTGATTATGTAATAAGACGAAATAAAAGATGTTTGGAAGATAATTTTTGGGTCTAGAATCACTTTAAGTTTATAGTGCATATTTTAGTTTTTTCATGTACATTATTACGTGCAGTCATTATCCTGACCTTGATTTTCTACAGAATGCTATGCATATGGAAAGTTCATCCAGCCACTATTATTATTATTATTATTATTATCTGTATAATATTTCTCTAACGTGGACCAGAACCGATTACATATTGTATAAACGATACGATAGTGACAATAAAATACGCGAGGATAAAAAATAATATGCAAGTAATATTTAAACAAGCGGACTCAGTTCAGTGATATAATATAATAAAATAATGATGACATTTGTCTGATTAGATCATTTTATAGAAAAATTTATTTTTAAAAGTTGCATATTTATAATGCTTGCAAGAGTCATTTTAATCCCAGCAATATTTTAAAGATATAAACGAAAAATGAACTTTTTCATAAATTACCTGAAAAACGCAATAATCAAAAGTATAATCAAAATAAGTACTAAGTGTAAAATAATAGGTACTAAGTCTAAAAAAATAAAATAAAAATAAAAGGATCTCGCCAACATGGTGGCAAAAATTTAAAAGTCGCCATTAAGGTCCTTTATTAAAGATGTCTTGCCTGGGGAAATATGAAAACTTGGTCGTCAACCTCCCCCCCCCCCCATTTTTTTTCTTCTTTTTTAAATTTTTCTTTGAACGATTTGGCTTAACTGTCATTAGTGTTTCATCCCACAAAAACTAATAAAAATTTGGCTTTCGGAATCTAATTTGGCTTTCCGAGAAATTTTAATTGGATGGTGAAATTGGTATAAGACTTATAAGTTTCAAAATTTAAAGGTAAAAAAAAAAAAAAAAAAAAAAAAAAAAAGAACGCATGGTTTTGCTAGTTATAAATAAAACGCTAAAATTTATACTCATTTGTAGAAAACAAACGATAACAATTTTAACAATAATCACATTGTAAAATACTTTACATACGATTGGATATTCTTACGCTACTACCATTTTTTTTCTGGTCTTGTTTTAATTTGTGCATAACGATTACTTACTTCTTTATTTAATATCTAAAATTTCTTTAATCGTCAGCATGCACTTTTAAGTAGATATTTCTATTAAAATTATATATATATATATATATATATATATATATATATATTAGAGATACGTTATTACCATGTTTCATTAGGTGAACATGACGTTTAGGGAATTTTTAAAAAAGCCATATTTTTAGATAAATATATATATCATGAGCAAAACTTTAAAGCCATCTGTTACATAAATTGTACTTTTAAATATACATTTAAAAAGTAAAGAAAAGTTGATAAACTGAAAACTAGGTACGTCATGCTTCCACAGCTCGTGCTGATGCTTTTTAAATGACAACTTTATGGTAAAAACTTTTCATTAAAGTTTTTTATTTCTTACAGATTTTATTTTTAGAATACAATTTAGCTAGAGTTTTTCTTGAATATTTGATTTTAAAATTCAGAGAAAATCAGCGTCTAAACTGTATAATAAATTTGCATATTTTACAAATATTAAATTTAAAAATTTTTTTTTTTTTTTTAATATACACGGATTTTAGTTATTCATGTAAATAAATAAATAAAAATAAAAAATTCTTGATATATATTGCAAAATGTGTATAATTTTGTATGTCTAATATTATGTTAAATCAAATATTTGAAAATAGTGAAAGCGTTTTCAAATAATACTTTTTAAATTTTTAACACCAATATATTTGTTTAAGTGCATGTTTTCAAGGTATAAAAATCAGCCTTTCTTAAGTAAATATACTGCAAATTAAAGTTCTTTAAATTCTTCAATTGTAAAAGAATACTATAAAAATTTACTATCTAGGAATAATGACTCTAAAAATCTTTAAAAATAAACTTAAAATGAAAATTGAATTTTTAATGTATAATTCTTAAGTATACATTTATTTATGTTAATAAAAATTCCCCGAAAAAATGTGCAAATACTGAGTAAATGATTCATTTAATCGTTTCAATCGAAAATCGATACATATTTTTAAAAATTAATATAGAATATACCCTATACATGTAGTATCCTGTGCTAGAAAGGCATAACAATATACACTCTATAACAAAAAAAGCGACGCACCAAGAAGAAGTGGGCTCAAAAATTGGTAGATGGGGTGGAATGGGTGGTCCGACAAAAATTGGTAGATGTAATGTACATGCGGAGAAAAATTATTGATTACAGTTTCAGAAAATTTGAATGATTTAATCAAGTGAAAAGGCCTGATAAAGTAAATAATTCAAAAACACGTTGGTTCACTTCTGGCCCTTATGTACGCAGTTATTCAGCATGGTATTAATTGATAGAGTTGGCAGATGTGCTCCTGTGAAGTATCGTGCCAAATTCTGCCAATTGTGCGTTTGATTGGTAAAATCCCAAGCTGGTTGTAGGACCCTTTTTATGATGCTCCAAACGATCCCAGTGGAAGAGAGATCCGGGGGACTGAGATCATCCCCATTTCACTGAGCCGCCTATTAAGGGTATTTGAAGTCACTGAAGTATCAGTTGCACGTAGGATCGACTATAATGATCAATTGGTGCTTGATTCCATCAAAACCTGTATGAATGTAAATTTGTGTCCAGTTTGCATTACTCCTTCTTAGCTCGTCACTTTTTTTATTATAAAGTACATATATATATGATGGAGAACTAAGCAAAGTTCCCTATGCCAACTAATTTCATATATATATATATATATTTAAGTCTAAATTTCTTAATTAAATAAGACAGAGGAAACTGTTTTAAGCTACTGTTATTGAAAATAAGTAAAAGTTGGAATCTGTGCAAACTGAAATAAAGTTAAGGTAAACACATGCGGCAAGTTTGAGAATAAACTTTCTCATCTAATGAGGAATGAGTCTTATCCGTTCCTAAAACATTAAAAAAGCCAAACCTCATCATTTTCCATCTCTGAAAAGATTCACTGTGCAAATGCTTCATCCTTGAGAAATCAGTTTTATTTTATATGGTTACCTTCGTACTGTCATTCGCAGAGGTCTTTAAATTGTAGTTACTAGTATGACTGAGAAACACGGAACTGCTCGAGAACGGGTTATTCCATGCTATGAAGACTGAATTTATTGGGTTGTTCGGAAAGTAATTTCGTTTTTACCCGACAGAGGATTTAATTGTATTTTTTGCACCTAACTTCACATTTAAGCCGTATAATTTTTATATGCTTTGAGAGCTCATATAGCAAGGCTTGTGTATGAAAAAGTCCAATTAATTCTACGCAGTAGTTTTTGATTGGTGCCCTTTTAAATATGGAGAGCAATAAGCAGCATTTTCGACATATCTTACTGTTTTACTACAGAAAGGGTAAAAATGCTGTTCAAGCCAGAAAGAAATTGACCGATGTGTATGGAGAAGGTGTGTTGACAGTACGCCAGTGCCAGAACTGGTTCGCTAAATTTCGATCCGGCAATTTTGATGTCGAAGATGCACCACGTTCGGGAAGGCCGATTGAGGCTGATAAAGACGCGATAAATGCATTAGTTGATGCGAACCGGCGAATAACAACACGTGAGATCGGATTGAAGTTAAATTTATCAAATTCAACAGTTAATGACCACTTGAAAGGCCTGGGATTATCCTCGTAGCTCGATGTATGGGTTCCCCATGTTCTCACAGAGAGAAATCTGTGTCGCAGTCTGCGATTCGCTTCTCAAACGTCACGAAAATGATCCGTTTTTGAAGCGCATCATCACTGGGGACGAAAAATGGGTTGTATACAACAACGTCAAACGGAAGAGGTCATGGAGCATAAAAGATGAACCGGCTCAAACCATTTCCAAAGCCGATATTCACCAAAAAAAGGTGATGCTGTCTATTTGGTGGGATTTTAAAGGAATCGTTTTTTTTTTTTTTTTTGAGCTTTTACCGGATAACACAACGATTAATTCGGAAGTCTACTGTCATCAGCTGGACAAACTGAATGATGCACTTCAACAGAAAAGGCCAGAACTAATCAACAGGAAAGGTGTAGTGTTTCACCAAGACAACCGAGACCTCACACAAGTTTTGTCACTCGCCAAAAGCTTTTACAGCTTGAATGGGATATAATGCCACACCCACCATATTCTCCAGACCTGGCACCATCGGAGTATTATTTGTTCCGGTCACTCCAAAATTTTTTAGACGGTAAAACCTTCACCTCAAATGAGGAGGTCAAAAACCACCTCGATCAGTTTTTTGCCAGCAAAGACCAAAAATTTTATGAGCGTGGAATTATGCTACTACCAGAAAGATGGCAAAAGGTGTTGGACCAGAACGGCCAATATATAATTTAATAAATTTTTTTTTTATTATACGAAAACTGTCTTTCATTTCCACAAAAAAAAAACGAAATTACTTTCCGAACAACCCAATAAATATCGACATATTCCTCTACGACTAGGGTCTCAGTAGTACATGTAGATAGTCACCACGGCGTGGCGCATCATGTACAGAACCTGTAGTTTCAAATATGGCAACCATTCGTAACATTCGTAAAAATGATCCTGATCCACTTTTCAATCCTTTTATCAACGGAAACTTCCGTAGCGTTATTGTCGTCGATTCCTAATTCGTATAATGCAGCTTAACCAGTAAAGTTTGCCTTCGGACGGCAGCATGAAGACCGCGAGTAGCAGGTATAAGTAGTCTTCTCAGGGCTATTCAATTTTATATAAGCATGCCTGATTTACTCATACCACATATGATCAGAAATTTGCATATAACAAGAATAGTACTCATGTGCATTTTGTAATCATAATAACAACATTAATTATTAATATTATTGCACATTAAAGATGGGCTGGCAGTATTCAATATTGTTTTATTTAATAGTAATTTTGACTTGATATGTATATGTCACCTCTATGGTATTATCTTCATTAGTACCCTTTGGAGTCAAGATTATGAACTGATATTTCTTTCGTGCCATACAAAGTTCAGTCCGCCGTTAGTATTAATCTGCAAACCGCATGTATATCCTTCCTATCAATATTTTTCTATCGTGTTTTAATTTTGAAAATCTTTGTATTAGGAAAAATAATAATAAGCAAAAAAAAAACTTTTTATATACCATGTTTTAAATTTTCTGATGAATCATACAGCTCTTATCAATGTGCATAAAATTTTTAAAGTGATAATGACGTCAAATTTTGTGAAATACAAAATTTAACTTGGGCCCTCTTCATTCACCGCCACTGGAAGCCGAAAATAATGTTATTCAATGGGAAATTTTTCTTTACAAATAACTTATTAAGTAATACATATTTTTAAATTCTATTTTCACATTATGAAAATTCCCAGCTGTTAAATTGGCGAACCTTTTTTAAAAAATTATTTTTTTAATTTTTTATATTTTACTTCGAAGCTGCAAAATACAAATTTTCAATATGTGAATTTTTTTCATTTTGCAATTTCAAAATAACCCAGCAAAACTTATACTGGCGGGCTCGTTATGGCCTACTGCTGGCATCCTGCACTTGCCATCAGTTGCCGGTTGCCCCATATAACTCCAACAGCGGGCCTTTTAGGGCTGCCAGCAGTGATGGAAGCCTAAAGCAAAATGGTCGGTGGCCCAGAGGTGGCATAGACACAGATGGCCTTATGCATATCACCACACGGCCAACCTCATGTTTTTCATGTTGTGGCCACAAATTATTATGCCATAACCAATTTGTATGCATAGAGGGCGCTGTGATTCTTTTCTGTTGACTTGAAATTCCCTCGCTGTCCGCCATTTCATACGAAGTTTTTGTTCGTTATTGTAGTCTGCGGGTGCCTCTTCTAGGTTGAAAATCTTGTAAAAAGAATATATGAGTAAGTAATTCCATTATTAATTTGTTTTTGTATTATTTTTTAAATACTATTTTTTTTAAATGTTTGACTCTAAAGCCATTGTTATAACAAACGGATTTCTAGAAATATATAACAATTATCCAGTTGATCCGTTTTAGTAAATTATGATAGTCGCTAACCTTCTGGTATTTTATCACTGTTATTATTATTTCAATTGATTTAATAAAATAAAAAGTATTGATCTTAATTTATATATTTATATTATATGGACGGGAGAAAGTTATTAGAACAATTATAACTATTTATAGTCTATGTTTTATTTATTTTTTCTTCCTTCAGTATAGTTAAGAAGAAAGCATTAGATTCGGGAAAATTTTCGACATCCGGTTTTCGATAGATTTTGCACGTTTTGAGTTGTTCTCATGAACATAATTTGAGAAATTGTCTGCCTGTCTCTTTGTGTGCGCTCAAAAATTTATGAAAGTGATAGTATTCTAAAAAGTTTACTTCTTCCGCTTTTTTTTTTTTCTTTAATGTACAAACATCGCTTCCTCCACCCCTGAGGGAGAAGTATACCAGATAGAGTAAATTTCCAATATGAGGGCTTGGGGACAAAATATCGTCGACGTAAATGAATACAAAGTAAAATGAGTTGGTAATTACTAGTAATGATATATAAAATTGCATGCCAACATATACCTTAGTCAGAGCACTGACATTCTGACAAACCTACAATAAATTTTTTTATTTATACATAAAAAAAGTTTAAAAACTACATTTATTTATTTTTTGTCAGAATTTGTCATAATGGATTCAATCGTGCTTATTAATTTTAAAACTTTTAATTCAAGTTTGTGAACGGTGTTCAGCTTTAATGTCAGCAATGATGTACACGATTTTTAAAATGTATTTTGAATAGTGAAAAGCAAAAGATAAAATAACTTAAAAATAAACATAGATAAAATAATGAAATTCAACCCTATGATTTATTTAATTATTTATTTATTTATTTTAATTAATTAATTAATATTTATAAAGCCCTGTGGCCCCCTCCAGAGATCACACGTGACACAAAATCAAATTTTCAAATAGATCCTACTATTGTCCCGCGATATTATGTCCGGACCGCAATATGAGTATTTTTGAAAAACATTCGTCAATGTCTTTAAACGAACGATTATATTATACATCTGTGATATTTTAAAGCAAATTTATTGATTTTATTATTTTTAACAAAATCTAGTATGTTGTGGCACCACAAAACATTCTTTTATACAGTGCGTTGCATGAATATAAACGCACCTTTTCCAATAACCAGAAATATAAATTTTAAAATTTTAAAAGAAGGAATGTGACTTACAGTTATTGCATATGACTAACAACTGAATAAGGTGCTTTGAGCACGTATGTTTAGGCTCATGCAAGCTTATGTAAATGAGTGTTTAAGCATTTTCTTATTTTTTACTGTTTTTCGTTTGTTGCACGAAATTAAACGCACTCTGTATTTTTCGTTTAAAATTTAACAGAGCCACCGGAATTAAATTAAAACACAGATAGTCGTGTTGCTAAAGTTCTCTAAATATAGTTTTAATGCACGAGTGCAAAATTTACGGAGTTTGTTCAGGATGGCAAGAGGGAAAACTTTGACAGTAGACGAGAGGATAAAAATCGACTTTATGCGTGGTAAAAGCTTTAGCAATCATGAAATTGGGCGCCGGATCAGAAGAAGTGAGAGTGTTGTGCGAAATTATATAAAGAAAAGACAAATTATGGGAAAAAAGCGTATAAGAAGCGAACAGGAAAGCTCACTAATTACGATAAACGTCGAATATTTAACGCTGCAAAGAATAAGACTATTTCCTGTGCGAAGATAAACGCTCAATACAAGCTGGGTTTTCATCGAACAACCATTTGGAGAACTATCAAAGCTGCAACATTCATTAAATTTAAGAAAATGAAGGCGAAACCACCCCTCACTCAGAAGCACAAAGATATGCGTTTGGAATGGGCAAGAAAATGGATGCTAGATCGATTAAATTGGGAAAAAGTCATCTTTTCAGATGAAAAAAAAATTAATCTCGATGGTCCGGACGGATTCCATAGCTACTGCCACGATTTGAGAACCGAAGAAATGTACTGTTCAAAACGTCAATCTGGAGGTGGGTCTGTCATGGTGTGGGCAGCCATAGGTTTTAAAGGGACTTTCGAATTAGAGTTCGTGGAGAACACTATGCACTCTGTAGATTATGTCCAGATGCTCGCAAGGAACCTCCGCCGTCAAGCAGTCAAGAAAGCTGGAAGAAATTATATTTTTCAGCAAGATTGTGCATCTGTACATACTGCACATATCGTGAAAAAATGGTTCCTTGACAATAAAATTAAAGTTCTAGATTGGCCCTCAAAAAGCCCTGATTTAAACATAATGGAGAACGTATGGGGTATTCTGGTTCGCCGTATTTACGTAAACGGAAGGCAGTTTAACACGAAAGATGAACTAAAATCAGCCATTCTCTTAGCTTGGAAGACAATCAGCTTGGATGACCTCATGCCACTATATCAGTCAATGCCAAAGATTTTACTGGCTGTTCTAGAAGCCCATGGTGGCTTTAAAAAGTATTAGATACAATATTTGTTACTCAATTATTTATTTTTTACATGTGCGTTTAAATTCATGCAACATGCATTTTTGTCATAAATTCAATAGAATTATTTTCTAAAAAATTATATTGGTCTTTCATCGTTTTGACTTGTATTTTCATTTCTTGAATCATACACATGCTGTTTGCATCAAGTGTCACCTATTCATATTTTTTATTACACTTTTATACCATTCTATTCTTAAAGCTAAGGTGCGTTTATATTGATGCAACGCACTGTACTTTTTATTATGTAAATTCGCGCAGTGCAAATAATTTGTTAAAATCATTTTCATGAATGCATGGAAACGATTTTCATTTTAGAACAGTGTTTGTCAATAATAATAATAATAATAATAATAATAATAATAATAATAAATCAATTTTGTGCCAACTTCTGAAAAAATGCTTTCTTCTTCTTCTTCTTCTTTCTTTTTTCTTCCTTTTTTTTTTTTTTTTTTTTTGAAAATAATTTATAACTTTATTTTAATTTACCACAAATTTAATTCAGTCATTTACTTGAAAGTTATTGATGAGTTTCTTTTGAAAAATACCACCACTGAAAATTTATCCCCTCATGTGGAAGGGCGAGTGATTCCTCAACTTATACAAAAAAAGTTTCCTGGTTAGTTGTTAACAAGTGAAATTGTTTTTCTTGAATTTTTGCATGCGTGAGAAATCTTACACACTAAATCAGAACAGAAAGCCACTGTACTTCTTTCATAAAACAACAACAAAATGTATCTGATAATTGCTGCGTCAGCATTAGGTTGGGCTTTATTTATTTATTCAGATAACGAAGAACTGTGTTCAGGAAATAAAAGAAAAAAAGAAGAAAAATTAGTCAATTCATCAATTATTTTTAAATGAAAATTATTATAAGTATACAACTAAAAGTTTGTAGGTGTAATATATGTCACTATCGCATGAAATGTATAAAGATTCATGGAGTCCTTCTATTTTTTACGGGCCTATAAATATGTATATTTATTTATTAACAGCTTATAGATTCAAACTATTTGAAGTACGCTATTAAACAAATTCTTCAGTAGCATAATGATTTCTATCTGAAATTATGCTAGGATTTGTGTCAACTAATTATTAATATTATTATTCATTTCCATAATCCGAATACCGTAGATAATGAAAGCATTGTATTCGGTCAAAAATTTTGATATCGATTTTTCACCTGATTTACATATTTTAAGGTCTCGTGAGTCAGAAAAGTGTTTTTTGGCAATTGGTCTGTGTGTTTGTGTATCTGTATTGTATACATGTGTATATGTTTCTGGAAATTTTCTGAATATCATATCTACAAAACTAATAAAGAACGAAGAACTTCTGATTAAGACAGGTATAGTGTACAGTTGATTTTTCCAACTTTTGTTGAAAACTGGAAATCTCAAAAACTGGCGATTTTCTTCAAAGTTATAAAAACTTTGTTTTGGATGTCCTTTTGTACTTGTTAGGTCAGGGAAATTGATAAACGACCTATAAAAATACATAACTACTTTAAGTCTCACAAGTGCTTTCTCTTAAAAACAGCTTTATGGATTTTCTTCAAAATCGCTATATTAATTCCTTTTTAGATATCATTTCGTATGCAATTGTTAGTTTATGGTGAACAGATCAGTTTACTAAGTTTTGGTGAAAATTATCAGTGGGACAGTGAGCCGATATCTCAAAAACGACTTTAACTTTCTTCAAATTTGCTACATAAACACCTTTTTACTCGCTCTTTAGCATGTAATACTTGCTTAATACAGGAAAATTGGCAAAAGTCCTTATTAGGTGGAAGCAATTGCAAATCTAGGAAATGAGTGTTTCAAAAAACTGATCTAACGATTTTTTTTTTTTTTTTTTTTTTTTTTTTTTTTTTTTGTTAATTCGCTATGTAAACTCTTTTTGTTATATCTTCATGACGCATGTACCAGTTTGCTTTAATAGGAAAATTATTAGATGCGTAAATTAATAAATTATTTTTATGTTTTCTGACCACTTTATTTAAAAACAACAACAACAATAATAATAATAAAATATAAAAGGAGTAAAATATGTGTAGTAATAACTGATAAAATTCATGCAGATTACTATTATTATTATTATTATTTTAATAATAAATAAAATGCGGGTCGGGTTGTCTGAACTTATTTTACTGTTGTCAGAACTATTCAAATTTTATTATCTAATAATTTTCTTGATAATCGCGAAACCCCACTATTGGAAAGAAATTTTGTAGCCTAAAATATTCTTATACATCCATTTATTCAACTTTTTATGTATTAAAAAATATATGAACATAGAAAAAACGACACTTTTAAAAAATTGAAATTTTTGCATTTCAAACACACGTCTATCTCTAATCTTCGCTTTATGGTAAATGTAGTTTTTAACTCGGTTATCGACCTCAAGGTTTTGAAGACAAACTGTTTTTAAACTACTACATTTCGTCGATGACATTATGCTGAACTTGTAGTCAATTTATCTTTTCCTGATGATGGGTCAAGCTTAATTATTTTGAGTGGAAACGACTGGTGTGTTGTTTCATAATCTATAAAGTTAACTTAATTTTTTCCTTCTTCAGCACTAATTTTCCTGTCATTTTACTAAATATTCTCTAAAACCTTTCTAGCATAATTTATTTTAATAAATTGAAAAAAAAAAAAAAAACTTATCTAAAACAAACAAGAGAGAGATTTTAAAACATATACTTATTCCAGTAAAAAATGTAATGAAGAACTGGTGTTGAAAAAAGTAAATAAAGAACTTTGTAAATTTAATTTACAAAGTTGTAAAAAACATTAATAATAATAATAATAAAAAGTTTCAGGTCGAAATGATTCCACGTCATTATGTGAATAAAATAGGCACGAGTGAAGTAGTTATAAATGGCGAAGTATTGCTCTTTCATACATTTTGAAATATGACTAACTATTATTAAAATAAACAAACCAAAATGAAATATTAAAAACTGGAAGTGATATTTAAACTTTTCAAAAACATAATTGCCTCACGGGATTGAAATAGTGCTAATGGCATATCTTAATACTATCTTCGGCGTGAAATTGCTGACAGATTTTTTGAGAAATGAATACATAAATATAGAATAATTATATTAATATTATTATATATTTTAATTATATTAATCATATTATAAATTTATAATATAATAAATTTATTCTAAATATAAATTTAATATAATAGAGCGAAGGATAGGAAAACTATTTTATGTAACTAAATTCTCTGATACATGGTACCAAAACTAAGATGTTTAATAGATGCTGAGTTATAGTAAAACTGTAGTTCTTGAATAATAATAGCACCGCCTGACTACCGATAAACACACAAATTGAACCTGTCGGATAAGGCTGTATCAAAGGCAGTGGAGACCCGGGTCGAACATTGCGCGAAAGACGAAGACGCTGCCAAAGCAGCGGAGAATCAAAACTTGGTTTTATGTGATTTCAGTGGACTTTGCTTTAGTTGTTAATTTTAAAGTAATATAATATATATATATATATATTTATCGATTTTCTTTCCTTTCTTTCTTTTTTTTTTTTTTTTCGTTTAAGTGTAGGGACAAGAAAGCGAAGAAATCCTGATAGTATCAAATAGAAACATTTGTAAATAAACATAATCATTGCCCCCTCCCCCCCCCACCCCAATGAAAAAAAAAAAAAAAATGTATCAGTTCTTTCAGGTTGAAATAATAAAACATCCCTTCGTGAGTCTAACAAAAAGTGTGAATGCAGCAAATTATTTTTACTGCACTCATGCCCACATTGTTTCGCCTGATGAAGAGCCTTTGGGCTATTTCGACCAGAAACAATTGCTGATTTTTTTTTTTTTTTTTTTTTGAGTTTATGGTGTTTAGTTTTTTACAATGCTCTTTTTATAACAATTTTGTTTCAATATTTTATAATTTTTACATGTAAAGTTACATTTATTTATATCAAAAAACTTAACAAAATTAAACATATTAAAATTTGAACACTTAAAAAAAAAAAAAAAAGACATAATCTACTTCATTCCAAAAAATGTAATGGATCAACTGAATATTTCTTATATGCTGTACTAGAAATCCTGAAATGTATAACCATGGTGTATGAATAAAATACTTGTAAATAGTATTTAAAAATGAATATGTACAAAATCAAATTAAATATTGGATGCATAGAAAAAACTGGTTGCTACCTCATCAGAAAAAAAGAGAAAAAAAAAAAAAAAAAAGAATGAAAGAAAAAGAAAAAAAGCACTAATAAAATTAAAGGTATCACCAATAAAATAATATACTAGGTATAACCAAATCACTGCTCGCCTATTAACGGCCTTCTTCACTTACCGTCTCCGGAAGTCCGAGTCAATGTTATTCTATGGGAAACTTTCTTTACAAATAACTTATTAATCAATACATATTTTAAATTCTGTTTTCACATTTAGAAAATTCCGAACTTTTAATTGTTGGACCTTTTTTAAAGATGTATTTTTTTAATTATTAATATTTTATTTTGAAATTGCAAAATGAAAAATTTCACATACTAAAAATTCGTATTTTGCAGCTTCAAAATGAAATATAAAAAATTAAAAAAATAATTTTTTTAAAAAATCCGTCAATTTAACAGTTGGGAATTTTCCGAATGTGAAAACAGAATTTAAAAATATGTATTAGTTAATAAGTTATTTGTAAAGAAAATTTCCCATAGACTAACGTTGGCTTCGGCTTCCGGTGACGGTGAGTGAAGCGGGCCCTTAATAGGAAAATATAAAGGACCAATGAAGACTGCCGGCAGTAATATAATTTTTTATGTTTGCCACAGCTGGCCCACTGTAGGCTGCCAGCAACAACATGGAAAAACTATATTTGCCACCATATGGCCCAACACTGGCCCACTAACAATTTCCAACTTAATGTTCGTTACCAACAGTGGCCCATTACATATTTTCATCATACTGCTAGCTGCCAGCAACGACCCATTCACCGGTCCACTAACTTATTTTTAACTTACTGCTGGCTGCCAACAATGGATCGGTTGAATACGGCCAACTGATGGCCGGCGTAACATATTCCCTGCGGCAACGTTAACTTTTGCCACCTGCGGGCCAATTGCAGCTACTGCTGGCAACCAGCACTTGGCCTCATGCTGGCCGTCATTTGAGGTTTTGCTGGGAAAATATTAAAAATTAAAAAAAAAAATTTTCAAAAAAGGTCCGTCAATTTAACAGTTGGGAATTTTCTGAATGTGAAAACAGAATTTAAAAATATGTATTAGTTAATAAGTTATTTGTAAAGAAAATTTCCTCATAGAATAACATTGGCTCGGGTTACCGGCGACGTTAAGTGAAGAGGGCCGTTAATTAAATGTATTTATTTTTATGTCGAAAGAAAATGAACTCGTACTTTTTTTTTTTTTTTGGCAACAATTAAATTATATCTAATATTTTAATGGCTATTTTTAACGCTATTAGGATGTTATTATTTTAATATTTTAATTAATTATAAGAAAACTAATCAAAAATTCGAAAATCGGACTTCGAAGTATTGTGTTGGCACCGGGTTCTGACCTACTGTGAAAGTATCAAATGTCTAGCTAGTAGGGAAGTTAGTTAAAATTCGATTGCAAAATCTGTACCGGACAAACATAGCTATGAACCATGTTTAATAAGCATCACAAAACTGGCGTTGTAAAAATTATTACTTACAAACTTTGAATAAACACCATAAAATGCAATAAACTCGCAACAATTGTTTCGGGTCGAAAAAACACACGACCCTTCATCAGGCGAACAAAGTGAGCACGAGTGCTGCAGTCAAAGCGGCAACCGTCAACAAAGTAAGCACGAGTGCTGCAGTCAAAGCGTTGCCGCTTTGACTGCAGTTCATCGTGCTTACTTTGTTCGCCTGATGAAGGGTCGTGTGTTTTTTCGACCCGAAACAATTGTTGCGAGTTTATTGCATTTTATGGTGTTTATTCAAAGTTTGTAAGTAATAATATGAACCATGTTGATTAAATCAGCGTTCTAATAATGATACTAATATAAACGCACTGGAATCTGTCTATTCGTTTGGAAGCTACTGTGCCACTGGCAGACAGACGTACAGAGAAAGGATTAAAATGCACAATATCTAATTTTATGATCTGGGATTAATAACACAGAACAATGAATGTGTAAAATAATAATCTGGTAACTTACAGTCAAAAGGAACGAAAAATATTGTGCTGATTAATAATATAACCAAACTTTGTCAACAATCAGTATAAAGTTCTGAATCATACAGTAATTGTTTCAGATTGAAACACAATTTTTCTGGAAAAAAAAAAAAAAAAAAAAAAAAAAAAAACATTTACGTATACAGCACAAAAGCAGCAGTGTTAAAATGACGCATGAATAAACTCCCACGATTCATTTTTTGACATGGAACAGTTATGCTTTTTATTGTATGACTTATTTTGTGCCTCATGTTATTTTTGACATTTGCATTCTAAATGTTACTTTTTACGAATTCTAATAATTAGAATAGATATATTTAAAGAATCTCGCTCATTAAACTTTGTATATATTTATCATTACGTACATGTAACAAATGTGATAATTGTGGTTTAGGATTATCTCGAAAATGCAGTTTGATAAATCGTGCATCTGTGTAATAACATAGGACATATCTATTTACAAAACACGCATAAGATGAATTTCCTAGCTGAATTATACTTTGTGATTTCTAGCTTAGTAATTTAAAATGATAGTTTACATACACATATTACTGTATTTCAATATATAAAGTAGTAGGTTGAACGAAAACATAAAAGAAAATAGTAATTAAATTGTTATTTTACAATTAATATTAAATGTTAAAAAAAAAAAAAAATAGAAAAATAATTCTTGTGGCATTTTTCTTTACTGTTAAAGGCAAAGCCTTCTTGTTACACTTGCAAAAGCTTTATAAACTTTTCAGTCTTTCAATTAATTTTTTGTGTCTTATTTTGTAACAGCGCATTTGTTTTCTACATGACACGAATATTGTCATCCTCGTAGGAATTCTAATAATTGGAATAGAAATATCCAAGCAATTGCCCATCTTAAACAATGTCTATTATAATACTTATTATTACATACATGTGACACTCGTGATAAATGAGCTGTTAGTATCATGTGGAAAATGGAATGTGATAAATCAAGCTTCTGTGTAAGACCATAGAGGATATTTTGATCTGTTTACAAAACATACACAAGATGGATTTTGAAACTAAATAACGTTTGTGGTTTTAAACATATATGTATATATTGTATCTCAATGTATAAATATGTAGTGTACAGGAACAAACAATGTATATAAGACCTAATAAAATAAATCAATAAAAATATATACTGTTTAAATTGTAAAATGTTTAAGAGAAAAAGTAAAGCAAAATTATTTATGCTGTAATTTTCTTTGGCTGATAAATTTAAATTTTCATTATTTTTGATTGTATTGTATACTCTTAAATATATATTAACTTAATCATTTGATTAAATTGAAAATAATATCCTTATATTTTACTATAATCAAACAGAACATGTATAAATGAAAATAATTTTAACAATGCAATTCAGCTTGAAACTTTTAAATTATTATTATTATTTTTTTTTCGTAACATAAAACTACACAAAAAATGTAATTTATTATTATACATTATTTTATTTTATTGTAAAATTAATTATTATTATTTTTTTTAATTTTTAATTTTAATTCATAACATTGTATTGATATACGGCATATAATGAAAATGAGTTTACACATAAAAGGTATATTGTTTAATTAAATAATCCTGAGTATAAATGTATTTTAAAATAAATGTATTTTAAAGTAGTATTAAAAATCCATATGTAGAAGATCTGTTTAAAAGTAGGTTTTCGGGGAACTGCCAAACAATACATGATTTCTTTTTCCAGTTTGTCGAAACTTTGTAAAATTCTAAACTTCCAGTTACTTTTTATTTTTTATTTTACAACTGAATGTTTGTTTTTTTTCATACCAAGAATCTCGTCACCTTTGTGGGTATTCTAATAACTGAAATAGAAATCGGAACAATTTCACATCTTAAACAATGACTGTTATAAAACTTATTATAGCACGCTTGTGATAGTCGTGATTAGGACTGGGCGTTACATCGATGTAATGCAAAATCGATTTATAGCTAAAATCGGCGATCCGATTTAAAGATAACACTTACTACGAAATTTCGGAATGACATGTTAGACGATGTAAGGCAACATCGATTTTGTGACTGGAACTGGAAAAATCCGATATTAGCTAGGCTTCAAGTTTTCTCGCCACGCTTACGAGTTAATGCATCAAGGGAAGTTTTATCGATTTAGTGAAAACGATTTAACTAAGTGCAAAAGCCGTCTTACGATTTAGCGTAATATAAATTGTGCTACGTGCCAGCTTTTCATTTCAAAGGAGATACCAGAGAGACGATGCGCTTAAATCGCCTGTCGTGTGCTCCGTTTATTCCAAAAGAGAAACGAAGTACTGCGCTTGCGCTATACTAAATCGGGGAGAAAAGAAAATACGATTTTAGATGATTTATAACTGTTCCAAACTTTTAACTTCTTGCGGTTTTACGGAGATTCCAGTTTGTCTGCTAAGTAATGATTTCTTTCTTTTTGTAATAAGTAATTATTTTCGGCAATTGCAGTATGCATTGTTGCAATAAATATTAACATAAATATATAGATTTTTTTACATTAAATTAAATCGAAAATAAATTTATTTTTTACAATTTTTAAGAATACATTAAATCACACTAAAAATAGTTTAATAATACAATACGATATATCTGTTTGTCATTATTATTATTTATTCAATAATTTGGCTTTGTCAGATACGTCTGTTATTAGTGTTTTCTAAGAGGGTTGGGGGATTTTTAAAGAATGTACACAAGAACTTTTAATGGTGCTCCTTATTACGTACTTTTTATTACGCTCTTTATGATACCATTAATAAGCTTCAAATATTACTTTACTGTGTTAATAAAATCTACAATGTTAATACTTTAAAACACTATTAAATGAAAACATAGTTTATTTACTTATTTATTTTTTTAATTAAATTTCTCTTTCAAACTCGGCTACCTATTTCATTTAACGAACAAATTAGTCTTGATTTTTTTTTCCAGAATGATGTGTCGTTTATTTATATGCAGGTTGAATATTGACCGCCAGAATATAACGTATTTCGGTAATATGACACAAAAAAGCAGAAATTTTGTTAAATTTTAGTAAAATGATAAAAAATTTGGGAATCAGCTTTCAAAAACTTTTTTCTAAATTATTACTTAACTAGGCAGTTGGTTCAAAAATATCGCGGATAACTTATCAATTCACTTGAAATGTTTTTTTTTTATTTATTTATTTTAAAGAAAGCGGAAATTTAATTTACTGACTGTGGTAAAAGACATTTTATAAATCAAAATAGAAAGTTCATTATTGCATCATATATTAGGAACACACAAAAAAGGGTTCAACAGTTTAAAAGAAAAAGAAAAAAAAATCCTATAAAAACTAGCAATAACAAAAATGCATCAAAGGACTAGGGTTGAAAAGTAATTCATTAACAACTTTAAATAAACACAATAAAATGTAAAAAACTAGCAACAATTGTTTCAAGTCGAAATAAAACACGACTTAAAAAGGTCAAGTGAACAAAGTAGGCACAAGTGCTGCAAACAATTGGCAACGCACATGGCAAAAACTGTTGTGCCAAAGGCCATCAAGAACTCTCTTTAATATCAATATTTATAACAACGCCCCCTAATGTTAATCATTCAGAAAAATATAATTAACATAACTTTTCTTGATAAAAAATTTACAGTTTGAACTGCATAATTTAAAATTTTTATTTAAAATTATGCAGTTTGGCGTAATTTTAAGCCATAGATGCTCAGTTATAGCAACATGGGCAATCGCAGAAAATGAGTAATAAAAGCGTTGCTTTTCGGTCATATACTATTGATTAAAAAACTTATATATGTAGGAGGGGTAAGAAAGAGGTATTTTCTAAATCAGTGTTAAATCGATTTGTCTCTATATCGCGATGTTAGATGGAAGATAAATCGATTTATAGAATCGCTACATCACCCAGTCCTAGTCGTGATATGTTAGGTATTAGGGCAATCTGGAAAATAGAGTGTGATAAATCATTATTTTCAAGAAGAAAGGGCATTTTGATCTGTCTGCAACACATACATAAGATGGATTTTAAAGCGGAATTATATTTTGCGGTAATCTAACACAAATATTTAAATTATTGTTTAAACATAGATATTATGTATTTGAATGTATTAACTATAAAGAAAGCATATTCATGACAAAGTAATGTATACAGGATCAAATAAATGAAGATAGTAACTAACTTTTAATATTAATGCAAATGATAAATGTTTAAAAAAAAAAAAAAATAGAAATAGAAATAGAAAAAAGGTAAAGAACAAACAAACAAACAAACAAACAAAAAAACTTTATATAACACTTCAGCTTTTTTTTTTTTTTTTTTTTTTTTTGTTAAAATTAAATTTTTATTAGTTCTGAGTGGTTTGTATATTGTAAAATATCTGCTATTTCAAAAATTTAATTGAAAAAAAAAAGTAAATAAAGCTCGTTACAGTTTTTTATTTGAAAGAAATGGATACAAATGAAAGTAATTTATATAAAAAATGCATTTCTTCTGTAAATTTTAAAAATAAAATTCAAATTTTAATAAAAATGTACAATATATATATATATATATATATATATATATTATTTTATTCATATATTATATTATATTATTTATTTATTGTAAAACGAATTATTATTAATTTCTTTATTGAAATACTAAAATAACACTTTTTGAAATCTCTTTACTTATCATTTTAGCGAATATTTAGGGCTTGAAAGCATAAATTAAACTATTTTTAAAAGTTGCTGTATATAAACATAAAAATTTTAAATTATGTTTTCCCAAAATAACAATTTTTCGATAGGTAGATATTTTTATATACATTATAACACCATTTTCCTTAAACCTCATTTTCTGTTTTTGTGCTTGTTATTTATTTGCTGTGTATGTTTACGAAAATTATGCTTTTAAACATACATGTTATTCCGAAACATTTAAATTTTATCATAGCGAAAGTAAAATATGTTTCCGAGGTTTTCTATGTTTATAATGACTATACAGAATCGGTAGTGCAAGGAAGATAATAGGGAAGCAGAATATTTAAACGTGGATAATGCATATATGATAAACTATGATAAAACATTATTAATAAGAAAAAAGAAAAGTTTTGTCATTTAACTTCTTTTAATGTATTACTGTGTTAAAAGCAATAAGTTGTGTGATATGTAATAAGTACAAATTTACAATAAACACTATAAAAAACAAAAACTAGCAGCATGTGTTTCGAGAGGAAAGAAAACAAAACCGTGTAAGCACGAGTGCTGCAAAAAAAAAAAGCGGGAACGCATTCTTGCATTTTATGGTGTTTACTCAAAGTTTTGTGCTTATTACTTTTAAACGCCACTTCTGTATTCTTTTTTATTAGTTATAATAAGCTGTGTGGCCTTTCTATAGCATAACATTAAAATTTTCTAAAATTAATAATAATAATAATAATAATAATATTAAATACAACATACACATTAAACAAAATGCTATGTCTATGTTATAACGTTGACGACTAGTACATCTTAAATAATGCTTAATATTGATGAAAACTCAAAAAATAATGTTTCCAAAGAAAATGTATGGTTTCCTTCGAACATGATGTTAAATACGTATACACCGATTCTCTTTTGTTTATTTAACAACTTCTCTTACTTTAATTTATTTATACAACCGTTAATTCCTTAACATTCGGAAAGTCGAGGGAAGTCACTCCAGATTTTTAAAATTAGCTACCATGAAAAATACAGACTATTTTCATCTTAGAGAAAACTGAGACTAAATATCCAAAGAAAGTGTTTTATGCTTTATTAATAACATCTTAAAAAATGCGTTTTCATAATGGTTATCTCACATATAAAGCTCCGTCCGGTTATATTCCATATAAATTGATATATGTCTTTCCCGTTCTCGTGGAAATTGCCGTGTAGCAGCACCCTCTATTGGCCGATATGCATCCGAATTCCGTCCCCATAATGTCTCACAATGGCCTTATCGTATATCAAGCTTTGTTTGCTTATACGCAATAGAACCTGGGATATAGTGTACCCTTCAATTGTGAAAATCGCTATGTATCAGTACCACCTATAGAGAAGTTGGCACCAAAAGTTGATAGGTGCTAATTTATGAAAAGCTGCATCTACTTATAAATTTACATGTATTCTATGCAGCAGCTCCTGAGATATGGCCTTTCCTTAAAATGTGGAAATCGCGGTATAGAAGCGCCACCTGTTGAACCATTGACACCAAAATTTAAAAGAACTAATTTAGGTCAAGGCGCGTCTACATATAAATTGATATGCAATTCTATACAGATGTTCTTAAGATACAGTCGTAACCAATTGTTTGTCGCACACACACACGAACAGACAGACATTTTCTAATAATGGTAAATCACATTCTGGAACACTTAAAGCGTGTAAATTTATCGAAAACCGGAAGTCTAAAATTTTTACGATTCCAAGACTTTCTTCTGTTGAATTTAGAACAATGTAAAAATTATATTTTACTATTAAACCGCTGTTATAGCAGGAAATATATATGTATATATATCAATATTTCAATGAAACTGCTGTTGGCAATTCCTCCAAAAGTCAAAGACCACTCTTGGTAATGTGAAAACCTTTGTCGCTTAATTTTTTTACGAATTTATGCAAGTCTTTCTTTTTTCTTTTTCGAATATATTTTCAGCTGTTTATGCCCTTTCAAAGATTATTATTGCATAAACATTATTTTTAAAACTTGTACGCTAGATTAAAAAAAAAATCTTTTATGTTTTTTAAAGAAAGCGTTTAATCAATCATTAATTATATTTCATGAGAAAAATATTTTATAGATACAAGTTTACATTTATACAACTTCTGCTACTTTTAGTGTTAGTTTTGTGCAATTCTGTTACGTTTTGAAATAATAAACTGTATCTGACAAACACATTAATTAGGAACATTAAAATGAAATCATTGTTACCTAATGATTTCGAAAATGGCAAGGTATTAAACATTTCGGAATTGGCACATTCAATCCTCAGAGGATTAGATTATTCTCTTTAATATACTTCATTTATTTGCAGAATCACGGAGGTTTTAGAACGGAAAATCACTTAACTGTTATACAATTGCAAATAATATATATGTTTGTACTGCTTTATTTGAACGGAAAATCACTTAACTGTTATACAATTGCAAATAATATATATGTTTGTACTGCTTTATTTGAACGGAAAATCACTTAACTGTTATACAATTGCAAATAATATATATGTTTGTACTGCTTTATTTGCAATGTAATTGGATCTCTATCAGTTTACCGTCTTCAGAGATTTAAAATTTGAATTAAGTATTAAAAATGTGGTTCTGAAAATTGCTTTCGCTGTAAATTAATAATTTTTTTCAGTTATTTTTTTGTGTATTTAAAGGGTGCATTACGATACGTTTGATGACGTAAACTTGGTTTCTATATAATTTTTTTAGCATAAAATTCCAAGGAATTTATAGTAATAATAATAACAGAAATAATAATAAATATTATCATTATTATTAGTTTCTCCTCCTCAACGTTCAACATCTTTATGTGTTTATTAGCAACTTTTGCGATTTTATTGCACATGTTAAAGTTTACACATATTTTGTTGTGCTTCTAGCAATTAAAAAAAAGTAGCATGATATATTATGCGTGAAAGAATACATGGGTGATAAATATGTTTTATTTTTCTTCTTCTGTTTTATTTTATTTATTTTTTTTTAACCTGTTTTTTATTTATTTATTTATTTTATTTTTATTTTTTTAGTTTACTCCCTCATGGTTCAACATCTTTTGTGTTCATTAGCATTTTTGACATTTTATTACACGTATTAAATCGTATACATATTGTTGTGCCATTAACAATACATTAAAAAAAAAAAAAAAAAAAAAAAAAAAACAATTCATTCTTGTTATGTGCAGGTTTCTCACAAAGGGAAATTTTTTGTACCATTATTTTTATCTCCACTTAATTTCACATTGGCGAATCGCTGATATGCATTTAAAAAAATAATGTTTAAAGTTTAAAAAGTTAAAGTTTTAATGTAAAGTTTCTGGTACCCAAATTTCAATCCCTTTCTGCATCTAATATTAACATTCACGCAAAGAATATTGTAAATCACAAAACTGATAAATAAAGAAAAATTATACGAACGTTTCAGAAACTAGCTACGTTTCTTCAACAATGTTGTTTGGTGAAAGTTACGAAAAAGATAAAATATGGAAAGTTAACAAATTAAAACCACAAAAAATCCATATTATTCCCCTGAGAAGTCATACTATGATGTATACTAGATCTAGTAAATTATCGTCCGTCATTACCAGCTTAAAAAAAAAAAAAAAAAAAAAAAAAAAAAAAGTCTTTCATATATATATATATATATATATATATATATATACATATAAAATCATTTGTCCTGAGTGAGTGAGTGAGTGTTTCATCATCGCCTAGCCCACACCCCTGGACCTAGAAGCATGAAATTTTGTGACAATGTTCCTTCTATTAATTAGACATCCACTAAGAAGCGATTTTACAAAATTCGTCTCCCAACAGGAGAGGAAGGGCAAAACGTGATTTCAAGTACTCCTTCTTATCTCAAAGAAAGTAGCAGATATCCGTAAAATTTTAGCTTTAAAGTATAGCTCACAAATATCTAAAACAAATTTCTGAAATTTTAGAAATTCGATCCCCAATGGGAGAAAGGAGGCAAAACGTGATTTCACATACACAAACCGTGATTTCACAAAATACTTTATATCTCAAAGAAGAAAACAGATATACGTGAAATTTTTGCTCTAAAATATAGCCAATAAAAATACATAAAAACCATTCTCTGGAATTTTAGAAATTCATCCCCTAAATGGGGAGGGGACAAAACGTGATTTCAAATAATCCTTTATATCGCAAACAAACAAACAAAAAAATATATGGGAAATTTTTTGCTCTAAAATATATCTCACACAAATATCTAAAAACCAATATCTGGAATTTTAGAAATTCGTCCCAGATGGGGCGGAAAGAGCGGGTGTTTGGGGCAAATAATAGAAATACCTTTAGACCGTTCAAAATTGGCACAGATAGGTTTTAGAGACCTGCAAGTCGAATAAGGATATTTTCGTGCGTGTACAGTTATTAGGAGAGGCGGAAAGAGGGGGGCGGAGGGGCAAAAAAAATAGAAATGGAGTTAGATCTTTCAAAAGTGGTACATAAAGTTTATTGATACCTACAAATAAACTGTGGATAGTTTCGAAATTATAAATTTTTTAGGAGAGTGAGGAAGCGAGGGGCGAATGGGAAAAATAATAGAAATAAAGTTAGACCGTTCAAAATTGGCACGCATAGGTTTTTGTGACCTACAAATCGAATACAGATTTTATCAAAAGGGAAAAATTATTAGGATAGATGGGAAGGGGAGGGAGGCGAAGGAGCAAAAATATAGAAATAAGACTTAGAGCGTTGAAAATAATTAGTATTATTAGGTTTTAAGGCCCAATAAATCGATTGCGGATTTTTCGAAACTGTAAAATTATTACGAGAAACGGGAAGGGGCCGAGTACAGGGGCAAAAATAAAGAAATTCAGATAGAACGTTGGAAATTAGTATTATTAGCTTTAAAAGCTCGAGAAAATGATTGTGGATATTTTTTAAAGTGTAAAATAATTAGTGGGGGCGGGAACGGTGGGCGAAGGAACACACACGCCGCACGCAAGTGTATACGCTGCCGCAAGCCGTGGATGCCCGGACCGATTATTCCACCAATGAGAGAAGAATTTTTTTTTTTTTTTTTTTATTATGTCTTTTCCTTACGAAAATATAGTGATTCATTAAGAGTGTCGAACATAAAGCGCATGCGCAGCACACAATGACCATCGCTACCGAAAGCAGTGGAGTTCCGGTATGACATTTTTCTCGATCAAAATTTTTGTCCTCTTTTTTTCACATGATAAAAATTAATGCAATTTTGAGAATTCCTAAATTAGAGCGATTCGTTTAAAAATAGTGACTAGCGAAGCGGGCGTAGCTTCGGTAGTGCATAATTTGAAATTTTTCAATGGTTTCATGTTTTAAAATTTAATTTTCATATTCACTAAATTAGATTGATGAAATGACTTAGGCCTCTAAACAGCCATATATTTGTTTCAGTTTTATTTCTTTTTATTTTTTTTTCTTTTCGATTTTCAAAGTGATTCACTTACATTTTGTTACAAAGAATAAAATTCTTATTTTAAAATTTATTTTGAAATTCTAAAGTACTATTAAAGTCGCCTTAACATTAGAGTATTAAAATCATCAAAATTTAAATGTAATTTTGGAAAATTCAGTTCGTTTTTAATACTTAAACTTGATTAATCGTTTTAATAACATCATTATAACATGAAGAATAATAATTCGAGCTATTACTTCAAACAATAAATTACATTGTAGTAAGCAATATATATATAAATATATTTGTTTGCAAAATCTTAATTATTCTCCTGAAAATTTTTATTATTACTATACCTAGGCGAAAATGTATTACAGTAATATTCAAGAGACGTTATGTTCTAAAAGGCGAAACAGGTGTTCTTAAGCATGCATGATAATGAATGGCCTTATTTTACATTTCATTATCATCACAGCTGCTATCATATTGCAGAAATATATTACTAGCTTAGTCTAACTTACAGTAAACGGAAATCCAATTTTATGAGAGGTCTTTTAGCATAGCTTTTATATGCATATTTTGCAATTTTAATGAAATTTTAGTAAAGTACAATGTTTTTAACTGAAATCGAGAATCAAGTTTTCATTTAAGAAGACATAGAATTTATTTGAGAAAAATGAATAGAAAGAAAGACTATGTTTCTCAGACTATTTTGAAACTGGAATTTGAATTTTATTGATTGATTTTGATAAAATATAGTTTTATATACATTGCTAAATAACGCATATTCATCACAAAAAATTTGTATTAATAATTTGAAAAGAAATTATTAAATTTCTTTAAAATATTTTATTTGCATACAAACTTTGTTTTTATTTTCCCTCTTTACATAAATACAAATTATAATACTTAGAGATGTATCATAATTTTCTTTTATTCCAATGGATTTACAATGTTATATGCTAAAATTTCATAATTTCTAAAAAGTTGTTAGTAATTTAAGGAAATAATTTAGTGAACATTTGTACTTAAAGAAATGCTAGTTTCTAAAAAAATATACAAACATAAGAATTTTATTATATGCTAAAATAAAAATTATTATGAGAACAAAAGTATTACAATTTTATTTTACTACAATAGATTTACATTATCTAAGGATATAATTTTACAATTACTAAGCAGAAATTAATAATTTAATGAAATAATTTAATTAAAATTTGTACTTAAAACAGTCTTAATTTCTAAAATAAAATATAAGCACAGGAATATTATTAAATGTTCATATAAAATAAGCTGGTAACGTTAAATGTGTTAAATATTTTAATAAAAAAAGTATGTTATTGTGTTATGTCATGGATGTAATTTTTAATGAAGATATATCATGGAAATTTAAAATTTAGAGAGCAGTGTATATATTTTTTCTTTGTTCCAATTTTTAAATTTTAGCATGAATAGGAGACAAAAAATGTGTAACATTAAAAAATATTAGATTTACAAAAATAATTTTGAAGTTAATTTTGAATGTTTTAAATACTTTTAAAGGCATCTTATTGAAATAGAAAAGATTGCTTTAAAAAAATATAATTACTTTAATAAAATATAATTACTTTTATAAAATACTACAAACTACTTTACAAAACATACAAATTACTTTAATAAAATACTCAAATAGAAAACAGTATTAAGTAGTAAATAAATAATAATATTTATAAATAAGTGGGTTGTATTTTCAATATGCAACATTTTCGAGTTACCCCGAATGTTGAGTTATGCTGATCAATAATACTCTTAATATCATTCATACATTTTACAGTATAGATGATGATAATTAGTAATGTACCACTACCCATTAATCATCTTGAAAAAGAACAAAATTGCAATGTTTTTTCACTGCGCAGTGTGGAAAAACACTATTTATTGCAGCCTGAAAAAAAAAAAGAAAAAATTTGACGGTGCAATTAAATATGAACTACTATATGTGTCTACTATATGTGTACTACTATATATGACTACTATATGTGTCCTCCATACTTGAACTGCAAATTAAAAATTTATTAAGCACTTTTGAAATATACGTAAATTAAGCAAAAAAAGAACTACTCAATGAGTGAAAACAATATCAGTACTAATAGCAGGTAGATTAAAAAATTATGTTTTTGAAAATATATTAGATTTGCTTAGCAATAACAGTTGGATTAGCAAATGGGTTTTAGGATAACTGGACATTATCTGTGTTAAAGTATTATATATATATGAATATTGATGTTTAATTTATCAATATTCATAATGTTTTAATACAGATTATTAAAAGATTATTAATTATTCAATATTATTATTAATTATTCGACTAATACTAGAATGTCACAGCAATTATCACATACAAAAAATCGTAGTTTACTATTGGATAAGTTAATTGCGTAGTTAATTGCATAGTAATGCGTACTTACGTCATAAAAATATCTTTTTTTTTTCAGTCGAAAAGAAATACAATTAATAATATTAGTTAATTTCAAAAATTCTAAAAAAAAAAAAAAAAAAGAAATAAACAATAATATAAAACTTATTAAAGTTAAAGAATAGGTTGAAGAAAAATATTAAAATTTAAGATGAGGATCCTTGAGACGAATGAGAATGAGAATGAGAATGAGAATGAGACGAATGACAAATGAGATCCTTTTATACTTTTTAATTTAGCCATCTATAAATGTGCTTTATTTTTTAGTTTTATTTCAAAAATAGGTTTGGTTACACAATATGAAATTCATTAACTACAAATACTTCGACTAAAAAAATTTAAATTTCCATTAAATACTTTCATTTCAAAATATTTCAACGCGGACATAAAACATTTTTACGCGCTGAACTTCCGTCCTTTGATTCATCAAGTTTGTTATGCAACGGCGGGTTAAAATATTGTATATTTTTAAAACAAAGTAACGAATGAGATTTACGTAACAAATTTACATTAAAAACAGTTTGAATAGCAAATGGGATTTACAGTAACTGTTAATTACCTCTCTATTCATTCATTATTAAAGTGAAATATAATAATTATTTTACTACTATTCATAAGGCTAACACTGAACAAATACAGAAATGAAACACAGCAATAATTTTAATTACCAAACTAATATTATAATTGTGCAATAGTTATCACAGACGAAAATCCGAAATTAATTCATGTTTATTTAATACACATTAATGTGTGCTTGTGTCATAATATTAACATATTTTTTCAGAGAAAAAAAAATAATTGGAAGATTTAATAACTTTCAAAGATTCTAAGAAAATAAATAAACAGGAATATAAAGCTTATTGAAGTTGGGGAATATTAAAATTTAATTTAGCAGGAAGGAAACTTTTTATTTCTTTTGAGATACGTATTTCTCAATGTGCTTTATTTTTCGGTTTTATTTTGAAATATTCTTTAAACTATATGAAAGTTTACTCACTATAAAATTATTTATTTCGATTAAAAAAATGAAATTTGTTTTAATACTTCCATTTTAGAATCTTCTAATAGGAACATAAAAAAGCTTTATGTGTTAAACCTGCATATTCTATTTTACCAAGTTCTTTACATAGTATGGAAATAAACGCTATAAAATTTCCTTTTAAAGATTTAAGATCCATTTTTAGTTAACACATTAAACAGTGGAAACGTGAAAAGGTGTTTGACAAAATTGTATCAAGTAAAGCCGTTATGGGGTTTGTTCACGTTAAATATTTATGTTTGAGTATGTACAGAAATATAAACGAATTAATTCTATGGGGACGATGGGTTAATGGGGATTCTATGGGGATGAGGGAATATGAGGGATTAATTCTACGAGGAAAAGTCATTAAGTAAGTCACAAAAGATAATAAAAAAATAATTTATCATGATAATCACTTGAAAACAATTTTTATTTTTCCACATAATCTCTAGCAACGTTGATGCACTTATCCCATCGTTTTATTAGAGCCCCAATTACATCTGCATGAAATTCTTTGGTTTGATGTCTCAGTCCACAGCAGGACTTCATGTTGAACGTCGTCGACAACTGCAAATTGTCTGCCTCCAAGATGTTGTTTCAGGGGACCAAACACATGAAAATCGCTTTTTGCTAAGTCTGGGCTGTAAGGTGGATACTGTAAAACGTCCCATTTCTTAATGAATATTTTCTTTATTCAAGTTCTTCCGAATATCGTAAAGCTGTATGGTGCTGCCATCTATCACCATTCTTTGGAGATATCTGTTACTACTTTAAATCATGCCATATGCATTTGTGACTTACTTAATGACTTACTCTCGTATGTAAAAAGGTTGATTATATTGATCGGTTTTTGTTGATGGAATGAAAATCTGATATGCGAATTTTGAAACTATAAAATCATGTATTGGTTATCACAGTGTAATAACCGGTTTTTCAAACATTTTTAATGTTTTTTTTTTTTTTTTTTTTTTTTTTTCGGAATTATGATGCTTTATTTATGCGAAAGGTTAAAAAAAATTGTTTTTTTCACACATTTAGAAGTATTTTCGAAACTGAATTATTCAAATAAGCAATTTCAATATAAAAACTTCGACTTCTCAGACAAAATTTATTTATAATAAACTATTTCAAAATGTTGGTATTGAATAATTAATAATAATAATAATAAATATACAATAAATTTCAAAACTGAAAAACAATACTTTCTTTCGAAACAAATAAGCATAGTATTCCATCAGAATACAAACAAACAAATAAATAAAAGTACAATCATAGCATGAAAGATGTGACGAAATATGTGTATGTATATATATATTAAGATGAGAGAAGGACAGTAAAAAAGAAAAAAATATATATAAACACAGTAATCAAAAATCATATAGGAAAACATGAAAAAAGTATAAACTCACATAACATTTAAAAATATAACTCTAATGCAGACATTGACCTGTATGTACTTTTGTAAAATATTGCAGGATACTAATCACCACTCTCACGCTATGAATATATCTATGCACATCTGAATATGTGGTTGCGTTTACACATATATAAAAGTAATAGTTTAAGTATTATTTCATAGAATCTTAAATTCTATGATTTAGTCTGATGAAATGAATCCTATTAAATGAATATATTAAATTTTGAATTTTAAATTTAGATAAAATTTACTTAAATTATCTAACACAAACTTTTTTGTTTAACTTGTTTCCTTTTTATTCAATGTAAATAGTTGTTTAAAATTTGAATATACGAAAGAACCTTTACTGACTGTTTATGTATATTTATTCAGATATTAATATAAACTCTCAAATTATGTTTCTTCTTCTTCTTCTTTCTCTCCCTTCCTTCCTTTCTTTTTTATATAATTGTTGTTAAACTTATATATTCGAATCAATAAAAAAAAATCTATAATATATATTCGAAAATATTTTTAGATTAATGTTTGCGATGAAGTTCGTTTAAATTTTAATGTCCTTCATCTAGCTATATTTTTCCTAATCTTACAATTATTTCTTTCCCAATTTATATAACGAAATGTTAATTACGAATTTTGATGCAATTATGTATATTTATAATATTTATAATATTTAGAAATTATTATTTATTAGAAAAAAATGTTTATCCCTATATTTGATTTCAAAATTTTTTAATTTTTTATTTTCTATAAGATTTACGTTACATGTCTACATTCTTAAAACTTTCAAATACATACATAAAAAATAGTTTAAATTAAGTTAAATGTATGTCTAGAAAGTTAAAATAAGAACAAACAAACAAAATCTGTCGATAATACATCTGAAAAGAAAAAGAAAAAAAAAAAAAAAAACATCAAAAATTTATCTTCAGAACGGAAGTAATTTAGTCTTACTGCAGATAAACAGAGATGAAAAAGAATAGTAAATTTAAAAATCTGAAACAAGACCGAGAAATGTATAATTGTTTACTTTTTTATCTTAAAAGAAGTACTTCAACGACATTAAATTATCCAAAATTTTTTTCATTATCTCCAACAAGTGAATCAAGTAATAAAAACTAACGTGATTAGTTTGTACTAAAAAAAAATATTATTTCCTTTAAGTACACTTGTTGTTAAAAATATATATATCATTACATTATTCCCTTTTCTTTCAGATAAATGTTTCTGTTTTATTTTTTATTTTATTTTATTTTTTTTTTTTATTCCGCATGTATTATTCAGTGTATGCATTATTTATGAATAATCTTTATTTGTACGAAAGAAAAACACCTTAGTAATTCTGTGAAAATGTTAAGAGTCAAAATTTGCGAGTTGTATTTATTAGTTATATTATTTTGCGACTTATCTCATTATGTTCTAGAATTTAAATTTCATCAAGTTACTCTCTGAATTTTGTTTCTTGTACTATGTCGTCATTATGCAAAATGAAAATTCACGATTATAATGAAGGGTGAAATGCAGTTTAAGGTTATAAAATATGCAAAGGTATACATCCTAAAAATAGGAATTTTAAAGTTTTATATAAATTGTAAAATTTACTACGTAAGAGAAGATTTGAAAATGATAATACAGTAGAACCTCGATTATCCAAACCTCGATTAACCGAAACTCTCCGTTAACCGAAGTCGGTTTCTTCTTCACTTTTTTTTCACTTTCTACTATCATCCAAAATTTTCTCTTAAGAAACATGCATTTTTAAAGTTTTTTTTTTTTTTTTTTTTTTTTCCCCGCATTCCTTTTGTATGCAAGCCGTCCTTTCCAAACTACGAGTGCAGAAAAATATTTTAGATGATTATTGATGAATTCTCGATTATCCGAAAATTTCTATTATCCGAAGTAGGTTCGGTCCCAATTACTTCGGATAATCGAGGTTCTACTGTATTTTGCTTCAAAATGGCTAGATAGCAGTTCCGAAATGTAAGTTGCTGCATTTTGTAAAATTGATTTTGTAGATTGCAAGGAACGAAAATCCGAATGCGTTCGGATTTAAGGTTAATGTATTGAATGATTGGAACGCTTAGATATTGGTTACAGTTCCTATGTATATAAACTAAATGGCGAAGTTAAACAGTAAAACTAAAAATATATGTTTTAATTTTGAAATTCTTTATTCATCTACCTTAATTCGTTTTAGATAATTTGGAGTGGAAGGCTGATTTTTATACCATCAATGTGAAAAATACCAGAGCCGGGAAACGAACCCGGGCCTTCCGCTTTACGCGCGGATGCTCTACCACTGAGCTACCCTGGGTGTGGTCTATTGGAGTTGTGCCACGTTTAATATTGTCACCTGATATAGCTGCGTTTGCAGACTCGGTGACCTTGCCAATGAATATTATGTGAGAAATGCCTATCTGGTTATCACCCAGGGTAGCTCAGTGGTGGAGCATCCGCGCGTAAAGCCGAAGGCCCGGGTTCGATTCCCGGCTCTGGTATTTTTCACATTGTTGGTATAAAAATCAGCCTTCCACTCCAAATTATCTAAAATAAAAATATATGTTTTATTTTTAACTATGCATGAGAGATTATCCCAAAAGTATCTCTTTAATATTACAATTAAACAAAAGCATGGGAAATATAGATGTTTCGTAGCCACTATATAATCTAAAATTTGTATACGCACCAAATAAGATTCTAAAGCATTCTGATAAAACTAACAATTTACGGTAATTACTTTAAATGCACAATGACGGTAAACACATTTCTATCACTTATCTGAAAAAATTTTCAGGACCTGTAACAATCAATTACGCCATACAAATCTTATTTAAATGAAAAATGGTTTTCTACATCATAATAATGTGCATTAATTTCAGTATATTACGTGCAGCGTAAAAATATTAATTATATTTTAATTATTAAACTGCCATAAATCATAGGAAGCTTATTGTAAACCCATGTCTGTGTGTCCATGTCAGTGCATAATCCATGTCAGTAGTGCTATTTGAACTATTTTCTTTAAAGAAGATACTACAGGGATATCGAACAACATATATATTTTTCAAAGTATTTACCAAAAATCAGAACAGACAGGAAAAAAAATTGAAAACATAATTTCTTAATAAAAACAATGGGCGTGTTAGAAAACATAACATTGTTGAAAATGAAATTCCAGCAATTAAATATTTTTGTGTAACTCTGTAAATGTATAATCAAAACTAATCCTATTATATTCTATATAAAATACGCTTTTCTCTATATAAATAATATATTGCCTATTTCATTATGTTTTATTCCATATAAAGGTATTGTAATATTCCTTACAAATATACCTCTCATAGAACACGATATGTTAGGATTCTTTTGCGTGTACTTGTACGCACACCAATTATGTAATTTATGCTATTTTCAACAGAGAAAATGCCATAGTGAAGTTGAATAACATATATCAGTATAAAGCATTTTAAAAATAATTTCGGAAATCAGAGCGTGTACAGTCTTATAGGTATAACAGTTTCATAAGCACCTTTAAAATTTTGTTAGAACATATTAAAATACTAAATTTCCATGCTAAATGCAAAGGTTATATTGAGATTGAAGTTGCTCTATAGCTGGTTATAGACTATGGTTTAAAAGTGACCCTTATTGAAGGACATGAGATAAGACATCATATTTTATTCATGGAAATGATGTTTTCAAATTTTTGAAGCAGTAAACGTGCATACTAAGTTGCTCACTCAAACGATTCAACACAATTTAACAAGTTGCTGTAAAACCAATAATCAGGTACTAGGAGGTATAAAAAAAATTACGAAAACGCCGTAAATTACAAAATATTCTGAGAATCGTTTTAAGTCGAAGCAACAGCAACATCATAGCTCCAACTTTTATAGGGTATTTTTTTTAGCTCTAAACAACTTTGTAATAGGAATGTGGCAGGTAACAATTTTCATTGATTGAATGAAATATTTTATACTTAATTAAAGTGGTATTATATAAATGTGAAAGTTCCCATAGATGTACGATTTATTCTTAGGTAAAAAGTGTATTCATACGTGTAATATAAATGCGGAAAAATTATTTTATTAGTAATGAATTTGTTGTCGTTTTGTTTCAGGTCGAAGCAACAGCAAGAAAATACCTCTAACATTTATTTATTTATTTATTTATTTATTTTTTAAGATAGCAACTTTGTAACAGAACTGTACCGGTAACATTTTTCATTGATTAAATGAAAAATTTTGTGCTGAAGTTAACATCGATGCACGACTTATTCTTGTATAAAAATGCATAAAAATGTATGCACGCATGTAGTATAGAAGCAGAAAATCACATTACAAAATATTACAGAAACGTAACAATCATATAACATCTAAACATTGTAAACATTGCAGAACCTATTCGAAACGTTCAATTTGTTTTCACATTAGTTTCAAAAACATATAGAAATGTCCGCAATCGTAATGAAAATTCAGATATGCAATAAAAAATTTCAATCACTTAACAGATAGAACACTGAAAAAATTGTACGTTTCAGAAAGATATCAGCCAGCATAAATGTGTTACGATAAGTAAAAGATTGTAAACATTTTGCAGCTTACACTAAGAAAAAAAAATACATATACATCATCTAGAATGGGTAAGTAGTCATATTCTAAAGCCTTAAACTAGAAATATAGATTTCCGAGTTATGCATATAAACAAATAAGCTAGATAGGCGAAATGATCGAGAATTTCTAGTCTATACTTTTCTAGACGGTGAAATAATATTATAAATATTATAATTCTTATGAATCATTTGTATTACAAGAAATTCTTGCTTTTTTTTTTTACCTAGAATTGGGTTAAAAACCGAAATAATAGTTTTTAAAACTCGCCTATTGTGTTCAGATCTATTTTCACAGATTTTTAAATAAGGTTGATCACATGATAATATAGGAAAACGATCTAGAATCTTAACAGGGGTTTCCAGAAATCGTTAGCAAAGGAACTAGAATTTATAAGAATGACACAGAACTACTTTTAATCTAGCCGCAATTCAGTTTTTAGCTGTCAGTCACAGATTTTTTTTTTGCAGTGTAACTAAATATTCGGTGCTGAATACGTACTTGTACTAAATTTCTTTTCCAGATAAATGACCGTACTATTATTCCGAATTGAAACAGTTGTTAATAGATTTTTTACATTATGGATTTTTCCTGCAATACATTTCATTATTTACAGATTAAGGAAAACTAGGTACCATTTAAACCTCTATCTCTTCCCGGACAATTCGAGAGAAATTTAACTAATACTCATCGCGGACAGTGCAGTTTTTTGTAAATTATCAGATATTATTGAAATTTTAAAATAATTTATAGATTCTCACGATAATATTTCTTAGAATATTACTTACATTTTTATGTAAAATAAAAATATCACAATTTTTTTTTTCAATATTTATAACATCATGCAACTTAAAAGTTAATTTTACATAATAACAATACAGCGTTTATTTATAAATTTTAACCTCATTTGATTCAAACAAAACTGATTGTCTAATGATTTCCACGGTTAAAGGAATTACTGATTTTCTAGAATACAACGTGTTAAAATGTACTTTGAAACTTAACTTAATTTCCTTTCCTTGTAATCAGTTTTAAAGACGTTAAATTTAAGTAAAAAGTATCTACTAATTACAATAAATTTCAGGTGTTCCTAATGTCTTTAAACATTGCTTTCTTCTTCTTCTTCTTCAAACATTTTAAATCCAGATTAGGATTTCCTGGATGTTAGCCAATAAAGAATAAATCTGAACTTAGTTTAAGAAATTCTTTCCCTTAAATATTTGTGCCTTATTACAGTTTATTTTATTTTTACATTTACTTTATTGTTATAAGCAAAATTAAATCTTTGGTGAAACACACATAGAAAAAATTATAAAAAATCATTGTACATACAAAATTTATAAATTTAATATTTTATAAGAATTATATTTTTGCAGCATATTTTATGCTAGATTAGCTTAAAATAATTTTAGTTACCGAGAAAATAATCTGGTATGTAACTCACATAACTTTCTTTTACACTACTTTTCAATATTTTAAAGACACATTGCCGATTAAGTCCTAAAGTAAGTAAAGTAGGTAAATAAGATATAAAATGTTGTACATATATAATGTAGAGTACATATATAATGTACTTTATTTGTTAATAAAGTACAATCTACTTTAAAAATAATCTAAAATAAATTAAGGAACAGTTTCAGTTAACACATTATTCTGTGTGAGGGGAGCTACCGTCTATTTTAACTCCCCGTTCAATTATAGTGCTTACATTTATTAAAAAAAAAAAAAAAAAAAAAAAAAAAAATCAAGGCTGTTATTAATTTGCCTACAAATTTGCCTGTCTTGATCAAATTTTTGAAGTAGCAACCTAATACAAACTTAAAAATATCAAATTTTAATTTTTTTTTATAATTATTTACTTTTAAGTAATGTTGAAAACTGATATATATAGATAGATAGATCAAGTGCAGATTACTTGGCATTCCGTATTTAGAGTATCGCAAAACGTGAAATTATGCAAAAAAACCAGAGATGAAAATAGGACTTCAAAATATACTTTGCTTACGGTACGGGTATGGAAATTTAATTCACCTTCCTGTGCAATGTTCGTCGACATAGTAAAATGTACACTCCTGCTCAGAAGTTTAGCAAGATTTGCAAACGATGTTTTTTTTTTTTTTTTTTTTTTTTTCAATTTACAAACTTATTTCTCGATGAAATGTTTTCAAACATTGGGTATTCATAGAAATGGATCTTTCTTATGTTTTTCACTAAAGATTTGTTTGAGACAACATTTAGGGGGCCAGTAACAAATTGAACATAATCAATAATGTTTGTGATCACCCTGTATCGTTGATTGAATGGAATATATTGTAACTTTAGGATATGTTAATACGGACCCAGTTTAGTGTGTGGATGAATTTGTGTGGCGATAACATATTAAAAACCGAAAATATAAACATCTATTTCAAATCTCTAAAAAAAAAAATCAGCATGTTTTTTATTTATAATATACAGAGTATTTAACGAAAAATATTCCCACTTTTAGATAAGTTAGAAAATCACTTTTAAAACAATATACTGCAGTCGGGATGCAAATATCTCCAATATCTCATTAAATATAACATTTTTATGAAAAACCTTTTCACTGCGCATGTGCGAAAGATTAAAAAAAAAAAATACTGCAGAGGTTAAAAGCTAGTTATATTGGGTAACTATTGGCAAAAGTTCATTTAAGTAGATTAAAAATCAAGCAAATTATCCAAAACAGAACGAGCTAGATTTTGGATATTTTTCAAGAGTATAAATTTCTTAAGAGGTTTTTCACATGCCGTGTAATTAATTTAAAGATACAATTATTTTAACCACTTAGTAAAAGTTCTTTTTGTGAAAAACCCCTTATCATTTCACAAATCTTAGTAAACAAGTTAGAGTTACAAGTTTATAAGGATTTTTCACAAAAAAGTGCATTTGGAGCGTTGTTGAAATAATCAGACCTTCAAATTAATTACGCGTCATGGGAAAAACCCCTTAAGAAATTTCAACTCTTGCAAAATATCTAAAATCTAGCACGTTCTTTTTCGTATAATTTACTTAATTTTTACTCTATTCAAAATCATTTTTGACAATATTTGCCCAATATATCTAGCTTTCAACCTATGTAATATTTTATTTATTTATTTATTTTTATTTTTATTTATTCATTTATTTATTTATTTTTTACACATGCGCAGTAAAAACGTTTTCATAAAAATGCTCATATTTCATGAGATAGTTAAGATATTTGTATTGCAATTGCAGTATGTTGTTTTGAAAGTGTTTGTCCAACTAATCTGAAAGTGAGAATAATTTTCGTTAAAAACTCTGTATTTTATAAATTAAAAAAAAAAAAAAAAAGTTTTTTTTTTCTTAAGTTTTAAAATAAATTCTTACATCTCTGTTATTTAATATGATATCGTCACGCAAATTCATCCACAAATTGAACTGGGTCTACATTAAGACATCCTAAAGTTACAGTTCATTTCGTTCACTTAACAATACAGGATGATCACAAACATTATTGATTTTGGTCAATTTGTTACTGGCCGCTAAATGTTGTCTTAAACAATCTACCCTGAAAAACATGAGGAAGTCCCAGGTCTTTAAATACGTTTGAAAACATTTTATCCAGAGATAAGTTTTTAAATTGAAAAAACTGATCGTTTACAAATCTTGCTAAACTTTTGAGATCGGGTGTAGCAAAGCATTTCATGAATCACATTCAATAGAAAAGAACGTTTAGCTTAATTTTAGGTAGCCCTCTGTATTGTCTAAAAACTTTATGCACATCACATTGCGTACTTAAATTTGTGATGTACTTAAATTTATTTTCTTACGTGAAAAACACTTAACATAAAATGAAAAACTCTTCCAGTAATTTCCAAGAATAGCGATAATATATCCAAATATTTTGATTGGCTTTGTAAATGAATAACACAGGTCTGCAAAATCGTACTACTAATTTTTTTTTCTGCACTGCGTGACGGTGTCTCTAACGTATTTTGAAACGCTGAATTCAAAACGATTGTCTTTTAACCCCTTAACGCGACGCCGCGAGGACGCAAAATTTAAGATCCAGCTGCAAAAATTCATCCCGGAAATTTTTTAGCAAAAATTTACGTTTATAACATATCAGAAAAGGCCGGTTTTTTTAACCTTAAAACTTAAAATTTCTTTTAGTTTAATTTAGTTCATGAATTCCGGTGGCAGTATAATTTAAATGATCCGAATTGTCTTGCGCCGCAAAGGGTTAAAACCAGAATAAACTACTACGTCAGAAGCGCCAAAGAAAAATATTTGAGATGCATACAGCTGTTTCGGTAGCCTTAAGCGTACCGTCTTCAGTGCTAAACGAATTCTGAGTCTGGAGAAGTGCTCGTATATATAGGAGAGGGACCGAACATAGTTCAACCAATAGGATTACGGGAAAAGTGGGGAGTGTGGCCAAGAGAAATTTAGGAATGTTAGCTGTGTAAACAGTAGAAAAATTAAGAGAATGTGGACTGAATGTTAAATTTCCAACAATCAGACAAATAGGGAACATTCCTAAATTCCTATTGGCCACACTCCCCACTTTTCCCGTAATCCTATTGGTTGAACTAAATTCGGTCCCTCTCCTATATATACGAGCACTTCTCCAGACTCAGAACTCGTTTTGCACTGAAGACGGTACGCTTAAGGCTACCGAAACAGCTGTATGTATCTCAAATAGTTTGCTTTGGCGTTTCTGACGTAGTAGTTTATTCTGGTTTTAATATTCCAACGCCAAGTCTCCTGTTATTATACGATTGTCTTTTCTTCCTATCACGTGAAGAATTTTCAAAAAGTGAGGATAAAGATCGAAAGATTTCATACAGAGGCTACAACAAATTCAATAGTTTAAAATACAATAAAATAGAGTTTTTTAAATTTTATAATCTCAAGAATTAACTGAAAACAAGGCGAAGATTTTAGATTATCAGTTGTTTTTTAAGTAATACCTTACGTAGCCTTAATATTTTTTCCAGCTTTTTACATATATGGAAAAAGAAAATAAATTTTTAAATAAGAAATAATTTAATTTTTTGCAAAATTTTTATAGATTAAATTAAAATTGCCTTTTCTTGTGTTATATTTAAATTTGTATAAAACTCATATCAGTGGTTATGAAATAAATTAAGATTTTCGCTTGGCCTTAACATTTTTTCCAGGGCAGTACGCCCTAAAGATAAATAAAAGAAGGTTTATATAGCAAATAAAGGAAAATATCGTTAGAACCATTTTTTTGAAACACTAATTTCCGAGATATGAAACTAATCTACCTAGGCAAGAGGCCTGTAAGTTTTCCTCTAGTAATCAAATAATACATTTGAAAGGATCTCTAAAAAATATCTTTTGTTGAAAATTTAAAGAAAATTTATCGAGCCGTTTTTAAGATACCAACTTTCAGTTTTACGTCCGATTTTCTACAAAAGTTGGAAAACTCAGCTCTTCACCAGAAGCCAACAATTACGTACGAAAGGATATCTAAGCAGAAATAAGTAGAGTGAATTAAATATATATATACAGAGAGAGAGAGAGAGAGAGAGAAAGAGAGAGAGTGGTTTTTTATAACGCACTTGTGAGACCTCAACTTGAACTACTTATACAAAACGCTGACACATACATACGAAATGTCTCCAAAAAGTGAGTTTATACAGCATCTTTGAAGAAAACAGTTAGAGCCATTTCTGAGATACGGTTTTAAGGCCCACTTTCGTTTTTCCAATTTCCGCCAAAAGTTGACGAAATTATCTATACACCGAAACTGTGTTTAAAAGTTTTGTCGTTCTATCTTTATTCGATTTGGAGATATGGAGTACTTAAAATATTCCCCAATTCACTCTCACACACGTAAATACATGCGCATGCACACACTGATAAATTGCCAAAAAACTTCTTTTTTGACTAAGGAGACTTAAATCATTTAAATCATTTCAAAGGCAGATATTGAAATTTTTAACCAAATAAAACATTTCCACTTGTCAGGTTTTAGAACTAAAAATATATATAAATAAATGAAATATTACACCATGATTAACCATAGTTGCACCAAATAACAAGTCATATAATATAATATACATACATATATATAATGATATAAGTTTCTTTTAGGGTATTCTTCAGTGCTAAATATAATGGTGATTAGAGTGTGTAAAAGCTTCATTGCAAAAATAAGTAAATAAATAAATAATAAATTAAATAAAAATATGTAAATAAAAAGAAATAAATAAATAAAAAGAAATAAATAAATGTATTTGAATTTATTCAGTAATAAATAAATATATTCGAACTAACCAATAAAAGTCTTACTTGACCTCAAATCTAGTATGTATAAAGTTTTGTCTAATCATTACATATTTTTAGTTAATATCAACTGCTTAATTTTCTAATAATTTATGTATCATTATTCATTTTATATTAAAGAAAATGTGTATTTCTGAATGTTTTACTCGTCAGATTAAAATTATCTATTAATAATTTGGAATATTTGTTAATCATTTAAATTTGAACTAATATTCTTTTTATGTATATGACAAAGAGTTTTTATGAGAAAATAAATATGTATACTGCTCATAAATTCATTGTTCGAAGTATAACTGGAAATATGCACAAGTTGTAGTCTCTATTATGAATGTCTTAAGTAAAACAATGTTTTTATTTATTCACATCGGATATGAAAAATAAAATTTATATGATCGTTACTACACTCCAGTATATTTTCAGAAATATTGACGTTAAAATATTTACCTTTAACCTAATAAAAACTATTTTAAAAGACATTTTGCATAAATCCTTGAAAAATATAAATGTCAAAAAATGATAGATCATTTTTAGCGCTTTAGAAAATTCCTGTCAGAAGGAATAAAAATCTTGATGTAATTTGTTTGACGTTTATGTTATTATCCTATATGTAAGCGATGATATATTGAATTATGCAAGATATGAATAATAAATACTTTTACAATGACATGATGTAAAATTTAGAGATTATGCAGATTGTTTATATTTTATTGCATTATCATGAATTCTAAATAACATGGAAATGAAACTGCAGTACATATTAAGTAAAATGAAAGAGAAGATTTTCTACAAAATCTTAGCTCTAAAATTAAAATTAGATTTGTAGTTTTAGCTTAACATGCAACTGAATATAATTTTGTAAAGTTTGGTCTTTTTTTAAAATACTACATTACCGAATGGTGAAGTCGGCAACAAAATTATTGAGAGACACATCCACATTTTTCATATATTTTCATATATATCATCAACTTAATTTTTTTATAAACAGTATAAGATTAAGATCATGACTCGGCAATGATTTAGTTAACAAAACAGTATAATGCCTATGAAACCGGCATACGAATTATTGCTAGAGCTTCAATAATTTTACTGCCGACTGTATTTGCAACATTCTCCAATTTGCATTACATTCTAATAGATTTTTAATACTTGAAAAAAAATTGTATGGCACTGCCCAGGTACTCAGCTGGATTCTAGGCATCTCTTCAATTGCATCTCTGTTGCCTGGACCCTCTTCAACATCAACCCCAGCTGCTGCCATGACACCCTTTATGCAAAAGAGTCGGAGATGTGGCCAGGGCTGTGCTCCATGCCTTTGGTCTCACTTGACTTGTCCATACACTTTTTTTCTGCACTTGTTACACGACAACAACAACAACAACATATGTATTTGAAATATAATGAATAAATCAATCAGATTCGTAATTGCAGTTTACCATACAATTAAATATCATTCCGAAAAAAAAAAAAAAAAAAAAAAAAACTACGATACCAAATGGTATTATCAACACTGTCTAATTTGAATTACATTCTAATAGATTTTTAATATTTAAAATACAAAGTAATAAATAAATAACGAAATGTATTTTTCTTTTCTAAGTAATTGAAAAACAAATGTAAAAATAGAATTTAATTTAGTACAACAGGGCCTTTTTTAGACAATAAAAGCATTCGATAGCTGTTTTGAATTCTTTAGCAAGAGTTACTATATTAATTTTCTTGGTACAGCTTTAGAATACGACCTCTTTGGCAACATTTATATATTAATTTTTTTTTCATTTATTATTTTTTTTTTCTGTCATTTTTTCGATGAATTAAAGTGGTTATCACTGCGTAAAGACCTTGGCAAGAAACATTTTAGCTATTTCAGTTCCAAGTAAAACGCGTAATAAATCTGTTCCATTTTTTTCACATGATTTTTCTCGGATTTACTTTAAATGTTTTTTTTTTTTTTTAACTCAGTGCCAGAAGCAAAATAGAAAGAAAATAATTGGCCAAAATAAAAGTAAAAAAATAAAATAAAATAAATAAATAAATAATAATAAAATAAATAAATAAATAAATAAATATCTTAAGTTGTATTATCTTGTATTTATCTTATATTAAGTTGCATCCATTTGCAACGGTTATTATATTAATTTCTTTAAATTATTTTGCAAATTTTATCTGAATTTTGATTTAATATTTTTACATGTTGCCAGAAGAATAATCATCCTGACATATTCCAGGTGAAACATAAAAAATAATTACGATGCTAAAATGTCTGACTGAAGGTAATAATATTGTCGTACTAATAATGGCTACAAAATGTTAACTTTTTAATTCAAATTAAATTCAAGCCATTATTTAAAAACTATTGAATATAGTAATTATAAAAATATCAGAATTTTGTAAACATTACTATTACGATTTTTTTTATCGTTACACATTGTTTAAATTTATTTTTTATTTTATTTTTTTATCACCGTTAACAACTATTTATATTAAAAATAATCTGGTGTGTCACTCACACGACTTTCTCTTACCCTGAAATTTAATACTATAAATACAGCTTGCAGATTAATAGGTAAGATAACGAGTACTGTTATGTAAACCTATGTTAAACAATTCATATTAGGCTTCTGAAGAGTTTTATATGATAATTAGTTCTGTGTGAGGGGGGCTACTGTCCCCCTCAACCCCCCGTTTCATTAACGCACCTACATTTATATAGAATTTAATTCGGTTATTAAAAAATAATTCTCTTTTTAAAAAATAATTTATTAAAATTATTATTAAAAAAATTATCTTTTATGATAAGGCAGACGATTTCCATATTAGAGAAGTAATATAACACAAAATGTCCAAAAAAAGTCCATTTTATTCTAAATATTAAAAAAAAAAAAAAAGAAAAAAATAAGTACGATTATTTTTCTAAGTTTTGTTTCGTTAAAAGTAAAAAAAATCGATAACTTTGCTTTAAATTATCGCAGATCGATGGTTCAACCATTCGTTTTAAAGGTATTGGCGAGCTCTTTTGAAAGATACCCATCATGAAAATTTACCCCCCTCGAGGGGGGACTTCCCCCCCAGGGGGGGGCGAGGCTCCTACATACACATTTTTTTTTCCCAGTTAACTATCTCTATTATAAAAAATATATATTCGTTTCATTTGGTTTAGTGCAGTCTATAGACCTTAAACTCTACTTTCCTGCAATTTCCCCCATAGACGTAATGTATTAGAATTCTCTCGATTGTCCCTGTACACGAACCATTTGCTTGATCTTAACGAAAAGCTTACTGTAGCGTCCCTATATGATATGCATTTAAAATACCAAGTTTGAACTTTCTGCCATAATTTGTTCTTGAGATATGCTGATAACAGACAGACACACACACAGACATACACACAGACCATTTGCTAAAAACATGATTTTCGTATTCAGGGGACCTCAAAACGTGTAAATATAGCAAAATCTCGCGTTCGAAAATTTGACCCCAAAACAATACTTTCTCTACCTTATGGGTAAGAGAAAGTAAAAAATAACAAATTTTAATTATAGAAACAAATTTAAACAGATATCATATTTAGTAATACAAATGTATTAAGGCAACAGAATTTAAAATAAATTAATTACTATCCTTTTTCAGTAACAAACATGCATGAAAATCTTTTTTTCAATTCCTACTATTGGTTCACACTTTCCCTATACATATCTTGTACAAATCTTGCAATCGATTTTTAACAAACTTCCCAACTAGCTAGAAATTTGAAACTTTCAGGATTGCTCAGAACCCGATGACAACACAATACTTCGAAGTCCGATTTACGAATATTTTATTAGTTTTCTTATAATTAATTAAAATAAGAAAATAATAACATCATAATAGCGTTAAAAGAGCCATTAAAATATTAGCTATAATTTAATTGTTGCCAAAAAAAAAAAAAAAATACCAGTTCATTTTCTTTTGACATAAAAATAAATACATTTAATTAAATGTGAATATTAAAAAATGTATAAAAAGTTAAATTATGCATCTCACAAAAACTAACGTCATTATCACTTTAAAAATGTTATGCACATAAGAGCTTTTTGATTCATCAGAAAATTTAAAATGTGATACAAAAAAAGGTTTTTTTTTTTCTCATAATTATTTTTCTTTCATTTTGTACGCGCGCTTCTTACTTCCTAAGTCAAAATTATATATATGTATAATCGATAGTGTTTGTAAGTAGGAAATGACTTAAATTTTTTTTCTTTTATCTTACTTGTTTTTATTGCATATGGGCCTTTGTTTATACATTATAGAACAGTAAATTGGGAAAATGTTTTAACTTATTAGAAATATCTATTCAATCTCATACATAAGACTTATGTAAAAATATTCGTAAATTCTAAAAATATTTTTTAAATATCAATGCGCCGATTGTATCTTTAGATACAGTCGGTAACAAAAGTCTCCGAACACTAGCAAAAATTCCTATATAAAAAATTTACACTTAATACAGTTTTGTTAAATAAATCCTTGTCGAATCCTGTTCTTAGTCAGTATTAAAACAGGATTTGACAAGGATTTATTTAACAAAACTGTATTAAGTGTACATTTTTTTACATAGAAATTTTTGATAGTGTTCGGAGACTTTTGTTACGGAATATAATTGTGCCATTTTCAAATGAAAAAAAAAATCAATGATCAACTCTTTATTTTGCATGAGTAATCAGAGACAAAATAACTGATCTGGTTTCAAATAACAGCCACTGTAACTAATATCGCTCGTTTCACAAAAAGTAAGAATTATTGATTATATATTGCATAATTTTCTTTGTCTTGCAAATTTTCCATTTATTTATTTATATTTTTATTACTTTATTTATTTTTACTAAAGCTAGAACAATAATAATGTTTTCTTCCAAAACAAAAATCTCTTTTAGCGAAATTATTCCGTGCAGCATACATTTAGTAATATATTTTTTTCTAACTATCAAAAAACTTTTAACTGCCTAACTAAACTAATTTGTTAAAGCATTTCTAAAGGTATTTAACATACTCTGTTATTTTTCTCATCAAGTTTTCTTTTCAATTACATGTCTTAAATATTTAAATGTCTCTTTGAGATAAGTGCATGTTCATAAGGTTTTTTAGCATGCTATTTTGTCATTAACAGGATACTAGTATTTTCAAAACATTTTAGCAAAAAGTGTAAAGCAAACTTTCATGTTAATTCTGATGAGTTCAAAAGAAATAAATTACTATTCTTAAGTCATAAAAACAACTAATAAAGTCGTTTTACATTATATACACCAAACTTTGGATATAAAGTATGTTATGTATATGTGTATGTGTTGCAAAATAAAAAAAAGAAAATCCTATTTTTTTTTTTTTAAGATTTATAGTTTGTTTTGAATTCTAATCTTATTTTATATGCAGATTTTACCAGAAAGAAACAATAGTACTCAGAACTAAACAAAATAATAATAATAATAATAACTGTAAGAAAAGATAAAGAAGGAGGTTTTAAGAAGAAGGAGGTCACAGCATAATGATTCATTTGTGTTAGAGCCTTGAATTCGGATTTTAAATACCTAAGACAGAGTTATGTGTTTGAATCTTTATCCATCATTAATTACTATACTTTATTCATAATTAGCCACAAGTGGGCATTTCATATTTATAACGATTTTTTCCAGTGCAGTGGAGCATTTATTCTTTTTATTTAGTTATATCATTGACTTTATCTCCATCAGAATGATAATTTTCAATTGTTTAATATTAATATTTTAGTTATTTTATTTGTCTCAAAAACACACTGAAAGGGAATTCACTATCATAATATTGTAATAGATTAAAAAATCAAATAGCACGTAAAAAAGAAAAAAAAAAAGAGTGAGAGAGAGAGAGAAATTGATTAATTACTATAGTTAGATTTTTTATTTTCCCTGTATCGCTCTCTATTTGTTTTGCATATACTTGTTTTCTTAATGCGATGCAAATGTGTGCTATAACTAACTTAGTGTAAGTATTACTTAATTTGTTTTTTCCCCTACACTATTTTTCTCTTTAAATTGAGTACCTTTACTAAGCTAATAATAAGTGTTTATTTTTTTTTGGGGGTTTATTTTGAGTTTTCTATTACTATGCAAAAGCAGGTTATTTATGTTTGTGAGACAAACATATTTTAACCGCATACGTAACAAATATTTAAAAGAGAAAAAAAAATTAGAACAAGTGAAAGAAATATTTTACATTAATAAATCCCTATTATAAATGTTATTTCATAGATGAAGGAGATTAAATATTACTACGGAATCATGTAAAAAGTAAATGGTGGAGATTCGAGAATTCGACAGGCGTTAATTTTTTAATTACCTTATATTTCAGACAAACTAGGAACTTATTATAGGTTTAAAAATCTGTCATATATATATTGTTTCATATTTATGATTGTGTAAATTGTTCATAAATTAAATTACTTCTGGTTTTGTTTTAAACGTATTTACATGTTTTGAAATGCTTGAACATGATATGATCATTTTTAGACAATGCCCGTCTATCTATGTATTTATAACAAACATTTTTTGCAAGCTAAAAATCAAGAAATCTAAACAACTAAATATAAATATAAATTTAAATTTATAATAATTGACAATTTGATAATATTTGTTTTCTTAAAAATGTAGTGCATATCGCTGAACCGTTGGAGCTTCCTAATTTATAGAAACGCTATATATCTCAAATTCTATAGTGTATAATTTCACAAATCTTAATATATATGTGAGAGTTATTATTAAAAATTTTGCTGATCCGAGCTATTAATATATTTTTGTGCATGTTAACTGATATGTGATACAGTAGAATGTTACTGTAGAAAGTTTTGTGACATACATATTTTTCTCCAGCTATTTTATACAGGATTGTTGTAACTACTTCATATAAATATTATTTATTTTAAATTTAATTTTAAAACTAATCTTTAAATACGGTTCCGTTCCTTCGCCAATTGAAACTGCTTAATTTTTTTCAAGTAATATTGTTATTCCACTATACTAATTAGTTATCTTATCTGATCCAATTAAATTACACGTATGCAGACGCAATTCATTTATGGTTGTGAAATAAGTACATTTTTGAGGAACCCTTATTAAAGACAGAAAAGTAAAATTAGTTAAAATCATTCAATATAATTACGTGCGTCAATAAATCCTAGACAGCAATGCTATTTGATGCCTGGAAGAGAGAGAAAGCATTATTATTGACTTATCCGAAAAATTAATGATGGATTTAATAAGGCATGAATCTAGCTTAATTAAATTGTATTGCAGATAAAATATGGATCCCTATTATGAACATAAGTTGTCTTAAATTCATATATATATATATATATATCCCTTTCATGAATTATGAAATGTATGTATAATTAAAATCTACAAATGTAAAAATCGAAAAATCTAAACACACTTTCTGAAATAATATTTGCTTTAATTAGTTAAGAGTATTTTTATTATGCATTGGTTAAAAAAATGACACACAAATAAAATGAAACACAAAGGCTAATACAAAATATATTTACAGTAACTTACTAAATAGACATTGTAAAATTAAGAATTTGATTATCATTCTCTATTTCCACACGTGACTAGTTTTATTTCTTTCTTTTTACTATTTTACTTTCTTCTATATGTAATATAGAGAAAGGATTGGATTCGTGAAAATTTTCGAACTTCGGTTTTCGATGGATTTACACGTTTTGGGATGTCCTGAACACGATTTCATAGTTTTTAGAAAATATCTGTCTGTGTTTGTCACGAATTTTGTGGCCGCTGTATCTCACGAACCAATGACCGAAAAATAACCAAACTTGGTATTAAGTTGTACCCTGTTATAAACTGGTGCTGATTAGATTTGGGTATCAATCGCTCAACAGGTGGCGCTGTGATCACAATTTTTTTAAATTTTTAACATGGCAGCATAGGACAAAATTTCGTATAAATGTACATAATGAGACTTACTTTTTAACTTGTGATTGAAAAAGATTAATATGAATTATTGATAATAGTATTATTTCTATACTGAGATTAGAAAATATTGGATCTATACGTTTAGAGATAACTTTCAAACAATTTTCACGAAATGTCTGTTTGTGTGATAATAATTTTGTGGTAGATCTAGTTGAAGAATTAATGCACAGAATTTCATAAATGTTTATATTTAGTCCTATATTAGCATAAATAAATTACTATGTGCACTGATACTCACTAACTTGAAAGGTTCAAGAAAATATACCAATTACGACACTATTACTTTATCATCTAAATTTATGCTTGTCAGACCAATGGTTCTTTCACATTCTCTTGATAATCGTAAATTTTCCAATCATTTCGAAACTGTGCAGCGATGTCATATTTTATCACCAACATTATGTCATAAAAATCTTCAGTGTTTAAGCTCAAACATTTGAACTTTTCTTACATTATATAATTAATCTAAAAGAAACAGCAATGTAAAAAATCATTTAATTGAATTACCAAATGAAAAAAAAAAAAGTTACAAACAAACAATAACAATAATAATAACAATTTCTTCAGTAAATCTTATTTTTAAATTCTTTGCTGCCAATTCTTTCGCTTTTTGTAGAAAACTTCATATCAATGTTTTTCAAATATAAATATCGAAATATCAAATCGCAGAATAGAGATATTATTGATTTTTAGTAAATATATCGGTAATAATCCTTATTTATACAATGTAAATTTTGACAGTTAGGAAATCGGAAAAAAAGGGAATGAACTGCATATTTCAAATAGAAATTCAAAAGATATATTTATTTTATAACATTCTTTATATTAATAAACAATAAATAGTACATAAACATCATAAGTTATACGTTATACTTGTTTGTAATCTTTTATCTGATTATTTATTTTCGTGCTTGATAACAAAAATCAAAGTTTGCAGTTTAGAAAAAAAAAAAAAAAAAAAAAAAAAAAAAAAAAAAGAAAAAAAAAGACAAGGGTCACACCTTAATATTTCTGTTTTACTTTTAGCAACTTTTGTGAGAAGCAAGCTTATGAACTTAAAATTAAATGATAATTAATATTTTACGTGAAAGAAAATCCTACTTTGTTTTTAGCTTCAAATTTATAAAATCTATCAAAAAAAGTAATGTTTCACACCGGTGTATTTCACATATATCTGTTATTGTTTCAAATCACCTAAAAAATATTCCTGTGAAAAATTTTTATATTTTTACCAAAAAATAAAATAAAATAAATAAATAAATAAATAAAATAAATAAATAAAAATAAAAATAAATAAATAAATAAATAATAATAATAACAACAAAATAAACTGTCTATGATTTGTTAGTTTCATAACTGACAATGAATCAATTTTTTTGGAACTCATTATGTATTATGTACAAAATAAATATATAAATAAAGTAAAATATAAATAAATAATGTATAATAAGAATTTGTATGTATTATGTTTTGGAATTATTGTAAGCTAAGAGATAATTTTCTTTCTTCACTTTCATTATTAGATTTCAAATAAAAATAATAAATAATATTTGAATCGTCGATAAAAGTCGCCTAGATTAATATTTATTAGTTTAAAAATGTTAAATCACAACATGTATCTATAATTGCACACTTGTATGCGTATTTTTACTACATATATCCGTGCTTTCGTGCGAATACAGCACAAAATAGATTATTTTAATTATCGAATAAGCATAAAACAATTAAATTTATTCAGTTTTATTAACATCAATTCCCACAAAGTAAGAAAAATACAATTTCAGTTACTAATTTAAAGATTAAAATTATGTAAGTTATATATATATATATATCTTTTTTTTTTTTTTTTTTTTACAAATTGCAGTATAGAGCAGTAAATATAAATATTTAAAGATGTAAAAATTAAGCAAACATGAAAAATCGCAAAAATATGTAAAATGTATTTGGAGACGAAACAAATAAGCTCTAAAATTCAGCAGAGAAAACAAACCGGAAAAGCGTTGTTCGAAAGCAACAATGCAATACAGCAGAATTAAAATAAAGCACTGGTATTTAACTTTGATTATAATAAAGTATTAAAGTACACAGCTGAGGTATTTTTTAACCACGTTTCTTGTGACCATGGAAGCATCTATGCAAGTGCTGACTGAACGAGTCCACTGTTAAAATACGAGTGATAATTTTGTGTTTGAGAAAAAATAAGTTATACGGGAGGCCGAATTACTGGATGTTTACCAAATACCAACCCGTCGGTTAATTTCGTACGTCTCCACGCCTTTGGAGCCGTACTCAATGGTACGCCCGGAAAACGTGGATTCACTATATTAACGTCAATCACTAAACAAACAACCAAAGTTCGGAGCTTGTTTTAAGTACGTAGGTTAGAACTTTTAAAAGAGTTGATTTATTTATTTTTATTTCTTTTTTAACCTCCATTGAATAAAAATAAAAATATATTTGTTTTCATTTCCTTAATATTAACAAAAAAAAAAAAAAAAATTTTTTTTTTTTTTTTTTTTTTTTAAACCTCCATTTAATAAAAATAAAAATATATTTGTTTTCATTTCCTTAATATTAACAACAACAAAAAAAAAAAAAAAAAAAAAAAAAAAGAAAAAAAAGAAAGAAGAAAAAAAATTAAAAAAAATTGTTTTATAGAAATATTTGAGACGTCCTTGTGTTTGGTTTTAGCGACATTTGTTGGTTATTATGGGGTTGCTATGCTGACGTTAATCCTATTTATACGAGAAAAATTCTAATTATAAACTGACATTATTTATCAACTGCAATAGGTTTATTTTAGTGCTATATATTCTACATCACACGCAATTGTAAAACTAATTTAAACTACATTACTTTGGTAAAACAAGGGTGATTTCTGTATATGAACAATAAACCCTAATATTTCAATAACTTGAAAATATAAGTGTGATAAGCGTTCATAAAAAATTATCAGACTATAGACTAAAAAATTATATATATTAAGAAAACAAGAATTATGAGTTTCCTTAATTTACTATTGTTTACAAAGTTGTATATTAATTTGAAAGACGGAAACTAATGATACTGATAAGAAATATTTGATGCCAAATAACTTTACACAATTATCGTTAAAAAATTTTTAAAAGAGCTTCTTTTTCGAATTAAAACAATAGTAATGTAAATATATTCATTTAATTTCGTTTAGGTCCGCCTACAGATGTTTCACTGTATTTATCATAAATTTCCCCACAGACCTAATATATTTGAATCCTTTTCGATGGTTCTGTACACGAAACATTTGTTTGATATCACTGAAATGTTTAGTATAGTATCACTATATGATACACATACAGAATACCGAGTTTGGACTTTCTGCTACTAATTATTCTTGATATATTCTGATAACAGACACGTAGACAGACAGACGCATATACAAATAATAACAGGAGACTTGGCGTTGGAATATTAAAACCCGAATAAACTACGACGTCAGAAACGCCAAATATTTTTCTTTGGCGTTTCTGACGTAGTAGTTTATTCGGGTTTTAAGACGCATATACACACAGACGGACACACAGATAAACAGATACACACACAGACCAATCGCTAAAAACATGATTTCCAGATTGAGGGGATTTGAAAATGCATAAATGTAACAAAAACTCAATTTCGAAAATTTGACCTAAAAACCACAGATATGTGTTAGATAAAGTAGTACAAATAAGTTTCAAACACTTTTCTTGTCTGTTTCATATTGCGATAGATAAAACGTTAAATTCTAAATAAAAATAAATTAAAATCTGACAAATATATATATATATATATATATATATATATATATATATATATATATATATATATATATTAAAAAGAATATATAGAGCTTTAATTTTTAAAATAATAAAACACACACACAAAATGTATCCACATTCTACGCTGTTTTATTAAAACGATAGATATAAAATTAAAGAATCTATAAAACGCTTCCTAAGATGGTTTAAAGAAGTTTTTTTTTTTTTTTTTTTTTTTCTTTTTCTATATTATAATATTCATGTTCTTATACAAATTTCTTTTAAGAATACTACTGAGATTATGATAGATAATATATAGATATATATGCATGTGTTTGTGAAAACAGAATAGTAGTACATAAGAAAATAGATGATGAAATGTCACTGAATTCTGCAACAACTAATTTAAACTAATAAATAACTAAAAATAGCCGGTAGCAGTATTAAAAAATATGTAAAATATTAACCAGTATTAATTTTAATAATGAAATTAAAACAACCATTATACTTACCGAAACAAGATCTCCAGAAAAAGACTGTATATGATAACTTAAAATATGATATCCAACAATAATGTTCATAAACCGCGACATTTTAATCATTTGTTCGGGTTTCACATATCAAATTTCTCAATAAGCATAGTGTAAATTATTGAATATTTGTACAAATGGCATAAGTTATTTTCTTAAGTTTAACTTTAACGACAATTTAATTTAAAGATCTTCAATAATTGTTATTTATTTTAACAATAGTAATTCATATAATTATTTGGTAATAATTATATATAAAACTAATTTAACGACTCTTTCGTCTGTAATTATTATTATTTTAAGTTATTAATACTATGACTGTTTTAATTATATATATATAGTAATACAATATTATCAGTGAAAACATTTGAAATTTAAAGATGATTTAATTTCAGTATTCAAACAATTATTCTGATCAAAAACGAAGACCACCTAAATCAAACCAAAAAAGAAATAAAGTAAAATCTAAATGAATTATAAACTTGCTAATTAAGTAATAAAAGTAGTTCGAAATGATCATTAAATTGCAAAACACTGAATGAGAATTATAATACACTGAATGAGAATTGAAATAGTGTTATAAATAATAATAATAATAATGCAACATAATGAGAATTGTAATACATTGAATGAGAATTGAAATAGTGTTATAAATAATAATAATAATAATACATAAAATGCGCAGATAGAAGGTATAAAATGATGTATTTAGAAATTTTTTGAAAATTAAAAATCTGCTTAAGTAATAGCAAACATTGTGCATACACATAATGACATAAAAAATAATAAAAAGCTTCATTTCCAAATAAAGGGGTTAAAATCTTTAACATGTAATAGAATTTAATATATATTTTTTATACAAAATTTTCATTAATGAAAACGTACTTCTCAAACAAGATGCCTATTTATGTTGTGAAGTTTAAAAATTTAAAAATTTGTAATGATTTTAGATTTATGTAATTAGTTTTCCGCAATCCAAAGTCTATTGATTAACTCTAGTAATCTCTACGTTGTCATTTATATTAATTCTGTATTAAAACATAGTAGAAACTAGTTAGCATAGGCGGACATTCCTCATTTCCTCATCATATATATGCTCTTATAAATTTCTGCCATATGACATTGTAGTCATGTTTATAGAAATCAATTCTATCGACCACTGAGCATGGTTGCATAGTGAGATGCCCCAACCAATAGGCTACTCTTTCTCCACATCGATGCATTTAACTTATCATAATTTGTTGATTAATTTTGTTCGGGCCAGCTTATTATTATTTATTTATTTATTTTGCTACTCCATATTATTTCTAATGCAATATTCTCAATGATTAAAGTTTGTATGTGATATTGCTATAGATTGCTACGGTATGAGAATCTTTAATTTTGAATAAATTAAAAATTGTTCTGAGGTACATTGTTTATTTCCAATAATGATAATAGCAACAATTTATATTTTAAACAGCATCGGGCATATTTGGCATGAAAATTTATCCTTACGCAAGTTTATATAAAATTTTATTCTATTCTCTTATATTAAGAAAATCGTAAATTTCGAATAACTTACGAAGTTTTCAAAGTAGAATGTTTCTAGACAATGATATTTGCTCCAGTATGATAAATGCTATTTTTCGTACTGGTATTACGATGAATTATGATGAAAATAATCTCAATAATATCTTACTCAACTGTGTTAAAAAACCCATAAATTTCGAAAGAGTTATAAAGTTTTCAAATTAGAATGTTAAAAATTGTGTATATCACTCTTATTAGTGACATTTTAAAGCAAGTCCGATAGTTTTATGATATATTATTAATGAAATATTATCTACACAGACTAGTAAATTAACTAAGGAAATGACTAACAAAGGAATTATCTTTTATGCAAACTCCACAGCAACTGTATGATTTTTGAATTTATCATAACATATAAAAACGCAGAAAAAAAAAAAAAAAAGAAAAAGAAAAAAGAAAGAAGGAAAGAAAGAAAGAAAAGAAAAAAGTAGAAAATTTTCTTCAATACCCAAGTTTTCTCCTATCATCCATTGTGCGATGGGAATTTAAAAAATCACCTTCCTTAAGTAATTTCTATTATTTATTTATTTTTTTATTTTTAAACTTACAATATAAAATAATCGAAACATAAAAACTCAATCTTAAAATAAATAACTACTTGCATTTAAAGATCATTATTTCTTAATTGAAAACTTAAATAAATCTCTTTCTATCTGATAAAATAGAAATAATTGGTATAATTATTTTCACTTTGAGTTTAATTGAACAGAACTAGACAATTTTCATAACTTAAATTAAGTAGCAAAACTTTTAATCCTAGGGGAATTTAAAAATAATATTTATTTTAAGTTGTTTCTGATTTTTATACGTATCGAAAAACACAGTAATTAAGTTTTATTTTATTTTATTTTTTGTATGCATTTGGTAAGCTGCAGTTATTTTTGTAATTGATTATTTTTGTAAAAAAGAATAAAATGAAAAAAAAAAAAAATGTAATTATATTTTTAGAAAAATATTAAATTGTGGGCTTTTTTGTTTTTGGGATAACATTTGTAGATGAATATGAAATATAAATTAAATAAAAAATATAAAGGAATGATTATTAACTTTCATTATAAATGATTTATTTTGACAAAATGTATATGTATAGAAAACTGTGGATCCCCTGAAGAAGGCCCCATGTGTTTTGGAATTACTTTTGATTTATTATCAGTTTGCCTATTTATTTTATTTTTATATTTCCTTTTACTGCATTTGCGCATTGGTTTATAAAAACTCTGTTTCAAGTTTTTTATAAAAAATTCAAGTTTCATTTCTACAAATTTTCAAGATTTATTATATATATATGCACTTGTAAGACTTCGCCCGCTTAGCAGTCAGCATTTTAAAATAAAGGTTATTTGGCGGTTTATCCTAGGGTCCGAGAAATAAAATTGACAAGTTGACTGGTGGCAATTTATGATAAGTATTTTACATTTTTTCTTTAAAATTATCTTTTTGACTTATATTATTTGTTTCAAATCATATGTAAAATTAATTTCTTCTTAATGCATTGTGTCAATTGTGACGCCAAATATTTCTGCTACATCATATTATTCTTTATACTATTCATTCCACCATTTTTTTTTTCCTTTTTTTTCAGCATATTGTTGAAGGTATGATGTTAATTTCAAATGTTACACATGAAAAAATAGGGTTATTTGTAGTTATATATTAAATCAAAATTATCCGTTTTATAGCTTTAATATCTTTAATTTTAATATGCACATGTTATAAAGATGCAGTTTATAGATTAAAAAATAAAGCCACAATTTGGTTTTTTAAGAACAGATTTAAAGATTTTAAATTTAAAAATTTACAGATTATGCATATTGTTATAGATTTTATCAAGAGTAATCTAAAATGTAAATACCTTCCTTATTATTTAAAATGCGAGGATAAACCACTATAAAATTTAGTTGGAAATATTATTAATAATCTTTGACATAATTAATGTAAATGATATAGTTAAAAAATGTAAAAAAAAAAAGAAAAAAAAAATCATTCTTGTAAGTGACTGTAAAATAGGGATGGCCTTTCGTTATAATAAACCAATGAAAATATTAATATGCAGTTTTGCAAATTATTGTAAGAATTTAGTGTCAAAGTAAGATGCAGACTGCAGACTGTTTATATAAATTAGATAAATTTAGTGATTAAGTTTACAAGAATTATGATCATATTGTTACAGATGATTTAAATATAATAGAAAATGAATACTTAAGAAATTTTGTGAGTTTAGTTTCAATATTTAGATTAAATTTCAATTGTAGTAAGATTATGCTAAATTATGAAAAGTATTTAGGTAGTTTCATTTTAAAACTTTCTTAGAAGTATATTTGGTTTGTTCAAGATTTTTATAAATCGAAAATGGAAATGTATAAAATGTATAAAATGTTTTAAAAGTAAATATCTCTTTTATCTTAATTACTTTGATAAAAAGAGTGATAAAAATAAACTTTCTGATTTATCAAATGCCTCTAAAGTTTTAAAAAAATGTATATTATTTCCATTGCAGATAAATTAGATAAAAAATTTGCTATTACATGTAAAATATTTTATAAAGAATTTCTTTTAAATGAATATTTAAGAATGACACATTTAAAAAGGTTAATAGGTCTCTTTCAGTTATTAAAAAAAATCGTTTAAATTCTTTAAGTAAAAAAATTAAATTTTAAATTTTCTGATTAAAAATTCGCTTTCTTATTTATTACAACTAAATTTCATTAAAAAAAAAAAATGTTAAATTTTGGTTTTCACTTATGGTACGTTTAATTATAGCTTACAAATGTTTTTTAATTTGTTAAACAGAGCTTTTAATTATATTTATAAACGTGAAAGTAGTTTTATAATCATTAAAAAGATTCCAGTTTTAGATTATATGAATAGAAAGAATTATGTCATATCTCATGTGCCAATGAGTATTTGGACATTTTCGAATTTAGACGTTTCGTCCAATGACGGAATTATTTTGGAGTTTTGGGCGTATAAAGAATATGTTATACCTCATATATTTCACTAAAAGTTTTGTCCTGAAGATGAAAAGTGGACCAGTAAAAAATTAGACAAAAATAAAAAAATTTGGATCATCCGGTAAAAGGTAATGCTTGAAATGTGTTTTTGCTGTAGAAAGTGATTATGAGGATTCTTCTAGTTATCTGTGTAACTTTTTATGAAGCTACGACTTGTATTCATTGAGATATAATAGATTCTTTGAAAAACTGAAATATATATATATATATATATATATATTATTCGTATGGAATTAGATTCAGTGCTAAGCCATTTTTAGGAAATTTGGCATACTACATTAGACATAGCATATTGCAATCAGAATGCAAAAATGTTAAATATCCCATAAAGTACTAGCAGGCTTTGCCCGCTTTGCTGGTAAATATATTAAAATGAATCCTCAAAACACCACATCATTAACCACATTATCGCCACAGTCTCTTGCCTGCTTTTTACTCTCTACTTTATTTTATTTTTTTTTTCTTCACTACCTGGTTGAAGGTGGCTTTCACATACACACACACACACAAATACACAGGATTATCAATAAATAAAGCTCTTTAATACAGATCTGAATTAGCTTTCATTTTACTATTATTTAATTTTGATAATGACGCCATTTTTTCATGTGCTTGAGTAAATTTAATATATATATCTTTTTTTATTTGATATTATTATTATTAGTAGTAGTATTTGCGTGAAAATATATTTTATTATATGTCGAAAAATAAATTAACTCGTAAACTTCTTTGGCAGCAATTAAAAAGTAAAAAAAAAATAATTTAAATCATAAATTCCTCCAAATACTTATCCAAAGAAAAAACGCACTTCTTCTAATATTGCAAAGGTGAAATCTTTAATTCTGAAAGGAAACCCTTCAACTCAAAGGTATGTTGCAAAAACATTAAACTGCTCTGTTTCAACTGTAAATAAAATTTTTAACTCTGATTTGAACCTTAAAAAGGCCAAAAAATATAATGTTCATCGTCTTTCTCAGCGTCGTATCTATGAAAGTAGAACACGCTGCAGAACTCTTTATAAAAAACATTTGTCAGGATAAAAGTGGAAAGATGTCGTAAGAATGGAGGAAGCTGGGGTCTATTTAAGTAATTGCAAGAAAAAAAATCAATTTATTATCATAAAAGAGGAGATTTGTTTTCTACATTGTTCAAAGAATCAAAAGAAAGATTTACCTTTATTATTGTCGCTGATTTTTCTTACAAAGGCAAAATATAAGTAAAAGAAAGTTGACAAAAATGTCAAAATCAACTCTAAATACTATCAAAAACATATTTTATCTCCAATTTTTAAATATGAAATTCTAGATCTTTATACACAATGTCATCATTCCGTTGAACTGCATCAAGACAAAGCAAGCTGCCACACATCACAATCCACAACTGCTTTTCTTGAAAAAATGGAATAATAAACGAGAATTAAAACCATACCTTTACAGATATTCCTATTAAATCTTCTGATGTATCACCGATGGATTCTTGTGCTTTTGGACTGCATTATCCAAACGCCGACCTACAACGCTTTGTGAACTTTGGAAAGCCGTCCAAGAGCAGTGGAACAAATTATCTCTTCCGATATCACAAAAAGCATTATTGTCATAGAAATTACGATGTAGAATGATAGTTAAGAACAACGGCTATCAAACTGAACATTTAAAACACGAAATGCGAGAGTAATGTTTTCAGTACACTCCATCAAAATCGTCTAAAAAATGTGCGAACACCCCCTGTATATGTATAACATTATTTAATAATGTATTTTTATTTAAACTAGCTTCATTAATGTTTTAAGGATAAAAAAATATAAAATAAAAAATTTTTAAATGCTTTTAATTTATGTAATTAATCTCAATATCTTTACAAAAACGTGTTTTTATCATATAATTTACGATATATTTCTCTTGTTTAAAAGGAAATAATTTTAATAGTGTACTTGATAACAGTAAATATATTATAAAAGGTTTATTTATATGATGAAAAAAAGACCTTTCATTTTAAAATAAATTTTAGTTAAGGATATTACTTATTTCCAAAATATAAATTTCAATCTAAAATTTCATTTTTATTTTATTTCAAAAGCCAATTTGTCTGTTTTTAAACATAACTATTTTGGAGAATAATCCTTTATTTAATGAAGCTATTAATAAATACCAAATTTTCATATGATTTGCGCATTATTTAATTTGACAATATTTAGTTGTCCTAAAGAAGCAGCGACAGAACTTTGCGGCATAGTAGATTTAAAAAAAAAAAAAAAATCGGAATGTGTGTCTATGATTTAGGTGCTAGAGACACTTCCGTCTCAGATGGTACTGTTTAGTTTTCTTCTTCTTTTTATTTATTTACTTTTTTTATTTATTCCCCCCCCCCCTTTTTTTTTCTTTCTTTCTTTTTATTGTTCAACTTTATGCTCCAATTCTATCTTCTTTTCTACATAAATATTTAAGCAGATTTCTTTGAAGTCATTTTATTGGTCATAATAACGTTTTAAAATTCATGTTATGGTAAATTTAGGTTTTCTTTAAATTCCTTTCTGAACTATTTAATAATAATTAAAGAATAAATATATACGAAGCATTAATCTATTAGATTTTTTTTCTCTCACTATTATTACTACCATATACAGGATAGTTATAACTAAACCCCCTACAAAGGACATCTTTCAACTAAAACTGATTATTAATAATATCCGTATATGGATTATAATCGAGATGTGTTCAAATAATTAAAATATATATCATAGTGAAAAATTATCCATTCGATAACGCATTGTACTAAAAAATTACCCATTTTAACAAAAGAAAGCCAATACATATTTGAAAAAAATTTAAAACTTTTATGGGTTAGTCTTTGATCCCGTGATTTTTTTTTTTTTTTTTCATTTGTTAAAGTTGTCACTTTAGCATGTAAAAATGTACATACTGGACTGTTTAAGCATTTTTTCTGTTATTATGTTCGTAGTGAAACATATATATATGTATATAATATATTTAATTTTTCTTTCTAATGAAACAAGGCTGTTATTTCAAAATAATTGTTATAGGATTCAGAAAATTATACAATTATTTTATCTGTTCAAAAATTTTTTTACTTCTGTACGGGAAATCTTGTATTTCACACTAACACTTCATACATTCTTTTGATTTTCCACACACACACACACACACATATATATATATATACCATCGTTATCATCAATGTCATCCTTTTTCAATCCACTATATGATTAAAGCCTCTCCTAGGTGATTCTAATCTGCCCTGTTTTCTGCAATTCTAGTCCATTCTGCTCTTCCAAACTTCACAATTTCATCTCTCTAATGACATTGTCGTTTCTTCATCGGTCTTTCCTTATTTCTAGGTATCCGAAATAGGATGTTTGTGGTCCATATATAATCATTTCTTCTGGAAAGATGCTTCGCCCAATTCCATTTTAACTTCTTAACTCTACAAATGACATCAGTAACTTTGGTTTGCCTTCTAATCCAAGAGTTTCGATTTCTGTCTCTTCAGGTAAATTCTAACATGCATTTTTCAATACTTCTCTGGGTTGTTTGATGTTTTTGTATAGTTTTACAGTCGGTAACAAAATCTCCGAACACTAGCGAAAATTCCTATATAAAAAAGTACACTTAATACAGTTTTGTTAAATAAATCCTTGTCGAATCCTGGTCTTAGTCAGTCTAAAAACAGGATTCGACAAGGATTTATTTAACAAAACAGTATTAAGTGTACTTTTCTTTATATAGGAATTTTTGCTACTGTTCGGAGACTTTTGTTACCGATTGTACATGCTATATGTCTAAATTTCTGAAACAAGCAAAATACACTGATCAGAACCTTTTCAGACAAGTTAGGATATCGCTTCATATATATATATATATATATATATATATATCATAAATTTATTTTAAAATACCGAAAATCAACACCGTTTAATAAACTAAAATAATATATATAGCAATTTATGACTGTAAGTGTTTTAAAGCTTTTGAAATACAATGCATTGCTAATGCATATACAATTAAATGTTGTGCTACAGTAAGGATAAGCTTGTAAATTTCATTCCTAAAGACCAAGTTTGTATTAAAGAAATAATTGAATATACTGTTATTAATCCAATATTTGAAAAATATTTTGGGATTGCAGTAAGTTATAATTTATTTTATGCAGGACAGATTATACTTTTATATATTAGTCGTTAGACTTCAAATAAATGTTTATCACGTCGTTATGGTTCTTTTTTTTTAATTTTAAATTTATTTTTCATGATGATTATATTTAATTACAAATTTAAATTCGTTCACTGTATCTATAGAATCTACAGTCGGTAACAAAAGTGTCCGAACACTAGCAAAAATTCCTATGCAAAAAATGTACACTTCATACGGTTTTGTTAAATAAATCCTTATCGAATCATGTTCTTACACTGACTAAGAATAGGATTCGTCAAGGATTTATTTAATAAAACTGTACGAAGTGTACTTTTTTTACATAGGAATTTTCACTAGTGTTCGGACACTTTTGTTACCGACTGTACTTTTTCACAGAATATTTGAAGTATTATTTATACATCAATATTTTCCTCGTAACTTGAACGTCTTTTGTTGAACTAAATATTTTAATCCTATGAAAAATTGTGTTATGAAAATTATGTACATACCTAAAAAGTGACAGAAAATACATAATAGTACAACTTATGAAAAAAATATTCATATTTAATAAAGCAGAATGCACCATCAAATATTAATATTCATTATAAATCCTTAAAAGTAATGTAAAAGCAATTATTAATAAAACAAAATGCCAACGCTAACAGTTAAGAATTAATAAAAGTAAATAAAAAAATTAATAGTAAAATAATTAATATTTTCTAAGACCAATATTGTTTTTAGAAAACCATTAATATAGACAAGAAACATAAGAAACAAATCTGAAGATCATTTGAATCTGAATCTAAAACGAAATCGAATATCAGTTTCTAGATCTAAATCTTATATCTGAAACAAATTCAAGTCTTGTATAAAGTACAATCATAGTAATTTATGAAATTGTAGAGACTTAGTTATTATTTTGTTTCATAGATATTGGTCGTCTATAAGATGATTATTAGGTTTTACATTAGCATACTGTATGTACTTTCGACATATTGCCTGTCTTATATTATTTCTTTAAATGTTTTTTCATTAAGGGAAAGTGGGGAACCTTGGGACATGGTCCACACTGGGACACCTTAAATTTCATCTCTAATTTTGTAAATAGGAATTCGTTTTCTTAAGAAATCATAGTGGGCAGCATAGTCTACTCTTCAGTGAAAATTAGAATTTCTCACATTAGCAGCTGTAGATTAATCCAATTTTCTTTGTTTTGAAATATTCAAAGCTGCATTAATGGGTGATTTCATAAACAATTTTCTTGTAAAATGAATCAAATAATTTAAATCTGTGCATGCTGGAATTAAAATATGGACTTTCATAATAATTTTAATGTTAAAAAATGCATTGTACTGCTATGCCTATTTTTTTTAGAGTTACATTATGATAATGATCGAAGTGGGGCAGGTTGGGACATATAGTGTTTGGGTAGGTTGGGATATTATCGCAACCTGCCCTACTACTATGCAACGCAAAGAAAGCAATATCTGCATGTATTATAAAACTTTATTAAGATTTTAAATGTGCTGCAATAGGGAGAATGGTTATTATTACTATTAAAAAATTTGTTTTTCTTTAGAATTTAGACGAAAAGAATTTTCGAATATAAAATAAAATATTTGTTAATGTAATATAGTACATAGTATACTATGCATTGTCATTTATTAGGCTCCAAGTCTATAAATAAAGGTTTATTAATCATTTAGGCTTAATCTTTTAATGCATTAAAATTTTACTGTGAATGTCCCAAGCTGCCCAACACAGTGGGGCAGGTTGGGACATTAAAGATTTTTTTTTTTATTGTTTTTACAAATAATTAAATTTGATGGAATACCTGCATTGGAGTAAATTTTAACTTCAACAGGAATGATTAAACTTCATGTTAAACCGAGTTTGATGAAAATTGAATAAAAAATACATTTTTTTTAAATCATTATCTAAAACGTGACCCAAGGTATCCCACCTTCCCCAACGTTTAATTAAATAATTTATTTCTTAAATGACATTCTTAAAATAAAAAGTAAAAATTAAATAACAATTTTTTAAATATTATTCTCTTTTTTAAATATGTTTATATGTATAAAAAATATTTTTTTTTATGTCTTTATAACTTATATATATTTACATCTTTGTATATTTGCGTTTTCTGTTTGGACACAAAACATTTCGAAACTATTTGGCTTATAACGTCAACGTATTTTACTGAACCAGATTCTTTTTTTCCCCGGGTAAAATTATTGCATTTTTTTGCATTTTCTATTGCAAACTGTGAAGCTGGGTGAAAATGTCCAATGTTGTACAGATGAATTTCCAACTCTCTTTTTTAATGATAGGCTATATATTCTATCATTTTCAAGTTACTGTATGATGCGTATGATGAAAACTAAACAGAAAACCCAAGAAAGTTTGTATATCTGAGGTCATGTACCTGTTTTAAACAAACAGGGTATCTCAGATACTTTTATTAGTTAACGATTACATTTTAAAAAATGAAACTTTTATTAGAATTAAAGATAGATTCATTTTTAAACAATTATTATTTATACAGCATTTTTCAATCTTATAGACATGTATAAATTAAAAAAAGAAAATATTTTTTTTTATAATTACACGCAATTTATTTGAGGTATGAAAAAATATTAAATCCTTTTCAATTACAAAAATAATAATACCTGAAATTTTTATTTTGAAATATTCATATCAGACTTGATTAATATATTCGCTGTTAAAAAAAAAAAAAAATATTCGGCTTATTGCTATATTGTTATTGAGAACTACAGAATTCTATAGTAGATAATGCAATAATTCACATTCCTGTACTTTTAATTATACGCCTTTAATTAAATATTACATAAGTTCATTGCTCCTAATTCAATAAAGAATTCAAGATTTTTAGTTAAAACAAATAAAGAAAACCTGCTGTGATTCACCTTAAAAATATTAGTTTTATTGTTCTTTTTTTTTTTTTAAGTCTCGCATTTTTAATTAGCGATTGGAAAGAAAAGGAAAGAAATCATACAATGATTTAATATGAATATTAAGAAATGTATAGCCAGAATGATTTAAATATATATAAGCAGATACACTATATATTTAAAAATATGTATATATTTCCGAAATTATTGCATTTAGATATAATTTTTAAATATATGTAAGTAGATACACAGTGTCTTTTTAAATTTTTAAACAATTTAAATATTTGATTATGTTTTGTTACATCTAATGCTTTTTGTATTTTATTGCCCTTTTTTTATTATTATTATCAATAATTATCTTATATATCTTGTTTGTCAATCGCAGTATGTGTAATTTAACTAATTTAAAAACATTTTTCTCATTTTTAAATACATATTCATATTTGTCATCAGAAATATCTTACAATTTTTCACTGGCAGAATGGAAACATTTTTTAAGCTTAATATAACTTTATTATCTGCTGTATAGTGTATTTCTTGCCTTCATTTATTTCTTTTGTCTTTTATTCATAAACTGCCCAGTGTAAAGCTAAACAAAGCTGCATTAATGCACTATATAAATAAATAAATAAATAAATTAGCAAAATAATCTTCTGATAAAACTGATTATCTATGAAAAAGGCACCATGTAGGAGAAAAGTAAAAGAAAGAGCAAAATTACGTTGTAACTTTTTTTTTTTTTTTTTTTTTTTTTTTTTTAACGAGTAAATAAACTTATCTGGTTCTATAAAAACTGGCTAAAATATTTTATTAAGATTTAATCAATTAAAAACATTAAATATGAACATTTATTGTTTTTAGCAAATATTTTATTCCAAAGCATTCATAAAAGTTGCAAAAACTAAATAATTTTCAGATTCATATATATTTCTTGTATATATTGTTTTTCAATCGGAATAACTGCAATTTAATTAATTTAAACTATTTTTTTACACTAAAAATATATTTATATTTATCAGCAGAAATGCCTTAAAATTTATATTTAATTTCTTTTCGCACCACTATTTCCACAGACAAGAAATTTTTTATTGTATTTATGCAAGTAAATCTGCATTCTACCTACATAAATATAATATCAATTTTATTTTATGGAAATACTTGTGCGGAAAAAGTTTGATTAGCCTTCAGGGACAGAATAACTTTAATAAATTATATTCGTATGCTCATTAATTTAAATGATTTAAAAGAAACAAAATATACCAGCATTATTTATATTTTCCTCTTAGTTAAAATTTGGTATATTGTTTTAATTATTTTGTAGCTTTTTATCAGAATTAATACTTTTTTCTTTAACACAGATAAAAAAAAATCGATGAAACAACAGATAAACAATAGTCACATTTATGTATAAAATTTTGCATAATATTTTTTATATAATGCCTATTAGTATTATGTATAATGCATGTAATATAATATAAATGTATATTATAAGGAAATTAAATACATTATAATCAAAATTCATTGCATTTGCATGATAAAAATCAGTATCTAGTATCTAGGAACTAAGGGGCACCATGTTGTTTTTATGACAAGAGTTAGCACCCTTTTCTTGATGCGCATTTTTTGCTTTATGTTGAGGCATTAAGTACTATGCCAGTTACCATAAAAATGATAGGACAGTAAAACAAAACATCATGCCCATGTTCTCTATTCATGAAAAATGTCATTAATTTCATTGAAACATCATTAAAAAAAATCACTTTTGTGACATGCTGTCCTTTATCTCCGGGGCCGCGGTAGCCCAGTCGGTAGAGCATCGAGCTCGTAATTGGAAGATTGCGAGTTCGGTACTCGAGCCGGCCAAAGACCGTCGAGTACACTAATGGTGGTTGGTGTACGCCACCCTCCACGTCCCATGTCTCCATCTCTGGGGGCTACCGAAGCGGGAGAGCAATCCCTTCCGTTGAGGATAAAAAATTATGGCATGTCTCCGGACCACCTGTAGGGGTGAGTCCCAGACTTTCGCCAATCGCCCATTGCGCAGCACTATTTCGACGTAAAACACAACCAACCAACCTTTACCTCCTGGGTACAGAAATAAATAAATAGAAAGTACAAATTTACTTTCTGTTGTATTTAATTTCTCAAAATTATTTTCACGAATTAATTAGTCAAAATCTGTTTATTATCATATAATTGTATCACATAATCATAATCATAAAGTTAAATATAGTTTTCATTATTGTTAAATTCATGCAAAAAAAGAGCTTTTGTGAAATAGCATTTTCTTTATTATTTATAAAAGATATATGTTATGACAAATATTGGAGTAACTTTTTTTGCTATTCAACAAAGTTATAATATCAATGTCCGTTATATATGTTTATGCGATAAAAGAATAGAAATAGTATATCTCACTTCTTACTTTGACAGTACTTTGAAATAATATATGGAAATCGCATATTCTCCCCATGTAATAGGAGAATAACAGGGTTTCGATTATCTGAAAATTTCTTGTTGTCAAATTTTTTCTCGCATATATTTCGTAGGTATTATTATAAAAAAAAAAAAAAAAAAAAAATCGCATTTATTTCTATTCCTTGAAGTCTTTTCATTTTTTTTTAAATCATCCTTTAGAATGAAATAACCGTAGAAATATTAATATTAATACATATTATAATGTATGGAAAAACTACCTTTGTGCATGCGAATGATTTTTGTTTTATTATTATGTTTTGTACATTGTAAAAATATAAAAATACTCTTTGTAAAAAATACGACTCATAGACCATAGTGCAAATAAATTCTTTTCTCCAGTCATTTCAAAAAATTGGTAGTGATGTTTAAATAATTTTAATATGAAACACGTAACGATGAACGAGTCATCTTGAATATTATGTACCACTTTAATGGTATTTTATAAATATTTGCGGCATGCATATATACTTTTGTAAAGAAAAAAGTAAATAACAATAATAATAATAAAATATAATAATAATAAATAAATAATAATAATAAAAGTTTCCCTTTATTTTCTTTCCTTATTGATAGTCCGTTACAAACAAATATTTTTGTTTTATTATAAAATTAAGAACTAAAAAAAAAAAAAAAAAAAAAAAAAAACTTTTATGTAACAAACAAATCTTTTTTTTTTTTTTTTCGTTTTAATATATGCTGTTTTTTTTTTTTTCTTTTTTTTTTTTTTTAGTTCTTAATTTTATAATAAAACAAAAATATTTGTTTGTAACGGACTTGTAAAAGTTGTATTTAAGCAACAAGTAATCGATTTTTTTTCTTTTTATTATATATTTCTTACGATAGTTTAACTTTATAATAGTTTATTATTTATAATAAATATATAATAGTTTATTATTTATTATCATAAAAAGCTTCATTAAAAATTTTACAAATTATATATATTACCCTTTGATTACCACTAGCAGTTATTTTGACCCTGGCTTTATAATTTTGATATGTATCTGCAAGGAAGCAAATAAATAATCATAGAAATCCCTCGCTGACATTTTTCCGACTTTGATTATTTGAATCGCTTTACAATTAAGCTCTGTAATTAATGAGATTTGAGGTCCCCTTTAATAAAACATTAAAAAAGTGTTATTTTTAAAAAATGAACTTGCAATTTTACATTTTATTAAGTCAAAAGATATTTAAATAGAAATAAAAATCTATTAAACGAGTTTGTAGCATTTTAAATATAAAAGTGGATCTTTAAGAGATTTTTTTCATCTTAAATTTAAGATTCTTTTGAAGTAAATTGGTAACTGAGAGAATATATGAACTACATAATAATATGAAACCTTTAATTAACTGAACTCTAAAGGGTTTTAAAATACATTAAAAAATACTTTAGAGCATAATAATTTTTATCTTATTTGAAGTTATTGCAGACGAATGGATATTAGCTGATTCAAAACTCCCTATATTATCTTTATTTATTTATTTTTTTTTTTTTTACGTTCACTGCATACATGTATATATACATGCATATATGTATAAAGAAATATATAAACATATATATATGTGTGTGTGTGTGTTTAAATAAATAAATAAACAATTGTATATATAAATTTGCAAAAAAGATAAAATTGTTTCAGGGCAATAAATGAATATTTTTTAAACTTTACTTTCTATTAAAAGTATAAAATAGCTATTGCTCGCAGTTATTTCCCCTCAACATGTTTTGGTAACCATTTAAAGTCCACGTTTATTATTATTATTATTACTATTATCAAGCTAATTTAAGCTAATTTTTTCAAAATAATTTTTAAAAAACAATCAACCTAAAAACAGCACACTGTCAGGGTAACATTTGTGCCATGACAGTGTGTTGTAATGCTAAAAACTTCAATGTGTGGTTTTTAATTGAACATCACTTGTTGCTTCAGCATTTTACAGCAAATGCTGTAATTTAACATAACTTTTTTTTTTTTTTTGTGTGTAACAACATGTGTTGTTTTTCAATACCATATGTTGTTTAACCATTTACAGCAATTGCTAACGATGTTACAGTACTAGCTGTTTATTTACAGAAAATGCTTTTTTTTAACAGGAACTGCTATTTTTTTTGTTTGTTTGTTTGTTTGTTTTTTTCTGGTTTTAATGGTTTAATTTTTAATGGTTTCTGATGATTTTCAACTTCTGGACAAATTTTGACATCTGAAAACGCTTGACCTTTTGAAAGTTTATATTTAGAACTTTGAATATAAGGGGGGAGGTGAAATCAATTTTTAACCAACTTCAAAAATGAAGGAAGGTTATAGAAATCGACGAGATATATATAAATATATACATATTTTTTTTAACTTTGTTCAATGACAACTTTTGAATGAATGCTCCGAATTTCATAAATCTTTTTTTTTTTTTTTTTTTTTTTTTTTTTTGTCTCGTTTTCATTTAGGTACCATTGTTAATTTTGTTGCCATGCGACAATTTAAAGCTTGTCTGTCTGTCTAAATATTTGTTTGGGCTATAAATCATGTAAAAATTGATCAATTGTCACGAAATTTGGATACATTCTGGAAGTCAATAAGCTTAGTTTGTACAACAAAAATTGTAATCGTATGTTACAAACATTTTACAGGGTCACATCAAAACCTTCAACATTTGTTTGCGCAATAAATCACGTGAAAATTGATCAATTGTAATGAAATTTGGATATGTTTTGGAAGTAAATAACCTTAGTTTGAACATTAAAAATTGTGATTGTATGTCAGATACTTTTTACAGGGTCACATCAAAATCTTGCATATATGTTTGGCAATAAATCATGTAAAAGCTCATCAATTGTCACGAAATTTGGATATGTTTTGGACGTAAATAACCTTAGTTCGTACACCAAAAATTGTGATCGTATGTCAGATACTTTTTACAGGGCCACATCAAAATATTGGATGTATTGTTGGGCTTTAATTTCATAAAACCAAGCGATTACGGAATTTTGATATAATTTGATTATTTATAAATGCTAGTTCATGTATCAAGAATTATTATTATAAATTATGCAGTTTTTTACAGTGACACATCAAAAATTTGAATGTATTGTTATTCACTTATGTAAAAATAAACCGATCACCAAGATATTTTATGAGTAATTTATTCTATTTTAATAAAAAAAAATTAAGAGAATTAAAGTCATGTTCAATTTATATTTTTATGTATTCGTTTATTTCTGTTGTTACTAAACAATTTGTCTAATCATTTATTTAAGCGAAAGCTTTCCCGCTACTTGTCTCAAAGAACAATAACAATAATACTGCATATATCTATATTATTTTTCAAAACTCGCTTATTCAAAAGTCAATATATTACTTATAACTTTGAATCAAATCTAAGGATGAATTACCGTTTTTGCTTTAATTGATCTGAATAGTTAGCCACCGTATTCCAACATTTTATAGTAATTAAATTGTTTTGGAGACGTTATATGTAACATATAAGTCATCTAATTTGTCAAAGTTACATAAGATAATTTAATCAGTGACACTTTATGGTTAATATTGAACTTAATTCCTGATTTCATTTGTAAGTAAGGCTTGATGTGTAAGATCATGAATAGTTTCGAAATTCAGATTTTAAATGAAGTTTAATTCATGTAAGTGTCATAAATACTTGAAAGGGTTATTGAAAATGCATGTCTTAATCAGATAAGTTTGGATCTAGATGTAGTATACATTTAGACGTTTATTATTTTTACTTGACATATACAACTACACACACACACATATATATTAATATATATATATTGAAAACCTTTTCAAACATTGAATAGATGTAACCAAGAAACATTGAATAAGATGAAACAGAAAAATACAAATAAAGCTTACTATATATTAATATATATGTGTATATTAATATATATATAAATTATACACACACACACACACACACACATATATATATATATATATATATGATATATTTATTTATTTATTTATTAATATATATCTATATCTATCTATCTATCTATCTATCTATCTATATATATATGTTATATATATATATATATATATATATATATATATATATATATATATATCAAATGAAAAAAAAAAGATTATTTTATTTAAATGTATTTTATTTAGTTAATTTGAGTTATAAACCAAATATAAATTTAAAATAGATGGTTGAAGAAATTAAGTTAAAGCTAAGTCTGACTGCACGACATCAATATGCGGAACTGCAAAGTTTTAACTAAGACGATATACATAAAATAATTTTAATAACTATTGAAACAATAATCTTTTAGTTAAACGTAATCTATTCATTCAGTTAATTCGATTTACGGACAATGCATAGAAATTTATGGATGGAGATGCTACTGAATTTTTATGATTATATTATACTAATTTGTGGTCTAAAACTAATACAGAGTATGTAATTAAATGATAATTTGTAAGTTTATTTATTTATTTTACAGTTTGTTAATACGATAAAAAAAAAGGCATTAAATTATAGCTTGTTCAAAACTCTGTAATATATAATTTTATATACTTCTTTAACTACTAAAATAAATGACGCAAATGGAATGCTCTAAAAGGGAAAGTTTTAATAAAAGAGAAGTTTTTAACCCTTGCTTTCCCATTTTGACCCCATTTTGCAGTTGAAACTTAGTTAAGTCCGCCTCATTAAAAAAATGCGCTAATTCCCCAGATATAGCAAACGTAACCAGTGGAATGTTGCAAATTCTAAACGATATAAAATGGCGCGATGCTGCTAGTTTTCGCCAAATGTGCCAAGCGGCACCTGAAAGCAATTTTTCTGCAGTAACGCCTTGATCTTGGGAAAGTGAGGGTTAAGGTATACAAAACATTAGTGATATCATACAGTAATCATTATAATAAAAATAATTACAAAATAAGGAGATATTTTTTAAATTAATTGATTCATAGAACAAAGAAGGTGTAAATATTTTATGGACTAATATAAAGATTCTTAGAAAATGTGAAATTTGGTAATACATCATTTACCCTTTTCACGACATGCTGATTAAAGAATCCACATTTCTAAATTTTAAAACGACATACAGTTTATCAAAATATGCTGATGCTGCCAGAAAAGTCGAAAATTGTTTCTTTTCTACAATTTTAACCTTCTGTTGCTTGAGCTCCCAAATATTATAAATGAAAAGGAATATTTTATAGGTTAAAGTATGATAATAAGTGTTTTTTTTTTTTTTTTTTTTTTTTTTTTTTAATTCAATCTTCATACATACTA